>CM021100.1:2982059-3325101 GCA_007115665.2 Sequoiadendron giganteum | reverse complement strand
TAAAAGTCGCAAGGCCATTATAAAGATATTAAACAGAGCTTATACATGGCTGGATCAAGCAGATGGGCATCAAAATGCTTTTCCCCGAAAATACAAGAGCCCCAGACTTAATCAGTACAACTTTCAAATAAGGTAGCTATGTGAACAGGAGGAAAATATGGAAAAACATGAGGATCCATTATGGGATCATTATTAACAAGTGAATGAATACATGATTTTAAAACTTTATATAGGTATTGAATAACCTACTTTTAGGGATAGAGGAAATTTTACGTAATGGTTTTCTTTTAAATTTCTTTCATCGAAATCATCATAAATAAAGTTATTTGCTTGTGGTTGATTTGTATGAATTCTAAAGATAGTAAACTAAGACATGATTAACGTTTAGCCTATTTGAATAATTATATATAGAATCTAAGAGAAGATTTTTTATACATTTGTGGTAGTTTACACCTTAGTTTAAATTTAAATTTGCCACCTTTAGATGCTTGCATTATTTACATTTTAAGATTGTTCTTGGATGGTCTTCATGTAAACAGGTTTATTTTGGATGGGTTTATTTTGCAAAGAGTTTTAAAAAATTGTAAAAATATTCTTCTTTCCTTTCTACCCTTCTCCCTTTTAATTTTATATTTACAAAATAAAATACTAGTTTAAATATAATTTGATTACCTACTTGTTACTTTGAATGTGAATGTTAAGGAATTCTTTAATTTAAATAAATGTTTAATTTCTTTGAAGTTTCAAGCTCAATGGTTTGGTGCCACCGTACTAGAGCTCAATTACTAGTATGCCTTGTAGTAGTTTAAATCATATATTATTGGTATGAATCTTAAAATGTCAAAATATTTTCTTTTTAAGATAGGAAAATCATTTCTCCTCAAAGTGGTGGTGAAAAAGCCTATAGACAATATGGTTAACTGTATAGTTTATATAATGTAATGCAAATCTTGAATATTTGAGAAATTATTTTGTTAAACTGATTTTACTATATAAAATATTTTAGTAAAAGTTTTTGTAAAAAGAAATTTAATATGTATCAACATCTTTCAAACATAATTACTTATTGTATTTCATAATTAAAAAAATATAATATGGATTTATTTCCAAGGGTGTTAAAGGTCCTACATGATGGTAATCTCTCATGATTGGACATGCCAAACAAATTAAATATTCCACTTACGACATTCAACATAACTTGTTCAATTATATACTTTGGATTACATACAACTTTGTTATCTATTTAGTAGAATGCATTTGATAGTGTTAATCACTGATGGATTAACACTCTATGTGCCAACAGACATTACGTTTGGAAGTGGAGAACTTGAGAAAAAGGATTACAAATTTAGAAAAAACTTACAAGTAAGAACTTTGAATTAATTCTATGCAGAAAATTTTATATCTATGTTATAGATTTCAAATTATTTTCTATGTAGTTTAGTAATAAATTTTACTATTATATGACACAGATATATGATTGGTGAAGACCTGGAATCCTTAAATATTAAGGAGCTACGATGTCTTGAGAAGAAAATCAGTTTGGGTGCTAGAAAGATATACTCAAGAAAGGCAACTATAACAACTTTTAGATTTAGTTTGATATTTCATAGGTTTTCTTAAATATGATTTAATTTCTATATTTATTTTTTATCATAGTTAGATAACCTTAGATTAGTATCATGCATGCTTCTTTAAATATTTTAAAAAATAAAATTGAAAAATATGAAATCAATGTATAGTATGTTTTATGCATTAATTCTAATCAAAATTACATTCTCATTGAGAGCATGTTATGTGAACATCGCAGGAGAAAATGAGACTAGAGCATATCCAATCTCTAAAAATAAAGGTATAATATATTTTTCATTTGAAAAAAGTATTATAGTTTATTATTTTAATTTAATATAAAGTTTATTATTTTTATCAATTAAATAAATAAAAATCCTATAAATTGTGTTTAAAAAGTGTTACACATTGGTTTTGCAAGTTACAACTAGATGTTTAATCACACCTATAATTTTGTTTGGGCCTCTAGTGATACTATATGCTATCACATAATGCTTTCCCTAATGGTTTCTTAATCTTGCATCTTTTTCCTTTATTCTGATAACTAAATTTAAGAGGCTACTTTGATAGGATTAAATTTTGACAATTCATAGTGCCTAAGTCGAGCCTCTTGTTGTCCCCATAATTTTTATGAGAAAATATTAAATATAAAATGATGCAAGATACTTGATGTAGAAACCATTATTTATAATTGAGAGTGTTTTGGTATGAATGGTCTAATGTTTAAGTAGGTGGTGAAATTATGATCTTGTATGATTATAAATTCCCTAGTACATAGTTTTAGATATAGTTTCATAGGTAGAAAACTAGAAATGTTTTTGACACAATTTAATGATCTTTTTCAAATTTATTCTTGCAACATAATATTAAAAAGAATTCTAAGCAAGAAGGACAAGATCACATCTATAATTTTGTCCAAGAAATAGAATTGCACCCATAATTTCAACTGAGGTTGGAAAATAGGTAAAATGTGAGTTAGGTACAAACCACAAGGGAAAATTTGGTAAAAGGTTAAGAAAAGGTTGAATTTAATAATCTTATGAGCTATATTTAATAAAATCAAGCACTAGATGGACACACTTAAATGCAAAGGTTAAAGTTAGTACAAAACAAGTGAAGAAGAGTGTGAAGTATGCACTTTTCTTATCTATATTTTCTCCACACTTTTGTGTTTATTTGAATATGTAGGTGTCATGTATCCTAAACTAGTATAAGACAATAACTAAAGTAGCAAGCACATTTCAAAAGGGTACAATTTTGGAAATTCATCCTTTATTTCTCCATGTTGTTCATAATACTACATCTTAAAACCTCCACACATAGGAACAATAAAGCATTACAAAGACCATAGAAACTTGACCATAAAAAATAACATATTGCATTGTATGTATACATGAATTCACTATCATCTGATTGTGAAAAATAAATAATAGAGGAGAATTCATGAGGATGTCATACACGTGGCCCTAATGAAGCCATGTGAATTGGATGTAAAGGGAGAAGACATCAAGTTACTAGGGTATTTAAAGGGTTAATATTGGAATGGCCCATATGTCTTTGCATGGGAGGTCCAATAAAATATATGTACCCACTAAATTGAATTCATACACCATTATGGGTATAGTTTGAGGAGAGGATAATGTAACATGTGTTGGGATTCAGTTTTCTCAACCTTTACAAGTCTTAGAATTTATTTAATTGATTAATTATTTATTCTATATCAGGTTTATTTGTCTACTATGTCATGTTACTTTGTGGGATCTACTAGTTGAGGTGGCATCCTACATGGAGGTGACTAGGATGATACACAAGATAATTAAGAGGAAGTAGGCGTCCCACTTGGTGGACCCCATCATGAAGCTAATTTTATGGCATGTGTCATGTTGTAAGTCTCTATGATGGATTATGATGGAATTATGAAAAGATCATGTCATATGACAAATTATGTCAATGTAAGAGCCAAGAATATAAAAAATTATGATACGTGGGACCCTTGGATATTGATAGGCACTTTAGATGTCATGTGGGACCTTTTATATGTATATACACACCTTTCATGCCAAGTGGGTCTGTTTTATATCCATGAAGAGAAGACTGCAGTGAGCATTTCTAAGAAACTTAGAGTAATATATCAAGATAAATCCTTGGTAGATAAGTTATTTCTATGAAAGAAGTTATATTCTTTGAGGATGGAAGGAGGATCCATGGCTTCTCATTTGAATGTCTTTAACATGCTTGTTGCCTAGTTGAATTTTCTAAGTATGAAGATGAAGGATAAGGATTTTTGCATATGACACTATTATGTTTTTATAGATTCGTGGGATCACCTTGTCATGGACATTGGGAGTACGACTACCACCTTCAAGATGGATGAAGTGGTTGCATCATTACTTCTTTCAAAGATGTAGAGACAATCTTTCGAGATTGTTGAGGCCCTTGTTATTCATAGTAGATTGACAAAGAAAGAAAAGAAGGATAAGAAGTTGAAATCCAATCCCTATGGAGATCTAAGTATCCTAGATTCCAAGGAGAACTAATGGAATTACAACAAATCTGTTCATTTTTGCAAGGAGTGCAAGGAAGATAAAAATAAGAAAAATAAGAATTTCTCCAATTTTGACTTTGATAAATCCTCTCAAGATGATGTAGATGATATTTTCATAGCATTGTCAATTCATGCATCTGAATATGTGTGGTTGATAAACTTAGGTACGTATCTTTTCACATGACCTCACATAGGCGTTGGTTCTCAAAGTATGAAGAGTTTGATGGTGGAAAGGTGTATCTAGGTGATGACTCTCCTCTAAGAATTGTTGGTCATGAAAGAGTGAAGATCGAATTCCCTAATGGTAGAGTGAAGGGGACCAATGGTATGCTACATATCTTTGGTTTGGAACAAAACCTACTTTTAGTAAGCAAGTTGAATAATGTAGGTGTGCAGGTTATTTTATCGAGTGGAGGATGTAAGATGACTAGAGGAGTTATGGTGTTGGAGAAGGGTGTTCAAATTGGAACCTTATTCAAGATAGATGTATGCACTATTTAGTATAATAACTCTTCTGACATGCCAAAGAAAAGGGTTGTAGATTCTTATCCTCAACATTTAAACATACAATAAAGAAATCTATTACATCAACTTTTGATGTTTGTGCAATTTGGGTATCTAAGTGTGTCACCAAAAAGTGTAGCCTTTAACACTTTTCACTCATTTGGGTCCTCGCCAATGGATTTTGGACCTTTTTCAACCTCTTTTCACCCCTTTCCAAGCCTTCTTCTAAAGTGTTGTAGGGTGAAAATGTTTTACAACACTTTGGCACAAGGCTTGGAAAGGGGTAAAAAGAGGTTGAAAAATGTCGAAAATCCATAGGCCAACTTTGGCAACACTTTGATTACCTATCCGCACAAATAACATTAGTTACTACTCCTTACCGTGTAATAGTTGTAGGATCGTAGCATACTCACTATTGCATGTTTTGCATCCCTCGCAAGGAGCAGCATACCATCATCCATTCCAGGCTCACCTTTGTCCTGCACTAAGTGGGGGCAAGGGGTTAGTCAGCCTTGTCCTCTTATGTCACTTGTCGTTGTCTCTTTTTGACTAGTCATTAACCTTTCATGAACATATAAAAACAAGCTTGGGACATGGACGACATGTCTTAAGATGACTCGCATGTGACATAATATCCTTCTTCATGAAGTAGCTAACTTCAAAAACATATGACTTAACATAGAGCTTTCCAAGTTAGCTCTCATGTCTTCTTCCCTCTATCCTTGGCTACTTTAAAGCAATTGCTCACAGTAATGGTGTTAGAAACCGCTTTAAAGTGGGGGAATTCATAGACAACATCCTTTTCCATGGCATGATTTTTCTTTCCTTGTGATGTGTCCTCTTCTTGGTTGTGTCATTGGGTTTGATGCCTTCCAAGAGTGTACGATCAACTGAAGTGGCCTAATGCAAATGAAGCATCCCATGGATAATGATCTGGCACCCCAACTTGTCCTCTCTTAAAGACATTAGGCACAATGCTCCCTAAGAATGAGACCTCACATGAACAAAGCAAAATCCCCTTCAACAAAATTTCTTCACATTCAAATTCAAGAGCATTAAAAAAAGCATTGTTGTGCCTTATCAAAGTTATTAAGTGAGGTAACTTTGGTATGGTTAGTATAATGGGAAGCCGACATACAGGCATGACTTTATCATTATGCGGTGGGAATCTAACGCATTGGCGTGACTTTCTCACTAAACCACCCACTCTTTTTGGACAAACAATCAAGATTTGATCCACAACTAATTGGAAAAACGGTCGAAGCTTGATCCAACTTTTCACCTTTCCTTCTCTTCTTCGTTCTAGTCCTCGTCATTGCATGATCATGCATCTTGTTTTATTGCAAATCGTTCACCCTTGAATTTCTTATTGCATGTATGTCTCGTTGACTTAGAATCTGGAATCCTGGGGGCTTGACCACCTCCTTAACCATCTTTGTCATTCTTCACCATCTCCATTTGGGCTACTTTAGTATGAGTTTGAAGCAAGTTCATCCTCTCACTAAAGTGGGGGCTAAATGTGTCACCAAAAAGTGTAGCCTTTAACACTTTTCACTCATTTGGACCCTTTCCTATGGATTTTGGACCTAAATAACCCTTTTCATCATCATTAATAGACCCCTATGACCCCTTATTGTGCATCCCAAGGCTTAATTTGATCAAATATCTGATAAAATCATCATAAAAACCTAATTTCTTCACTCTCGAACAATCCAACTAGCAAAAGGGCCCATGTAGGATTAGGTCGTCCATCTGGGCGAATTAGTCATGTCTAGGTGGACTAGGTCACCCAAGGTGGCGACCTAATCCCATTGGAGCCATTTTCAGGGTTTTGAGCGGGAAAAGTTAAGGTTTTGGTCTATTTATCCTTTATGTCATCCTTGAGGATCAAATAATGGATATTTTTAGGTGGATTGCCTATAAATAAGCCTAAAAACCCTAATTTCTCATTGGACACACTCATTATTCACAACTCTTCACTCCTCATCCACTCCTTCTCAAGCAAGCTAGGGTTTGTATTCTAAGTCACCAAGATACATTTCTAAACCATTCAAGGGCTGAAGCTTTGCTACAACTCAAGATATCTTATCATGGCAAGGTACTAATTCCATTACTCTACATTTAATTCTTTCTTATCTTGTTTCATCATTTCATTTAATTATCTAAAAGGGGCTTCACCAAGGCAAGCCCCCATGCCCTAACAATCCACATTCTCTTCTCTCTTTTGTGTGTTTGCAGATAGGTATTTTGGAAGGCTTGAAGAATGGATTGAAGACTTGTTGAAGACACATATTTGTTAGCTAGGGAAAAACATCCACAAAAAGAAACCTAGAAGCCGAATTTTGCAATTCCATATCTGGGAAATTACTAGGAGAAGAAGTGCAGGTTGAGATTTACAGATTCCCCCTTCGAATCTTCCAAAAAGGTAAAAGGGACATTCCCACAAGTTGTGGCAACCTAGTCCAAGTGTGCCTATTTTCCAGATATTTCTACGGATTCGGATACCCATTTGGTTGAAACAAGCCTCGAGTTAGTTTCCCAAAATCACCCCAAAAAAGGACTAGGTTGCCTAGCTTAGCACAAGTGTCCCGCCAGACATAAAAAATAGTATTTTCAGAATTTCTAAGTTCCTTCAAGTTTGCAATACATTTCCAGGTATTCATTTCCAATTTTACAGCTTTATGTTTTGTTTTATAAGTTTTCATAGGTTATTTAATTTAATGCTTGCATATCACAATGTGTATTCAAACATAGTTTATTTTCTAGGTTTTGTATTAATACTTAGTCTCTTTTATCAGTTCTTTACATTCAGATCATTGCATTTAGGTGCATTCACACCCCCATTAACACACATCACATAATCTTTGAATGTAACCCTAAGCATTTTGGCCCATCTTTCTCCTTTTAGGTGAAAAATCCTAGAAATGTAAGAAAGCAGTAAGGTGCCGAAAATTGTGTTACATTTTCGTGAACTTGCCTTTTGAATCCCCCCGTATCATCTAATTTGGAGTCTATCATTGTCCTATAATTAGCTTGCATTGCATTTTGCATTATTTAAGTTGCATTCTAGGGTTTCAAATTTTTGCATTAGTGAAAAGTGCATATAGGTTGCATTCTTTGCATATAAATCATTAAATTTTTAGAAATTTTGCATTTTCATTTTAGATCTGCCTCTTACAATATAAAAACCACCTAAATCATTCCAAATATTCTGAAAATTCTTAAAAAAATCACCAGGAGGACTAGGTCGCCACCCTAGGTGACCTAGTCCCTTTAGGCTTCTGAAACTGCCCTTTACAGAGTTGAAAACCCTGTTTTTAAGCTTATGTTTTCTCCCATTATCTATCTGTATCAGTTGGTTGTGTTTCTATAGCATGCATTTCATTAAAACTAACATAAATTAGCTCATTTTATGCATTGCTTAAGTTCCATTTTTCATTCAAAACATTTCATTTTAAGAACATTGCATAGTATAATCAATAAATTACATTGTTTGAAATCTGAAAGTTGCATTTCAATCTATTCCTTTACATTGCATTTTCAGTTTACATAGCTTTTGTTACATTGTAAATAGTATTCATGGTACTTGTAGATAGCATTAAGTTATTTTCATTTGCTACATTAATCCCTAGATCATTTAAATCGGATTCTTTAGAAAATGAACCACAACATTAACAACATCACATGCACCCACTCACAATCTTAGAGATAGCAAGCCCTTTAGTAGTGATGACTTGGACATGTTAGATGAATCCCTTGATGACTTCATCTATTCTAGCTCATCCACTAAATCTTTGATCGATGAGCATATAAACATTGATAATCATGATAATCATAATTGTTCTTCTCTCGATATCTCTCTTGTTGGTGACGAAGGTATCTTAGTGAAAGAAGACACAACCATTAAGGATCATGATGGTCTTGCTTGTCTTCCTCATCCTCCTTCCCCTTTGCAAAATATTAAACAACAAACATTTCTTAACATAATCCCCTTACCTAGTCTCCCTCACCATGGCCCTCAAACTTGTCCTTCCTCTAATACCCCTCCTCAATGCAATGAGGATAGGTCGGTGTTAAAAGATACACCCATTACAAGTCATGAGACTTTTTATCCTCCCTTCCCTAATGCTCCCACCATTTTGGATGATCTATTTGACAATCATAGTGGATCTTCTCTTGATGCCTCCCCCCCTTGTAATGAAGCATGCACGATGCACCTCTTCCATGCTCTCCTACTAGGGTAGATGTTATGGAACAAGAGAATGAGACAATAGAAAATCAAATAGACTCCCCTCTTACCCATCCCACTCTTCCCTATCCTATCATTGATCATTCCCCTACTAGTGATGAAGTCATTTTAGAAGAACCAATCCTTGAATGTCAAGAACATGAGGCTTGTAATTCTTCTAAACTATCTCCTCCTATGGTAGATATCATGATGCAAGCCACGGATAACATTAACTCTCCTTCCCAAGGGGATGTTAATATTATTCAACCTCAACTTATCCTCTATCCTCCTTCAACCAAACCTAAACTCGAATTCACCCTCTACTCGCCTACCCATATTGTGTCACAGCAATTGAGTCATAATACCATTGATCATACACATTATACTCGAAACAATCCACGGTCCCAACCACCAACCTCAACACCCTTACCTTCATCCCCTCCTATCTTACTCGCTACCCCTCACCTAAATTCCCTTCTTAGGGAGTATGACCTTGTTGACCAACTAAGGAATACTCTTGCTAAAATATCTTTATGGGATCTCATTCAAGTCTCCCCTCACTATCACAACATGATGTAGAATTCCTTACAACAAATTCCTATCCCTTCTAATGCGCAAACAACTGACATTGCAGCTATGATTCAAGGCTTGAATGCTAACATTTTTTTCCACCAAAGTGAGCTCCCTCCTTTGTAACTACAAAAATAAGTTGAAGCCTTCATAATCATACCTCAATACAAACTCATAGGGATCAAGCACACCCTTGTTGACAATGGCTCTGCTATTAATGTGTGTAGTGTAAATCTCTTGGATCGGCTCCATATTGATAAATAAACCATTCAACCTACCTCCTTATCTATCACTGGATTTGACAGTGTAGGACAAAAGCCTCTTGGTGTGATCACTTTGCCTCTTACAGTTGGAGTGGCCACATTAGACACATTGATGTTAGAGTAAAGTAATTAATTAACTTTACTCTCCTCTTAAGATTTCGCCTTGCACACATATTAGTCATTTAATAATTAATATTAATTATTAAATGCACTCACCTTTAGGGTTAGGTTTTCCTTTTAGGTTTTGATCTCCTTTTATAAGGATCGATCTCTTGTATTTCATTTATGCTCTATTTCATTTTTCTGGAATACATCTTGCACATTGTGAGAGCCAAACCCTTGTCTTGATCTCTCTCTTTCTCTGTGACAAGTCTTTTGCATGCAGGTATTGATCGGGTTCTATGGATTTGCATTTCTCAAATCCTACATGGTATCAGAGCCAGATCTGCTGCAGCTTGTTCAGTTTTTGAAAGGATTAGAGATCTAGGTTTGGTTGCATCAGATCTGTGTTTGTTTTCTAGTTTTTATTTGGAATAGGGGGTTTATTTTTTTGGTGCACTTTGAGCTCAAACGGACCTCACCGTTGAGCTCGCAGCATCCAAAAACCCCTATTTTGATATAAAATTCATCAAATTTGGCTTCACGGTGTTAGATCTACGAGGGTTTGATGTTTTTTTGAGGGTTCCTGATCCAGAGCGTACCTGCAATTTTGGAGCAATTTCAGCCCAAACGGACCTCACCATCGCATTCAGAGCACCCAAAAACCCCTAAATCGACTGTCAAATCGTCGAAATCGGACACAGTGACTCCGGGAGGCAAATTTTTTTCATTTCTGGGTCGTACGGCCTGGTACGGCACGCAATCCGAAAAAAAAATTAAAAATCACTGAGTTATGGGCGCCGCCGTCAGTTAACCGCTAGTGGTTAATGCTAGCGGTTAGCCTGACCACCAGGCTTAACCTTCAAACCTTTTTGGAGCAGTTTTGGTATTTTGGTCATAACTTTTGCATACGAACTCGTTTTTTCGAAAACAAAATATTGTCGGAAAGCTGGTTCCGAGCCCGTTCTGATGGTGTAGGAATTTCTTCAAAAATATTCAGTTTGCATGCATTTTTTCGTAGTCAAAGTCAGATGATATTTTTGCACTCCGAGGGGCATAACTTGCTCAATTTTGCTCCGTTTTTTGAAAGCGAATAGGCGTCAGAAAGGTGGTTTTGTGCTCTTTCCAGATCTGTAGTTTATTTCACCAGAAAATTCTTCAGGTACTCAGAGATTTGTCTCATACCAATTACTGCTTTTTATTGTTTTCTGGCTTTCAGTTTGTACTGGGGATTGGATTTTTGCATTGTGGGGGGGTGTTTTTTCTTGCTTTCTGTCATCTACATCAGAAAACCAGAATCTATAAACACCAAAACAAAACAAACAAACCCCTTCTGCATCTTCTGTCTAGTTCTGAAAGACCACTAAATAATAATAAAAAAAAAAACACATTCAGAGCAGTTGAGGCACAGTTCACAGCATGGCCGACAGATCTATTGAGCTTCTCACACCGCATAATTATCACACTTGGAAGGGTCGCATGATGACACTTCTTCAGTCTCGAGGGTTATGGTCCTGTTTGGATGCGGTTCAGCCTCCATTGACTCGCGCCTTTGAGGTTATGCAGCACAGGAACAATATGGATCAGGCTATGGGATTGATTGCTTTGCACATTTCAGACAGTCTCCTGTTTCATCTTGAAGGGTGTCTCACACCTAGGGCCTATTGGACCAAGTTTGAGGGACTTTTTGGCACTATCAACGAGTTTAGAGCATTGCAGATTGAGGCAGAGTTGACTTCACTTGTACCTGATTCTTTTCCCTCCATTGAGGACTTTCTGACGAAATTCAAACAACAAAGATCTCTTCTACAGGGTTGTGGTAAGGTTAAGACTGATACAGAGTGTATTTACCTGATTTTGTCAAAACTTCATGGGAACTTTCAGATATTCTCATCTACCTTCCATTCCACTATGGATGCCTTGGGTGCACGTTTTACCATGCCTTCTTTTGAGGTGTTTTGTGATCATTTGACACGAGAGCAGGCTAAGATATCACAGTTGGATGCTCTCACAGGATCACCGCACCAAGCATTGGTAGCACAGTCATATCAGGGGAAGCAGAAGCAGAAGCAGAAACAAAAACCACAGACCACAGAGCATTGGAAGGATTCTAGTTCACAGAAGACTTCTGATTCACCTTCTCCTAAGGGGGAATCATCGAAGAAAGATAGACCTAAGTGTGCTTATTGCACTAAGCTAGGACATGATGAGTCCAAGTGTTATGAGAAGAAGATAGATGGATATGCAAAACAGGTTTCAGATTTGACAGCTCTTCTTGAGAAGAACCATATTCATCACTCTTCTTCATCTACTTCAGGCGGGTCTTCTTCTTCACCATCATTCCAGATAGATGGACAGGCCCCACATAAGGGTCATGCATTATGTGCAACCACCAGTTCACATTCATCTAGATGGCTATTGGATTCAGGTGCTTCACACCATATGGCATCTTCTCAGGACATGTTCTCATCTTTCGAGGCTGCGTCCTCACCACACATATTGATGGGTAATAACACTTATATGAGTGTATGTGGGAAAGGTTCTATCGATATTGATGACGGTACATTCAATGATGTACTATGTGTTCCATCTTTGTCCACTAACCTTCTCTCCATCTATCAGATTGCTCACAGTGGGACAGGGAAGACAGTTGAGTTCACACCTGATTCAGTGCACATCAGAGACATTCAGACTGGCAACATTGTTGCAACAGGGACAGTTGATCATTCTTCCCGATTGTATGCATTCACACACTTTGGTCCACCATCTCCCTCTCTTTCTACAAGAGAGCATGCAGTATCTGAGGAGAAGTTCGGTCACTTGAACTTATGTGTTCTTCCATCTGTTCATGAGACTAGTGTTGAGACTTCTACACCTCTTCCTCCTATTGAGATTACATTTGTTCAGCAGGATACCTCTTCAGTTGTGACTGACATTGTTGCTCCACTCATCGAGCCATCAAGTGCAGTTGTTGAGGCCATATCTGAGGATATTCCTTTCCTCACAGATGACAGATTCAGCACACCTGTTATCCCTTCTTCATTGGAGATTACATTTCAGGATCATCTTGAGTTGTTTGATTCACCATTCTATTACTCAAACACTCATTCTCCAGTTCAGTTCTTCAGTGAGCATCATCCAGGACTTCCATTTTCACCTCACTTCCAGGGATTTCCTCTTCTTCGACCGTTGGATCTGTTTCTTCCTCCGGGGCGACACATCGGTTTGATCATTGGCACAGGGGTTCTCTCATTCTGGGGGGGCTTTGGAGTCTCCACTCTCTCTCATGGGGGGGTATCTGATTGTATATCTGCATATGTTCTTGAGAGAGTCTCTTGAGACATTTCATTTGTACTTTCTTTTTGCATCTCTTTTTGGAGAGGAGTTTTTTCCCACTGGGTTTTCTCCTTTTCTCCGTTTCATAGAGATTTCCTTGTACTTGGGTACCTGATCAGGCCTAGTTGCCGGGACCCAATTTTACTTTCTTGCACTGTAGTTCTTTTGCTTTCTTGCACTAGTTTGTAGCTGCACTCTTGCTTATCTTAAGGGGGGGTGTTAGAGTAAAGTAATTAATTAACTTTACTCTCCTCTTAAGATTTCTCCTTGCACACATATTAGTCATTTAATAATTAATATTAATTATTAAATGCACTCACCTTTAGGGTTAGGTTTTCCTTTTAGGTTTTGATCTCCTTTTATAAGGATTGATCTCTTGTATTTCATTTATGCTCTATTTCATTTTTCTGGAATACATCTTGCACATTGTGAGAGCCAAACCCTTGTCTTGATCTCTCTCTTTCTCTGTGACAAGTCTTTTGCATGCAGGTATTGATCGGGTTCTATGGATTTGCATTTCTCAAATCCTACAATTGATCCATGTTATTCCTAATGATGTTTCATCTAACCTCATCTTAGGCAGGCCATGGATTCATGCAATGAATGGTGTGCCTTCCACACTTCATCAAAAGATGAAGTACATTTATAGCAATAAAGTGTACACGCTTGACGTTGATCCTGAGCCTTATAGTTTCTTACAACTTGAGCAAAACAAATCCAAATTCTTCACCACTTCAACACCCACTAAAAAAGTGGAACTCATACAACCAAAGTCCTTAGATGATGATTGGGGTTCCTTAGAATTCACACCTCCTTTACTAGGAGAATCCAAGATCACAAATAAAGACTCTAACAAGGGAACCGCAGTCTTGTCAACACAAGACTCGACTGATCCTTCAAAAGCATCCACCTCGACTACCTTAACCAATGAAGCCAACAACGAACCCTCACCTGATCCAAAAGTGTTGGAAAAGGTTATGAGCTCATGAAACAACTTGGCTATAGTGGAAAAGGATGTGGTGCTAATGAACAAGGTATCTGCAACCCTATCGAGCCTCCTACGCAAACATCTAATCATGGTCTTGGATTTTTTCCTTTCATTGAAATCATCAAACCTTCCTCCAACACCAACATCATCCCAACCCACCCTTCTAAATCAACCTTAGAAAGTGATCCTTTGAAACCAACAAAGGACTCTTTGCTTAATACTAATGTTATCTCGCATAACACTACCGATTCAGATTTTACACACTCCTCTAAGAGAGTGTATAAAATCTCACATTCCATAGCACCTTGTGTAAGTATGACATCCTCTACTAAGCAAGACCCTTCCTTGTTGCAAACCAAATGATCACCTTCTACCCTTGATCAAGAAGGTATCTTATTGAGACCCCTCCAAGATAACTTGATTTCTCTCCCTCCTAGAACTCAAAAGAAATGTTCCAACAAACATTCCTTTTGTGCTTACCACCAAGTTCACGGCCACTCCACTAATGAGTGTAAGGCCTTGAGTAGCCACTTCAACATCTTAAGGATTTTGGTGCTCTCCTTAATGTGGGGAACCTCATTCCTCTAATTCATACCGATCTTCACTCTACCTTGCATCCTCTCAATCCTTTCGGCTCACTCTTGTCCTACACTAAGTGGGGGCAAGGGGTTAGGCAGCCTCTTCCCTCATATGTCACTTGTCGTTGTCTCTTTTGACTTGTTAACCTTTCATGAACATATAAGAGCAAGCTTGAGATGTGGATGACGTCTTAAAGTTGACTCGCATGTGACATACTACCTTCTTCATGATGCAACTTACTTCGGAAACCTATGACTCGGCATAGGGCTTTCCGAACAAGCTCTCATGTCCTCTTCTTCTTCTACTTTAAAGCAATTACTCACAGAACTGTGTGAAGCAATTCCTTTAAAGTGGGGGAATACATCACCACTCACATTTCATTGTGTGATCTTTTTCTTGCGACTCCCTCTCCTGAAAACATTAGGTGCAATGTTGCTCAAGATGAGACATTTGCATTTTTCCTCTTTTGCATACAAAATGAGCCCTTGCCTCTTTTGGATACAATATGAGTACATTTGCACTTTTCCTCTCTTGGCAACATTACGCATAATGTTCCTTAGGATGAGACATCGCACAAACAAGGTAAAATCCTTTTGAACAAAATCACTCCAAACATCACTTTCTTTTGTGGCACCTTATCAAAGTTATCATGAGGTATAACTTTGATATGTTTAAGAGGGAAGCCCAACTAGCGGCATGACTTTCCCCATAGCCACCTTTGTGAGTACATACAACCCGTGTGTATGTTTCTCACCTTCTTTGGGACTTCTCACCCCATAGACAATTTGATGTTCTGTGGCCCCAAAGTGAGCACATCTTTTCACCCTTTCCCTCTTCTCTTCCTTTCAGTTCTTGTTATTGCATGATCATGCATCTCATTTTATTGTAATGCATTTACTCTTGAATGTGTTCTTTGAAATTAATGTCTTTTTGACTTAGGACCTTGAATCTTGGGGGCTTGACCACCTCCTTCTTATTTCCCATTCTTTTCCATCTCCATTGGGCTACTTTAGTGTGAGTTTGAAGAATGTTCATCCTCTCACTAAAGTGGGGGCTAAATTTTTCGCCAAAAAGTGTAGCCTTTGACACTTTTCACTCACTTGGGTCCTCGGCTATGGATTTTGGACCTTTTTCAACCTCAAGCCTTGTGCCAAAGTGTTGTAGGGTGTTGTAAAACATTTTCACACTTTCCTAGGCTTGTTATCACTTAATCAACCCTTTCTTATGGCATAATGACCCCTTAATACACATACATGCCTTAATTCAGCGTGTTTTGTGAGACAATCCTGACAAACAATAATAATCACATTTTAATACACGAAATCCAATGAAAAATGCCTAGGTGGACTATGTCGCCACCTTGGGTGACCTAGTCTCATGTGGCTTAAAAATTAAAATAAACTTAATATTCTTTCGCGATTTTGTCTCTAAAACCCTAAGGTTGGCCTATATGGTGTTATTTTGAGGAAATTAGGGCACAAATTCTATAAATAAGGGTTTTTCCCTTCATTTTGCACCTCTCCCATCTCATTTTTACTCCTCACTCAATCTTCTCAAGCATTCATCCACCACTCTTCTCAAGCAAGCTAGGGTTTGCATCCTAGGTCAACAAGACATCTTTACTAAGCCATTCAAGGGTTGAATCCTCCGTTGCTGCAATTCAAGATCTCTCATCATGACAAGGTAACTAACTCCATGGTTTCATTTTTTACTTCATTGTCTCTTCATTTGATTTGATTATCTAAAAGGGGCTTGACCAAGGCAAGCCCCCGTACTCTAACAATCAACATTTCTTCTTCCTTCTTTGTGTGTTTGCAAATTTAGGTATCTTGGAAGCTTGGAAATCACTCAAGAATAGATTGAAGACTTGTTTAGGGAATCTCCTTGTTGGTTCTAAAAGGTTAAGAATCTACACAAAAAGGCACCTACAGATCGAGAATCAAGGTTTCAAATCCGGACACCCAAAGAAGTAGGAAGTGCAGAACGAGACCTCTAGATTCCACTTTCAGACTTCCTGAAAGGCTAAAAGGGACTAGGTAACCACTAAAGGTGACCTAGTCCCACCATACATGCATTTTTGGGTTTTCTATAGATCTGAGTACCCTTTTGGTAGAAATGGGTTCCGACAAATTTTCACAGAAAGAGGACTTGGTCACCCAGAATGGCGTAAGTGTCCTTCTCAGCTTCTACATCAGATTCTTCAAGATTCCAAATCCTCATCTCATCCCTCTTGAGCCTCCAAGTGCACATCTTCCTTTCCCTTTCATTTTTGTTAAAGTTTGTTTACATTTTTTAGGTTATTTGCATAACAAAGTGTGTTTTCCAGCACCTTGCATTTCTTAAGTTTTACCATTATTAGCTAGCTTCCATTTTCCTTTCCTAGCATTTAGGGCATCCCATCACACCCATCACATTAAGCCCCTAATCCCAGTTTTTGAATGAACCCTAAAGTGAAAAGGAGAGAAAGAGAGTCCATTCCTCAACCAAGCTTCTAGGTAAAAAACCCTAGAAGCTCATTGGGGAATCCTCTTTCCCTCCCTTCATTTTTGGTTGCTCACTAAGGGTGCCTATTCTTTGGAGCTGAAGCCTCTAGTAGAGAAAATAATATTTTTCACTATATAAGCAAAAATATAGGATGTTGAACCCCTAACGAAAAAGTGCCCCAGAGTAGATTAGAAAAGGCCCACAAGCCACAAATAACACATTAAAAACATAGTTCAAACCTAAACAAAAACTAATAAAAATAGAGCACACTAGCCTAGCTAAAAATTTAACCCCAATCCTCCTTGAGTAATTTGAAAAGTTCCCTACAATTGGCTACTGAAGAACTTCTTAAAACAGTCAGGAATCACAAGTTATTTTCCTCCAACTTGTTGGAATCTTTGGTTTGGATGGCTTCCAAAGATGACATGTATTCTATTAAGACTAGCTACAATATCCTTTCTAGCTCATGGAACCCTATGTTTGATTGGATGTGGATATGGAGAATAAATTCCCCACCTAAAGTCAAATTCTTTTGGTGGACCATTTATCAAAAAAGGATCCTTACTCTAGATAACTTGAAAAAAAAGGAATATAACTTGGGAATCGGTATCTTTTTTGTAAGAACAAAGTTGAGTCTGTCTCCCACTTTCTTTTCCATTGTTCTTACTCTTGGCAGGTTAGGCAAAAAGTCCAATCTCTCTTCAACGTTTATTGGGTCTGGCAGAAGGATGTTCATGATATTCTGGACAACTGGTCATCCCAAGTGTCTCACCCTATGATTGTTGAGCTCTAGTGGCAATAGTTGTTCTTCACAGGGTAGGCACTCTAGAAGGAGTGCAATAATAGAGGCTTCGTAGACAAAAATTCCTCATGGTTGGTGGTGGCCAACAAGAATATCAGTCAGGTTGTCAAGATGATTTCAGTTATCTCCTGCAAGCCCAAAATAAATCCTAATAATATGGAAGTCTCTATTGTGTCTTATTAGAATATTTTATAGGCGCTTAATGCCCTCAGTTATCTTATTCCACTAGATAGGAGAAGTACCCCTTGGTGCCCCTTCAAGCTTGGTTGGTTGAAGCTCAACTTTGACAGCTTTGCCAAACCTATCCCAAGTCGGGTGGATGGGGGTGGGGTCATCTATGACCACAAGGGGAAATTAATTTTGGCTTACACTGTCAACTTGGGGGTTCAATCATCTAGTTTGTTGATGTGGAAGAAAGCTTCTATGACATACAAATTGCCACACAAGCTGAGCTTTCAAATTTGGTTATAGAGGGAGATTCTAGAAACACAATTCTCTTGTTGACAGGGAAAGCCTTTTTCTCTTGGACCCTCTAGGACCCCATGTCCTCAACTCGTAATCTCATTATTGCCCTTGGAAATTGTAGTGCCAATCATGTGTATAGAAACGGTAATAAAGTTGTCGATTTGTTAGCAAATCTTGGAGCCTTTACTCAAAATTTAGTAATATGGGATAATATCCTCCATATCCCAGGTCAGGTGCTCTAATTAAATCAACATGATGCTAAAGTACTGTCAAAATGAGATCAAGCTAGATACGATGTCAGCTCTTATTGATATTTTCCACGCTCCACAATTATGGAAAATTAAGCTTGCTAAACCGTCTTTTTACATATATATTTACTTTCAATGCTGGTTTTCATATAGCCATTTCTACAGTTGGTATTACCCTGCTTTGAAATTTGTGATTTTAGCAATGGGGGGTGATCTTGTTCAAGCTGAACCCACTAGTTGCGAGGGATTTAAATAGGAAAAGGAGGTTTGGTCCATTCTAGAATAGGGCAAGTTGGCCTCGTTTATGGAGGGTATGCAAGGGCATGACCCCAAGATTTCTGTTGGGTTCACGAATTCTTGGGTGAATGGCACTGTTATTGTTGAAGGGATTTCCTTCATGGCAACTCTTGAGCTAATTGCAGAGGTGATGGGGATCTCTCTGGAAGGGGTGTGCACTCCTTGTAAGTCAAAATGCCATTACCAAAAAGACATGGAACGATTTTTGAAAGAGGGCGAGAGGGTGAATAGATTGCAGAATGGGTTTAATTGCGTGGACCTAAGCGACATTTGATGCTAAATTGCAGATGTCTTCATAAGGTATGTCACGCTCGAGGGGTGGTTCCACTACTTTCACACTCATCTTTTCTCTATGATTAATCATCTTATGTATAATGTTAAAATGAACTTTTCCTCTGGCTTACTTCCTCACTTGAGCAATCTGTCAGAAATTTCCAAGTTAAATGCAAGAAATTACCCATCCACCAGGGCCTTATTTATCATCTTTGCAAGTTTCATTATGCATTGTAACCCTCCCCTGCCACTATTCAAAAGAACACTCTGACCATTCATGACCCCACCAATCTCTTTGTGGACCCCAACCCCTCTATTACCCTAGATGAAACCCCTCTTGTCATTTGTCGTAGCACCCAAGCCTAGGGTAAAGCCCTTGTTAATGAAAAAACCCCTCTCGGCCCCATCAAATGCACACCTTTGTCAAAACCAATGCCTATTTCTATCTGTATGTCGAAGGCATTCAACAACTCGAATGATGATGAGTCATGGAATCCCACCTCGGCCAACTCTCCTATACACTCTTTTGCTTAGGCAGATGTCTCTGATGTCTCCAACACCCCCGTTGTTTCTAACCCTAACCTTCAAAACTCTCCCAATCTGTGCATCAATCTAGAGGGAACCGAAATTGAACCTAGGGCGAGTTTTAATTTTCGTGCCTCTAGTGACCCACTCTGTAAAAAAATCAATGAAATCTCTGAGACAACTAATGTCGAGAAGGATATCATGAAGTGGCTCTTGGGCCAACTGGTAACGGCATAAGAGAGAATCCAATTTTTTGAAGACAAGGTTCTAGAACAGTAGTTCATGTGGCCGAGGGAGGTGGAGAACAAGGACCACTTAGACATGATTGCCTCTCTAGCCAAGTCATTTGAGAGGTGGACGAAGTGGGAGGAGCTAGAAGATTTGCATGCTATTGTTGGTACAGAGGAAGATAAAAATAATTTACTAACTGAGATTGATGCTATCCATCAGAACCAAGAGAAAACCATGCAATGCCTCAAGGTCATCACCAATTACAGTAAAGAAACTATGAAGAACACTACCCTCACACTTCAAGTTTATCAAGATGAATTAAGGAAGTGCCAAGGGAAATGGGTTGCGGATGATGGACGGAAGGATTGTCATATGCAGAAGAAGAAAGGTAAAATGGAAGATACCTCGGCTCGTGATGTCACAGTGGATACTCAGGCCATTCAACATGGGCCTTTGAATTTTGAAAAGAAGCTCTAATTTCTATCCCAGGAATGGAATGTGATCACTGGTCTCAAGTTGTTGGGAGACCTGTAGGTGTCCTGTGGCCTATGATGGTCTCGGTTCTGTGTGCTCTCTTTGTTTTTTTTTGCTGGTTGAACTGGTTAAGTTTAAGTATATGTTTACATTTTTGGGTTTCTCACTTCTTGTAGGTCCCTTGTTTGCCTCTATGGCAGTTTTGTAATGGGTATTGGTCCTTCCAGTTTTAATCTAATCAAAACACTAGTGCTAGCTCTCATCATACGTCTATGATGTTTAAGATCTTCATCTAGTAAGGTACACAAAGTTGTCATTTAGTGATGCATGACTTTCAAATTGAAGCTAGAGTTGACTCTTATCTTCACTTTGAGATCTTCAAATTTAGTCTTGAAGCAATCAACTTTAGCAGCAATTTGAATGCACTTCGAGCAATTATCTTGAGAAGGTTACACATCGGGGGGGGTGTCAGAATTCTATGAGTCTAAGAGAAGACAATTCATCTCTAGGAAAAGTCTCAAACCCTCATTATCAACATCCACCTTACCCTCATCATCATCCTTGTTTTTTTCCTTCATTATCTTCCCTATCCATAGAGTCTCGGGAAATTTCATCAAGACTGAAATTGGGGGTCATGTGGCTAGCATGCTAGTTAGACCACTAAATGTTTAGCTTAGGGGCCTTCATTTGCTTTATAGTATCAAGCACACTTTTTGTAGTTTCTTCTGTGTCATCAGAGTTAGATTTATCATCCTCCTCCTCCCCTTTCATATTAGCTTCCTCCATAGTAAATTGGACTGAGGTTTTCTTTTTCTTTTTACTTATGGGATTTTCGGTAGAAGAGTAGGGTTTATGGGGAATTTGATTGGCGAGGCATAGGTTTAGCCTCATTCGTGGAGGAAACAAGGGTGACATTTTACAGAGGAGAAATATTCTTCTTTCCTTTGTGGGTAATAGTCATGGATTTCCTTGTAGGGAAATCAACTTCATTCTTTTCAGTTCAATGAGACAAGACCTTATGGGTTCTAGTTAGAAAAGAGATAGGTGGAAATGATAGAAGTGGAAAACTATACCTTGGTGAAGCGAGATAAGGAGTTTATCAAGGTTTTTTGTAGCGAAATCAATGGCTTCCTTCATAGTGGACTCCAACGAGGACAACAGATAGAAAGGAAATTGACGGGAGTTTTGTTTCTTAAATGATTATGAAGGAATAAATGGTAAAAGTAAAAACACTTGAACCTATCTTCCAACATGACATACTTCATAAGAAGAAAACATACATTTTGTCCAATGGTTGTGGGAGGTTTTTCTTTGTCAAACCCAGCATGAAGTTTCATTGAAAACTTATCCTCTTTGAAGAAGAGAGCCATGATTTCATTATCCAACACTTTGTGTGTCTATTTAGCTTTTGTCCTTTACATGATGTATCCTAGTTATCGGGACAATAATCTCCTCAATGACTTAAAAGGAAATATCAACAATCCTCACCTAACGCTTATCCTAGGTACTTGCAAATTGGATATACAAACATTCATTGTGCCCATTAGGCATTCAAGGAAGGGGATAGTCCCCCTTCCATACAAATGTGCCAAAGGAGGGGATCATTTTTGAACTCATCATAGGAGCCAAGTTCAATTTGAACCCTTTCACCACTCATGGTAAAAATCTCCAGGTGGCAGCAACTAATTTTTTAGAGAATACCTCTTGCAAGTATGTTGTAGGTGTTGTCATTGATGTCAACAATATGGATATTGTTGATGGTGTTGTCTTTGATGTCACCAAAGTGATAGTGTGTGGATGATTGCATATGCTACAATCAAGATTTTGGTCAGAAAGTATTTCATGAGATTCTATAATAGTTGTTCTATATTTCCTATTGCTCATGTATAAGTAAATGATTTTGTGAATGTTGCATTCATTATCTGTTGATCTAAAATGTATAAAAGAATTTCTTACAGTCATTGGCTCAGAATGTTGTACTGAAAAGATCTGAGGAACGCTCTGTATTCTTCTGCATTTGAAGATAAGGTCTTGCATTTTGGAAGATAGACAGAATCAAGAGTGAGGCATGTATGTTCCTATTTTCATAACATAAAAGTCACTACGGGTGTTTCCTAAATTAGCAGAGTGAAGATTGTATTGTTGCAGTCATGGAAGGTTCAAAAAATATTCCGCATTTCTCTGCAGTTGTTGTAGTCTCTCAGTTTGGAGGATGAATTTAAAATGTCTATTTGTTGTCTCCCTTAAAGTTTATTTTATTGAAGTGTACCGCAATTTGAGTTATCAATGTTTGATCTCAAGACTATGTTGTCCGAGTTTGCAAGAGATACTAGTTCTATGTCTGTTTTCTTGTGACAACATAATGTTGCATGAAGTTGTGAAAAGAGGGCATGGAAAAACCGAAAGTTGTGCGATGGAGGGAAAGGAATGAGTGCAAATGTACATAGAAGTGCTTGATGCATGTTGAAGGTAGTGAGTCATTACAAGTGTGTAAGTGTTGGAGGTAGTGAGCCGAAGGAAGAAGTGTAAGTGTGAACATTGAAGGCAATGAGCCAAAGCACATGAGTGTATGTGAAATGTTGAAGGAAGTGAGCTAGAGGGAGCAGAGGTGTTGTGGAGGTAGTTGTGTATCTAATTCATCAAGTGTTGTATTTTGAGGTTGCAACCTCTTTCTTAAGTGTTATATTGAGTAGGGAGTTTTAAACTTTGTTAGGTTAAAGATCTTAAAACCGATTGTAAAATTAGTTTTTATTTGTGAGGTTGGGTTTGAACAGTAGCTCCAAGCAGCTCTCTCATCGTGGTTTTCCCTTGGTGCGCTTTCCACTTAAATATGGTGTTTTGGTAGTGTGTTTGTGTATTGAATATTTAATCTGGTTAATGAAGTAATAAGTTTTGATTGATAAGCTTTTAATTGGATTAAATTGAGGGATATACTAATTCACCCCTGCCCCCCCCGCCCCCCCTCTCTTAGTATATCTATGTGTTCTAATAATACCTCTATACCAACATGATAGTGAGAGAAATATGAAAACTATGTTTCTTAATTTGAATTGTAAATTTATAGAGCTAGGGATAATTATCACCTTACAAGATGATTGATTGCAAGTATAGTCACATAAATGAAGATACTTGTTGAAATAATAAACCTTATTACTTGGCACCATTAAATTTATGAAATAATCCAACCTGTGCAAATACATAGTCTTACACAAATCTTTACCATGTGGATTTATAATTAAACCCACACCATCGATCATTTTCAAAAGCTCATGCTGAAATATTTGGGAGGAAGCATTAGTCATATAATTAGTATCAAGTAAAATTGTTAGTCCTATGATGGGAGGCCCCATCATTAAAGATCTAGCTCCTAGCATAAATAAAAATACATATATCGATTACACCTTTCCCTATCATTGCCACCTCGACATTCCTATTCCACATCAACTCTGAATCCAAAAGGGGGTGAGGAATCAAATTCCATGTACAAAGGAATGGATAAAAGCCATAAATATTTGTTTGTGCCATTTCGACCTTCATCGTTTCCAACTTAGTCCACAAAACCCTCGAATATAAAATATGGGGATTCAAAAGGGGGTTAGATATTAAAAAAATATACAATTTAATTATATATTCTAAAATATGATTTCTTCTATTAGTTATCATTTAAAGGTGTGGTATTTTTACACTCATTTAAAATGATGATTCTTATGTTCTCCAAGAAATTCTCTATTCCTCTTAACAACTCAAGGATTTGAAACTTATTTCCAAATTATCCAACGCATCCACAACTTTGTTCCCCTCCACCATTGTCATCCTTATGAAACTTAATTCTTGTTGGATGTTCATTTTGAGGCCATTTATGTACCATGCCACTTTCTCCTTGCTAGCTTCAGTATGACCAATTACGATGATCATCTTATGGAACTCCTCAGTGTACCGCTTCACTCTCTTCTCCTTTAGTCTTAAGTTTTGCAAGATCTCTTCAACATTTTTAGCTCATAATCAGCAGGTATGAATTGATTCTTCAACTTTTTCACCATTACTTTGTGATTCTTTCGTTTTCTCTTCTATTTATATCTTATTGAACTTCTTTCCACCAAAAAGCAGCATGATCCTTCAACTCAGCTTTAACAAATCAGACCATTTCAAGGTTTTTGATTTCTTCACGCTCGAAATATTCTTCCATATCATTTATCAAGTCAATCAATTCTTCAGTATTCAAATTACCAGCATAATTAAAAAATTCAATTCTAGGTCTCTTATCAATTTTCAAAATGGCTTTCAAAACACTGACCTGATTTGACTCTTCTTCTTCTAGGGTTTCTTTGTTCAAATCTAGGGCTTGAATTCCCAATTCATCATCATCATTCGCATCCTCATGTCTAGGGTTTAGACCTCTTTTCTTACCTTTTTTTACTGCATCCAATTGGATCTTCATTGTTCTCATTATGTCCATCATTCCTCCATCCTTCCAACAACACTGGTCATACTAGGCATTCTCCGTGGTGAAATCTTTCCTTTGTATCTAGTGCAATTGCCTCAAGTTGGTCGTCTGGCTACAAGGTTGCAATTGTCTCACAATTGACACTCTATTGACAAACACTTGCAAGCTACCTCAAGTCGATGACCTATTCACCCTAGGATCTTTCACAATGTCTTCACTTCCGAATCACTTAATACAATCATGAATAGAGGGTCCAAAAGTAGGACTGTCCAACCGTGCAGCCAAGAGTTAATTCAACAAAATTGTCATAAACAGAAAACAGATTCTCATTGATTCAAGTAACATAATGATTATAGATTAAACTACTCTACTGGTCCTTTGATCGCTCCTGTCTCCTCTTCTTCGTTGTCGGCTCCCTCGCTGCATGGTGGCTCCTCGCCCGAGGTGGCTGTTGTGGATCTGCTCCCCTCGCCCCACTCGGTGGATTTCGATTCTAGGTCTTCCTGGTCAGTTGTGCTAAGGGAGAAGAAGGGACTCCCCAAATCCTTTGCTTCTTCGTAGCCTCGAGTTCAAGGAGTCAGATTAGTCCCCTCTGGTTCTGAGGTTGTCTAATCCTTGTTTGTTGTTCTACAATTGTCGGCCAGATGTTTCTATTGGTTTTTCTCCTCGTTCACGTTCTGTTTTGAACTAGTTTCTTTTTTGCCCTTTGGGCTTCTGTGTGAAGGCTACAACACCCTCTAAATGTTGCTTATTTTATCAAAAACATAATGATTACAGAATACTTATTTTCGTGTTACATGCGGATTCCAGATTGGCTCATAAGACGTCATAGACTTACTACAAACAACAAAAATCAGAACAAGACTCAGCTCTTAGCTCTAACTCCTTATGCTAGCTTCCTAATCACTAACTACTTATCGCTCCTTCCTAATTGCCTTCCATAGTATCCAAGATATGCTTAAATATCAAATCCAAGCTTTAGGGATGATCCATTTGGCCAGAAGATGACCCAACACCCAATGTCCTGTGAAACGTGTAGGTTTTCCTAATTCCCATGGTGAAGTTCCAAGAGTTAATGTGCGGTCCCATTCGAGGGTTTCTCTGGTCCCATTCATCATCATGATGTGTCGAGCTTGATGCCGCAAGGTACGGAAAAGTTTTGCACGCTTCACCTGATGAACTCTTTACTGTCTGCTCTGCACTGCGATCTTCTATTGACGATATCTTCCCAGAAACTCATCCATATGCATGTAATGCGGTGAACTGCGATAAGATTTTTTGGGATCCTCTTCCATCACAGTCCGACCTAGAATGGACTGATTCCAAGTGAAGAAAATGTGCTGGCTGAGCTCACCAGGCGAAGGGTCAGATGAACATGGTTAACTATTTTCCTGCTAAGACAATTCAAAGTCATTACATCTTAAAGTTCGCGATTCCTTCAAATCATTACGGGTTAAATATTGCAGCTTAAAATTTAATCGATAGGCAGAATAGATAATTGGGTTATTTGATAAAGCATGATTCCTTCTCTAAGTCTAAATTATTTGATATAGCATGAATTGAGTTGTAGTGCATATAAATTGTTTGGTTTTGACATCTGATCTTGAGGATTCCTACAAGACTAAATCACATTTCATCTTTTTTCGTTTTCTCGTCATGCTTTGCTGGTTAAATTGGCATTGCTATAAACTGCATAAACAAAGCTGGGGTAAATTCCTTACTGATCACAACTGTACTGAAGCTGTTTTGGTAATGGCTGATGATTTCAATTGTCACGCAGGCAAAATCACTTATAGTGGAGAACGCTAATATGTTTAAAAAGGTAACAGATTGTCTATCCCTAGCCTCATTGCTATCATAATGCTTCTTTTGCTTTTGGCATGAATGAAATTCTCAACATGATACAGATTGGTAGAAATCGCACGGCATGCCACCTTAATATTGACATCATGGAAGGAGTCAACAATAATTTGGAAACAGATGCTGCAACTCAACAAGATCTACATCAAACTAATCTCAATCTCACGTAATTTCATGATTAAAGTTTCTGCTTAACAATTCTTATTTATGTCAAAGGATCAAATTAAATGAAGAGATTGTGTGTGTGCAGCCTATCATGAATTCAAGAGGACTCTATGGTCCAAGAAATTTTCTGCAACTTATTTCAGGCACTGTGAAGTTCCAACAGTATTCAAACAGAGCATAAATTAGGAAATCTAAGTATTCCATTAATGTTCTAGACTCGCACCTCTTACTTTGTTTGTTGTCTATGCTATGATTTGAGCTTGAAGTTTAATTTTTGAACGTTAATTTTATCAAATTGAAAATAACTTCTAGATTGAAATAATATACAAGAGTAAATTTCAGAGCGCCTTATAGTTCTCTTTTATGATACCCTTATCTGTAAAAACCAGAATTTGAACTTTTTTAACAAACAAATCCATCAAATTTTCCTTAAATTGTTTTTCTCCGTTACAAATTTTTAACAGGTGGCATCGTTTTCGTTAATTAGAAAATACTTAAAACAAAAAAAAAAAACTGATTGTGGGCTCTAATACATCTAATATATCTGGTTGGTAAAATCCCGTTATATGCTGTACAAGGCATAAAATGCTTGAATTAGTATTATAGTGCCATATTCGGTCGGAAATTTTCATGTACGCGTTGTTTTTCAAATGCTTTGTTTTAAATTTTTTTAAAAACATCATGTATTCATAACTTATTATAAACAAAATAGGTCATGCATACACAGAAAATTGTAATAGTTGTTGCTGTTATTTCATCGCTGCATTATATATACGAAATAGAACAGCAATATAAATGATAAAAGAATTATGATTTACAAGCCATACACTTCTATATGCATTATGAGAGGGGAAATTTTCTATTATATTGAAACTTATACAAATAATTTGAATTAAAATAATGTAATATTAATCATATTTTATAATACATATAAAATTATATAATGAATATGACTTTTTAATTTTTATTAACCAAAGTTAAAAATTTAAGTTCCAACTTTTAGATATATTGTGATGAGAAATTTTCTATAACATAAAAAATTACAAAAATAATTTGAAATTAAATAACATGCAATTTACTGATTAATTATATTTTTGATACATGCAAATTTTATAGTGACCATGATTCTTTGTCCTCACTAGTAATAACCATTAAAAAAAACTCAAAACAAAGCTTAAAGAGTAAGCTCCAACTTCTATGTATTGTGATGGGAAATTTAGTGTAAGCTCCAACTTTTTTTGTGTAATTTGAATTAAAATAACATCCAATATGCATGCAAATTATTGATTAAGTATAATTGACATGATTCTTTCATTCTCACTCATAATAATTATTAGAAAAAACTCAAAGCAAATCTTAAAGTGTAAGTTTCAACTTTGGTGTGTATTGTGACAAGTTTTGTATTATATATAAAATTACACAAGTATCTTAAATTAAACGAATATGCAAACTATTGACTATGTTTTACAATACATGAAACCAAAGCAATGAACATTAGTCTTTCATTCTCAACCATAATAACCTTTTAAAAAAATTAAATCAAAGCTTCAAATGTCTAAAATTTCATGATTTGGGGGCTTCATGTATATGTTCTCTATCTAATAATCTAGAGGATAATATATAATCCTAACCAATCCTTGGGGAACCCAACTCTCAAATAAAGTGGATTTTAGTATCAATATGCTTAGTCTTATTATGAAGTATTGGATTTTTTTTCTTTGGTATACTAATTTGGTTATCACAATGCAATAATGTAGATCCATGTTGTATCTATTGCATATCTTATTATAATCCTCTCAATGGCATTGTCTAGCAAGTTGCAAATAAGGTAGCTTTATAGTTGACCCCTACTATGAAAAGTGATACAATAGATTATTTTGTGTACTTCAATAAAATGTCAAAAATCCAAATTAAAGTAGACTTTGATCATTTGTAAAACCTTTCAAATTTGATTCTATTCATCCAAATAATCTACCAATTTGTTGCCTCTCAAAACTTTGTTTTATTTTCCTAGAGATCCCTATCAAAACATGAGATCTTTTATATTAATGTATAATCTTTAACACCTTGAAAATGAATACTTAGATGCTCATGTACGTGAGTGAAAGATATCAATGTTTAGGATAACATTAAACAATGTGGTTTTGAAAATTTAGTTGATATATTTTAGGATTCGTATTTCTAATTCCAAGGTAATCCTAGGACATTTTTGGAGGGAATCCACATTTGAGATATAAATGTCAACATTTTTTCTATCTAGATATAAATTTAAATCTAACACTTTTCCATCCAATAAAATTATTTGCCATTACCATTATGCAATCCATCTTGATCTTACTTACTCAAATAGTATGAAATATAAAATTAAATTCATATTTTCAATTAAAATAATTAAGAAATTCATCTAATTGAAAAGATCTAATATGTTCAAAAAAAATCCTCTAAAATTTCCATAAAACTCTCTATGCAGATAAATATCAAATCAAATAAAAAAAAAATGGCATAAAAAGGTAAAACGGTTAATTTTTATTGAGAAATACAAGCTCGTGATTATTATCACTTAAGGCTTAGACCTCAAATATAAGTTAAAGGAGGTGTACATGGATAAACATGATCAAATGATTTTAGCAAGATCGAGATTGGACTATATTTTCTTTGCTTATATGGTTTTGAAGAATGCCCTACCTATTGGAGTGAAGATGACACTAAGAGAGCAGGGGGTGAATCGGTGTCTTAAATAGTTTTAACATTTTCTATAAAATAAAACTTAGATAATTTATGCTCTCAATATTTTAATGATAAATACATTCATGAGTTGAATGCAACCATTAAATAACTGAAATGAGAAGTATCAAAGCAAAACAATGAACATTAAAGCATTATCACAACGAAGCAAGGAGACCACAAATGAGACCATGAGACAAAATCATAGGACGAGTGGAAAACCCTCTAGAGGTAGAAAAACCACTCTAGAAACATTGCCTCATTGGCTTAACTTCAAAAACCACTTCTTACAATGCCTTACTGGAAAACTTCAAAGCACTCACTCTAGGAGCACCAACCCCTTCTACAAAATCAAAACAATAATAATATATCAGAGGATTTCTCTATTTCAATTCAACTCACATTTGCCTCTCTTTCTAATCTATTTAATATCTTGAAGATTCAACTTGAATCTACAAAATACCAAACACATTAGATATCTCTCTTGTGCATCATATTTATAAGATTTTCAATTACAAAACTTTGTGCACTAACATTTCAAAAGATAACTCCCTACTTAACACAATGATTAATCATTGTATTTATATGTTTACAAAAAATATGCACTGATCATTTCATGTGCCTTTTTTTTGAACCACTTTTGATACAATAGAATGCACTCATAGCTATGTTTCAAAAACCTTCAATGCAATGACAGGTGGAGAATAATCACAGTAGCATCTTTTTTTTTTCACATAACGTTTTATCCTTAATGATAAAAACAAAACTATCACTGCTATACCCTGCCAATAATTTCAATCGTTTTCATATCATCATGAATATAATGATCACTGATCTAAATAAATCAAAACAACATTTGCATAAACGCGATAATGGAGAAAGTGTAACCGAATGCAAAGCATGATAACCTGACACAATATTCTAACCACCCACTTCCTATTCTTGCATAATCGAGCAAAGAGAAATAAGTGCCCTTTTAAAAATTTCTTCAAGCAATGGAAAGAATACTTGATCATGAAGAACGAAACTGAAAAAGAGAGCATGATAACTTGTCATGAAGCAATTACCAACCTAGCAGAGAAAATTCCATCGAATCTCCTTCCATGTTCGTGCCCTTAACCAATGAAAAATAGCAGACCAAGCAATCAAACATAGCATAGCTCATACAGTGAGCATCACCTTTTGTCTGTACCGCTTCAGCAAGAAGGAATAATCAGAGTAACAACAGCTACACTCATTCCCCAAGCTCTAGAAAAAAACAAAACACTAATTTTCAATGTGTTGACCAATTGCAGATACCAAAAATTGCAAGTAATCATGCTAACCATGGCAGCTAGGGTTTCATACATAGCCGCGATGAAAGAATGAAAGAAACCACAAATTTTTTGCCCTAACCTTTCATTCATCCAGGTCATTTGATGACATTTTTCATAAATATTAATACATTGAGGTCCGATGAAACCGAAACATAATAATTATCAAACAATCATAATGCTTTTAAGTCCATAGTCAAGCTCATTTGCAATGGATGTCGACACCCATCATTGCCACATCACCATTTACATCAAACTGTCGATGCCAAGAAACTGCCAAGACATTTCAAAGTGACTTTACACTATGTCGAACACAATATCACCACTAATGTATGCTTGGGAAAAATCGATAAGGTTTAGTCCCTTTTATTGTTAATGTTGACACCATAATACCAATCAATGATAAAGACAAATATCACAAGCACCAAAATAAAACCTTTACCCTAGCTTTTTCACAAATAACTTTTAACCTTTAGAGCTCAATTTCTTTGTTTAGGAAATGTCCTCATATCACTTTAGTGCCCGACACCATTTATGGTGTAAAAAATAAATAATTTAATATCCTCACCATAGGACATATCAACCTTGAAGTCCTTAAAAAAAAAAAACATATACCAAAGTAATATAATGAAATACTAGCTACTTGTATTTGAATGCTTCAACCAAGGTAATTGCTAATAGAGCAATGTATACACTATGAACTGAATTTCATGAAAACTTAAAAAGTCACCTTCCATTTTCAAAACAAATGCAAAGAGACCCGGTATCAAATATTCAATGTGACCTTATTTCATTTAGCCAAGTCATCAACCCTTGCTAAAGAGAATTAAATGAAAGTGGATAAAGACATCATATGCCAAGATCAACTTGATAAATATCAATGAAGCCCAAATCAAACTGAAGAATGATTAACTGAAACAATATACCTGTGACATGCAATAATAAGAAGCATCCTGATAGCACTGTCCACATTAGCATCAACATATAGAAATTTGAAACCAAGATTGATGCATGGAAACAATTGATCACTAAGATCAATATGAAATGATTAACCTGAAAAACCTACACCTGTCAAGATGATAATGTCTTAAATTTGAAGCTAATGCATGCCCTATCACAATGAACACATAACCAATATCAGTACCAACATGTAAAAACTAAAACTTGAAAGTTCATGCCATGAACCATGTGAATCACCATATGAACCAACTGTAGTAATCATGTATCAAAACAAGCTGAGAATTCATCCTGTCAACATCTACCAAGCATATCATCGCATTCATATCACTCTACATATCATAACACCAACCAATGCAACTGCATATCAGCCAATCTAAGAATGCAAAGAATAGAACCAGTGATGACATGAACCCCATTAAATAGTTTTCGCATCAAGGACAACCTAACACATAAAAAATTGAAATCCAACAAACTCCCCCTTTGTCCTTGATGGAAAAACACATATCATCTCTCCCCCTTTTTGCCTCAATGACAAAGACTAAAAGAAGAGAATGTGAGATGCCATGAATATAAACAATGGAAACCAACCAACATTGTAATCATGTGAAAGGAGAAATCAAGAATGAAAGACTATCAACATATCATTACATCAATCAAATGATTTTGTGTCATATATCTCCTTGGGTTAAGCACATGACCAATCACGATATTTTTGCATCCACATCACTTAAAGAACCTGTCTGCACCAAATACCAACTATATAAATAATGTTACCAACATGAATATCTATGTACCAAGGCATCAACTATGACAGCATCAAAGATATTATGAGCTTATCCCCCTAACTGAGATAACAAAGCAAACCTCAAGATAGTCTTTCCAATTAGCCTTGCTCCCCCTAAAACACTGCACTGTGTAAAGGATAACTATGACTATTACAGTAACTTATCAACTTGTCACGTTCAAAAAAGTTAATAACTGTAGTCATGACAACCAAGTAATAACATCTTTTGAATATTTGAGAAGAACTCCAAACACGAAAACTTTCTTTACTATCACCATACTTGTAAGATCACTGTAATACATAGGGTAGCATCAATGTCATCAAATAACCATAACGGTAAATAAAGCAACCATGATCCGAACCAATGCTTAAGGAAACAAATGGTGCAAACAAATAAGAGTGATTATACTCTGGTAAAACAGTAGTAGTGTATCATCGTAATACCAGTATGCATCATAAATTCATAGAAGCATACAGAAGAATAGCTGAACCATGGGTGTAGAATAGACACAAAGTCTTCCCCTTAGACCAAGCATGTACTATTAAGAGCATTTAGACAAGACTCTTTCAAAACACAAATTTTCCTTAAAACAACATTCATCGTACTGTACTTCCATAATCCAAACCCTGCTTTAATGCAACTGTAAAATTGATATCAAATGATTTCTCAAACTTTGCCATACCTTTGACACCAATTATACTGAATTAAGAAAAAAAGATTTGCCAACATATCTACCAGCATTGTCAATCTATCAAGCTAGAATTTTTTGCCACTATTAAAGACAACTACAAACTCACCATACAATCTTGATAATACTCAAGATAACACTTTGTCAATACTATCTTCAATGTTTAAAAAACTTGATCAAGTAAGCATTAGCTATACACTGGATTGAGCATAGGCACTGAATCCATAATCCAAGAAAGAATCACATTTATATAGACATTTTATGGAACAGTATGAGATACTAAGCCATTGAGTTCAAGCAACACCATCTTCAGCATAAATTAGCACCACTTTCATGACAGAATAAGAAGCATGGCTAAACAGAGCATAAGCAAATGTGAAAACTTACTGTCACCTGAAGTTGTAACATAAAACAACATTGTTACCTTTTGATCATCAAATAAAAATGCCAAAACAAAACCGTCCTTTGAGTCTTCTAGAAAACTTCAATGATAGAATCATCACTTAATTAATTAGAACTACATAAATTAGAGCTCAATGTAGCAGCTAATCACAGGGATATATTAAAAAACTTGAAATGCAACCTGAACCTGCATATAGATGATTTAGTGATGAGAAATATGAGGAAGAGAACACACTGTCTCCCTCAACTGAGCACTCATTTTTACACATCTTGTTTCTTGCAGATTATAAACATTCCCTTGAGTTATTGAGCCTGCACCAATAATTTCACCTATTTTCTTTTTAATCTCACACCATAGAGCATTAAAAGGAACATAAAAACCCTTGTCATAGATTTGAGTAACGCTCAAAAGATTATGATTGATTTCTTTTATATAGTATACATCCTACAAACACAAGTTATCATTCAAAGAAACTGTTCCTTTTCCAATAATCTGAATACAATCATCATTTCCAAACCAAACTAAACCACCATCACAATATTCAAAATTGATAAACCTACTTTTGTCACTTGTCATATGGTGTGAACACCCACTATCCATAATCCATTCATTATTCACCTTAGAATGTAAAATTGCTTGACTAACTGTACCTTCTATCTTTTCATTAATTTTCTTTAGTTTCCAAACTAACCTTGTTTGCTTTGCTACCTTGTTATGCTGGAACCTATCAGAATAAGAGCATTGACCTTCCACAAACCTAAGACATGTTTTATCATTATAATGTCTTTCTTTACCTCAAAGTGAACTGCCAATTTATTACTGTTGTCACACATATCAAGTTATTTCCTCAGGTTAGCAACCTTTGCCTCTAAAGTGCAGCATTCTTTCTCTTTGATTTGTAACTGCACTTTTGTAATTTCTAGTATTTCAAGTTGAAGTTTTAGGTTAGCAATTTGTTTCTCAAAATCATTCTTCTTTACCACATCTTCCTCTTTGAGTTTTCGAATGTCTCTTAAGGCACTGTTTCATTCACTTTCAAGATTAGCATCTTCACTTCCTGATGTGCCACAATCTGTATCAAATTTTGAGAATGTTCTTTCCTGCAACTCATCATTTTGATGCATTTCAATCAGTTTGTTCCAAACCTCCTTTGCATCCTTGCAATAAATGACCTTAGCATTAATTTCGTTTGGCAAAATATTAAAGATAGCATCCATAGCCCTAGCATTGTATTCAAGAGCCTTCTTTTCATCTAGAGTTGAAGTAGATGTTGTAGATACTAAACAACCTTTTCCAACAACTTCCCACACATTAAACCCTAAAGAAGATAAATAAGTCACCATCCTCTATTTCCAAAAAATAAATTTAGTGCCTTCAAACTGAGGTAATCCAACTATAGGATATTCATCTATTTTTGAGCCATTATTCATAACATTATCAATCTCCTTATTATGACCTTGACTTGGATTAGTAATAGTCATAAACAGAGTTTCATCTTCCTCAACTAAAGAGTCTTTTGTTTCAGTGTCAGTTTCATCTTTACTAAACAGACTCTTCTTTTATTTGAAATTGAATTTTCTTTTAGGTTTATAGGCCTTCTTCTTAGGCAATTTGTCAAATTTCTCATCGTCACTGTTTTGATCACCATAGGGGCACTTAGCAACAAAGTGTCCAATTTTGCCACAGTTAAAACACTTAAAGGGAGGTTTTTTTTCGTATTTGCCAGATCCCTTTTTAAGTTTTCTAACAAAATGGGTTTCTTTTGAATTAAAGTATTCTGACTCACTTTCATCTGCATTTTCTTTCTTTTCAATTGTAAAAGCAGTTTCTTTTCCTATCGAATTGTTTTTGCTTGTTCTCATTTCATAAGTAGTAAGAGTTCCTTGTAGACTGTCCAAGGTAAGCTGATCAAAATGTTTCTCTTCTTCAAGGGTTGAAACCTTATATTCAAATTTAGGTTGTAAGGATCTAATGACCTTTGTAACCACATCAAACTCTTTTACATCTTCTCCTAATCCTCTCATAGCATTAACAACTTCATCTATTCTTAGGAAATATTCAGCCACTTTTTCATCATCCTTCATTCTCATTTCCTCAAACTGATGTTTGAGAGTAAGTATTTTTGACAGTTTGACTTTGTCATTTCCTTGATAAATGGTTTCAAGTTTTTCCCAAATTTCCTGAACAGATTTACAATGCATGACTTTAACAAAAACATCTTTAGTTAATCCACACAATATGGCATGCTTAGCTCTAGCATTAGCTTCATACTTATTTTTCTCAGCAGCATCTATGGGCATTGCGGGTGGAATAGTATACCCATTTAAAACTATGCTCCAAACATCAAGATCAATTGAAATCAGATATGTTTCCATTCTGATTTTCCAGAACACATAGTTTGTACCATCAAACAATGGATCTCTAGTTACATAATTACCTTCATGATCTTGTGACATATTTAACAGACTCCAAAACCATAATCAATCCTAGGTGGTTTAAACCTATATGAGGACCCTATGCTCTAATACCAATTGTTGGAGTGAAGATGACATTGAGAGGGGGGTGAATCAGTGTCTTAAACAGTTTTAAACATTTTCCATAAAATAAAACATAGATAATTTATGCTCTCAATATTTCAATGATAAATGCATTCATGAGTTGAATGCAACCATTAAATAACCAAAATGAGAAGTATCAAAGAAAAACAATGAACATTAAAGCATTATCACAATGAAGCAAGGAGACCACAAATGAGACCATGAGACAAAATAATATGACGAGTGGAAAACCCTCTAGGGGTAGAAAAACCACTCCAAAAATGTTGCCTCACTGGCTTAACTTCAAAAACCACTTCTTACAATGCCTTACTGGAAAACTTTAGAGCACCCACTCTAGGAGCACAAACCCCTTATACATTTAGGAATACCCATTCCAAGGAGCACCAACCCCTTCTACAAAATCAGAATAATAATATATCAAAGGATTTCTCTGTTTCAATTCAACTCACATCTACCTCTCTTTCTAATATGTTTAATATCTTGAAGATTCAACTTGAATCTACAAAATACCAAACACATTAGATATCTCTCTTTTGCATCATATTTACAAGATTTTCAATTATAGAACTTTGTGCACTAACATTTCAAAAGCTAACTCCCTACTTAACACAGTGATTAATCACTATATTTAGAAGTTTACAAAAAATATGCACTCATCATTTCATGTGCCTTTTTTTCGACCCACTTTTGATAGAACAAAATGCACTCATAGATATGTTTCAAAAACCTTCACTGCAATGACAAGTGGAGAATAATCATAGTAGCATCTTTTTTTTCACATAACGTTTTATCCTTAATGATAAAATCAAAACTTTCACTGCTATACCCTGCCAATAATTTCAACGGTTTTCATATCATCATGAACATAATGATCACTAATCTGAATAAATCAAAACAACATTTGCATAAACCTGATAATGGAGAAAGTGTAACCGAATGCAAAGCATGATAACCTGACACAAGATTCTAACCACCCACTTCCTCTTCTTGCATAATCGAGCAAAGAGAAATAAGTGCCCTTTTAAAACTTTCTTCAAGCAATGGAAAGAATACCTAATCATGAAGAATGAAACTGAAAAAGAGAGCATGATAACCTGTCATGAAGCAATCACCAACCTAGTAGAGAAAATGCCATCGAATCTCCTTCCATGTTTGTGCCCTTAACCAAAGAAAAATAGCAGACCGAGCAATCAAACATAACATATCTCATACAGTGAGCTTCACCTTCTGTCTATAGTGCTTTAGCAAGAAGGAATAATTAGAGTAACAATAGTTACACTCTTTCCCCAAGCTCCAAAAAAAAAAAAAAAAAATTATTTTCAATGTGTCGACCAAGTGCAAATATCAAAAACTACAAGTAATCATGCTAACCATAGCGACAAATTGGTCTGCAAAAATTTAAATGCCGGCTAGGGTTTCGTACATAGTAGTGATGAAAGAATGAAAGAAACCACAAAGTTCTTTTTCCCTAACCTTTCCTTCATCCAAGTCATTAGATGACATTTTTCGGAAATAATAATACATTGAGGTCTGCTAAAAACAAAACATAATAATTATCAAACAATCATAATGCTTTTAATTCCACGGTCAAGGTCATTTGCAATGGATGTCAACACCCATCATTGCCACATCACCATTTACATCAAACTATCGATGCCAAGAAACTTCCAAGACATTTCAAAGTGACTTTACACTATGTCAAACACAATATCACCATTAATGTATGCTTAGGGAAACCCGATAGGGTTTAGTCCCTTTTATTGTTAATGCCGACACCATAATACCAATCAATGATAAAGACCAATATCACAAGCACCGAAATAAAACATTTACCCTAGCTTTTTCACAAATAGATTTTAACCTTTAGAGCCTGATTTCTTTGTTTAGGAAATGTCCTCATATCACTTTAGTGCCCCGCACCATTTATGGTGTAAAATATAAATAATTTAATATCCTCACCATAGGACATATCAACAGTGAAGTCCAAAAATATATATATATATATATACCAAAGTAATATAATGAAATACTAGTTGCTTGTATTTGAATGCTTCAGCCAAGGTAATTGCTAATAGAGCAATGTATACACTATGAACTAGATTTCATGAAAACTTAAAAAGTCACCTTCCATTGTCAAAACAAATGCAAAGAGACTCGGTATCAAATATTCAATGTGACCTTATTTCATTTAGCCAAGTCATCAACCCTTGCTAAAGAGAATTAAATAAAACTGGACAAAGACATCATATGCCAAGATCAACCTGATAAATATCAATGAAGCCCAGATCAAACTAAAGAATGATTAACTGAAACAATATACCTGTGACATGCAATAATAAGAACCATCCTGACAACACTGATCACATTAGCATCAACATATAGAAACCTAAAACCAAGATTCATGCATGGAAATAATTGATCACTAAGATCAATATGAAATGATTAACCTGAAAAACCTGCACCTGTCAAGATGACAATGTCTTAAATCTGAAGCTAATGCATGACTTGTCACAATGAACACCATGAAAAATATCAGTACCAACATGTAAAAACTAAAACTTGAAAGTGCATGCCATGAACCATGTGAATCACCATATGAACCCACTATAGTCATCATGTATCAAACCAAGCTGAGAATGCATCCTGTCAAGATCTACCAAGCATATCATCACATTCATATCACACTGCATATCATAACACCAACCAATGCAACTACATATCAGCCAATCTAAGAATGCAAAGAATAGAACTAGTGATGTCATGAACCCCATCAAATAGTTTTGGCATCAAGGACAAATGAAAGCCAACACTACCATACTATGTTTTGACATCTCAATGTGAGATGTAGGATAGGCATGCGGTAACTCCAATAATATAAGTGAATAGTGTTTTAAGACCTAGACAAGTGGAATTAGGCACTGTACTCTAGATCCTAAACATCTATATGAATGCATTGGCGAGTCTGAATATAAAAGGGGCCTAGGTCTGTGAAGACATAAAACTATGGACTCAACCCATGGATTTGAATATTTTGACAAACTGGATTTAATGCGTAAGTCGTGTATGGAAGAGATGTACCAACCAAACAACAAACAATAGAAGCTAAAAGACTCAAACTAATAATATTTAATAAACATGGAACATGATAATAGAAATTTTTTAATTCAGTTTTGAAACATAAATATTAAAATTTATGACATATATGAAAAATTGAATTTAATCAATGATTTCACAAACTAGATGCAATTAACACCGAAGCATTGGTCATGACATAAATAATATCATAGATAAATATAAAATTAAAATTGGAGATTTTGAGTTTGAAATAGAGATTCTAAACAATCATGAAAACTATTATATCATGGAATAAGCTGAAAATATTCATAAATAGAAAATAAGATCCAATTAACACAGAAAAATCAACATACATATGATTATGGGTATGTGCAAGAAATTGGATCCACAAAATATTTAAAAAGTGGAAGTGTTTTTCTTCATTTTCAGAATTTATTATAATTTGATTGAAAATTTGACACTTACACATTGAATCTTTAAAAAATTCAATAATATGAGATTTAATATTTTGAGTTTAATTTCCAAATATGTAATTTATTCTAATATTCTAATGATACAAATTAATTTTTAATAGGCATATATAAAAACCATTTTTTTAGAACCGTACCATACATGTGTACGACATCATAATTTGACATACATAAAAGTATTTTTCTAAATATGTGTAATAAACTGAAGATTGACAAGTATATTTTTTATAATATTTTTCTAAAAAAAAATTATTCATTTTTTATTGACTCTAATTACTATTTTTGAAAAATCTCAGAATTCATAATTTAATCTAAATTAATTTTTTTTTAGTTTTTTTCGTTGTGTAGAGAATTGTTTGTAGATTGATGTCATATAATTTCTTTAAATAACAAACTAAAAGTTATAAAAAACCAAAAAAATCCTAACATTTGAAGTTTATGAACCGATTTCATTAGAAATTAATTAAAAAATAGAAAACATAATCCAATCATAAAAAAATACATATATTTGAAAACTAAACATCGTGATCTATAATGGGGTTTAATTAAATAAATAAATTCTCAAAAAAACCTGTCAACCATATTGCCAAAGTTAGTTCTCTTGATATTGCCTTAGTCTTTTAGTTGTAGGTCTAAAGCTAAGGGTTGACTTACTAAAATTTTCTCAAGCCTAAAACCAAAGCAAAAGATGCTCTGAAAATTTAAATTTATAGAATGGGTAAACAAGTACCCATTCCCAATTTTTCCATTTAGAAAATGGAATGGATACCCATTTTAGAATGGGTACCATTTCTATTACCCATTTTTCCAAAATTTAAAAAAAATAACCACATTTTTTTTGCAACATTTTCTTTCTCCACAATATAGACCAACAACGATATTTTTTATGATTTTTTATTTAATTTTGTATTATGCAATCTCTTAATACGTCATATTCTATTCAACTTTTTGGATTCAATCACAAGGTGATTATTCTAAAGGGAAATCAAGTGCAAGGACTTTTCTCAAGAGGAAGAAAAAAAAGGTTTCTTGATATATTCATATTTATTTGTACTTTAGAGTTTATAAAACAAACAACATATAGTTTTATTTAAAAATTTCAAGGAGGTAGCAATTTGAAAATAAGTTAAAAATCATTTTTTTTATCAAGAGGGATTGATGATCATTGGATCAAAGCAAAGACAAAAACAAATGTAGGAAGCTTATGGCACCTAAAGAAATTAAAGAAAATAGAGAGATGAAGGGAAAACAACAAAGAGAGAAGAAAAATGATTCATCAAATAAAAAATATTGAGGCATCTAGTTCCATGACTCTTGAAGAGGAGACCATGAAAGATAGGATGAATGTAGATGATGCAAATGTGAAAATAGTGATTATGGAAGAAAATGTGATTATAGAGACAAACCCAACTATGTTTTCAAATTTAACTTTGAATGATATGGAAATAGTGACTATGCAAACAACTTTAGGTATGTCTTCGAATCCACCTTTCAATGATATAGAAAATGCAAATATTCGAACAAATCTAGGTATGTCTTTAAACCAACATTTTGATGAAATTGATATTAATTATTTAAATAAAGTTGGATATACCAAAATGATATCAACTATACTAGTGAAATAACATAAACATAAAATAAGAACAAAATCCCATGTATGAATTAAAATAAGAATAAAGTCCCTTGTATTGATAAAAATGAGAATGAAATCCCTTGTATGGATAAAAATGAGAATGAAATCTCTTGTATGGATGAAAATTAAAATGTTTTTTTTTTACAATTGAAAGAAATGTCTTAGTTAACCTTCCTGGTAAAATTTCTTGGAGACAAATGAGAACCCATGGAAATGGTATAAAATGTTTTAATAAAACAAAATAGGATTTGAATGACAACTCATGATGCAATTGATGAAAATGTCGAAAATGAGAAAAGTGATGAAAAATTAGACATTTTTTAAAAAACTTACAAAGAAATATGATTCAATAAAACAAATCATATCTAGTGTTGCTAATGATGTTGCTTCTATAGAAAAAAGAGTTGATCTAAAGATAAGAATGCATCACAGCGTGCTATAACAACTGCTCTAGTTAATAAATCAACTTCAAATAAAAGAATGTTTAGTAAGATTAGTCAATTTATAAAATTAAATCCTAAAACTTTGATGAGAGTAGCAAAAGGAAGAGAAATTGTTGAAAACGATCCAATTAACCAATGTTAGATTGGTAGACTCCCAAGGCTTGACATGAAATTAAATAATGAAATCAAATCTTTAATTAAAAAATATTACCATGATAATACAAGAGTATCATCTAATACTCGAGATGTTTTAAAATTAAGAGTGGGATAAAAAACTTGTGACCCTCATCCAAAACATCTATTAGATATAACTCAAACTAGATTTTATAAAAAATAGATTATTCAATCTTACCAAATATTAGCATAAGTCAAAGATCATTTCAAAAATGTAAACTTTAGTATGTGAAAACTAATAAACAACAAATCTCTTATTTTTGTAAAACTCATGTATAATTTTGTTATTAGTATGATATTTTTTTGATACATACGTTGTATTTTGCATACTAACAAAATTATGCAAGAATGTGGTATTAATATGCCACCTGAAACAATCAAGGAGTTTAGAGGAAGTTTATTTTGTGAACCATCTAATGAAGACTTATTTTATTTAAATGCATGCATTTTTTGACAATGCAATAGATGTGGAAACCTTTCATTGTTACGAGAATATGTGTATGAGAGTAGTTTATATGATTTTGGACAACAAGTGGATGTTAAAAGATTAAAAAATGTTGAATATTGTAATGCCCCGCCACGCAACCCTAGAGGATGATACAAACAACTACTTAAATAGGCTAATTGTTTTTTGTTTAAGTACAATTAACATAAAGTTCGCTTCCCAATGCAACCATCCCCTAAGGTTACGAGATTGAAATTACTTAATAACCCACAACAACAACATGAATATAAACCATGTCAATTATATAGACAATAATTAAACACATACATTCCAATGAAGATAATTTACATCAAAGCATAATAGATAACTTCCCATCTCATTATCCATAATTAAATATTACAATTACAACTCTCATTCCCTGAATGAGGCAAGTCCAATAAATAAGGTTACAGTTACAACTTCCACCTCGATAACAGATGAGGGGTAAAATACAAGATCCAACTGAAATGAAATAATGCAAGAACTGAAACTGAATCCAATTAGCTCTCCAATTGGAAGCCTCATCCATATGAACAAGAAGATAGCCCAACGGATTTAGGTGCACGCCACCCAACCAAGTGAAACCCAAAGGCCCACCCCCCGTGCTAGGAGATAGTAACCAGGAATCCTAGTCAAGACCATCTACCTCTAGACACAGGCTAACACAAAACTGAACCAAACTGAATCAACCAATCACATGTACCTCACAAGTACAACACATGTACAACTCGGGTACAACGTAAGTACAACACACGTACAACTCTAACATGGTCACATCAGGTATGTTAAGGAAACCATACCCTCAAAATCAAATACCAACTATGGTCACATCAGGTATGTTAAGGAAACCATACCCACAATAAACAAGTACATGAGTTACCCACTGCGGATTGTCAAGATGGTGGCCTCAACCGATCCCCGGCCCTCATACTTACTAAAGCGAAAAAAAATATTGACTATTGTCCTAGACAAAGTGTCATCACACAACTCGTCATGGGTTATCCTCTGGGATTCTTCCTAGGCTCCGACCCCCACTAAGGGTTATCCTGGTGGCCTCTACCGAACTCTTGGCCCCCATACTCACTCATGTGGAATCAAATACCTTTCATACAGACAAGATAGATGACCTTGCCATTCTAGGCCTTCCCACTCATCCCAAGTCTAATAAAGCCCTTGTGTCTATGAGTGAGGCATAATTATCTTGATTAGTGAGAAGTACCACCTAATCTTCTAAGTTTTATTTTAGTTATCACTTGATTAAACCACTTCCGTAAGTTATCCAGTTTACCTCTTCCAGGCTCTGGCCCCTACGGAAGCCACTCTTCTACTTGACAACACACATACCATCCAAACACCAAGGGTATCAAAGTGCAACAACCAAGATAACATGTCCACTCCTTTCTCAGGAGGCGACATAAGATAAAACCATCTCCAAACACTGGAGGTAACAACAATAACAAAACCACTCTTGACAAGGAGGCACACATTACAAAATCCACTCCTTTCACAGGAGGCACAAAATATTCCCGTTCATAGAAACCGGGCATAACATTGACATAACTTCATGCACTACCCAAGGGAAATTAACAAACAGTCGACATCACAAGATGACAACCCCCAACCTCTAGGGTTCTTTGGAAGACTTGCAGATTAAACACACTTAACCCTTTTCCCCAAAACATGAACTCGGAGGAAACAATCACGAAGGCAAGTTGCGAGGAATTAAACTAATTTTGGATTCACCAAATCCATTTCCCTTATTAACATCAGTAATCTATTGCTCGGTAGAACTGATTTAAACATGCGTCTCTTTCAGACAAGATGAAATTAAACCAACACTTAATTTCCTAATTGCTTTAAATAATAAAATAAGTATTTTCTTCTATGATTCGGAACTTATCATTTAAAAATAGCCATTTTCCCTTTCAAAATAAATTACATTTTTTAAAAAATCAATTAATCTTGTTGTAAAACACATTACAGATAAATACAATATTTCAAAATAGAATCCATAATTTGACTATTACACTTTAATCTAAAATTTCCTCAATTACCTTTGAATAATAATAAAATATCCAGTCGATTCTACTAATCAAATTACATGGATATAAAATAATTATTGATTCCTCTTTTCCATATAATCGTTTCACAATGATCAACTTGTCTTAAAAGCATATTACTTAAAATCCAAAAACGACCTCTTCATTAAATACAATATTTTAAAATAGAAACAATAACTTAACTAAAGTTCTATGTTTTCATTTCCTCAATTTAATCCAAATTACACGATTAATTTAAATCAAATCAATAATTTGAACTTTTGCACATTAATTTAAATTTCACGATTACATTTAAATTATGCCTCTATTTCACTCATTCATTTTAATATATATATATATATATAATATATATGTATATTAAAATCATAATCTCAACTATAGAAATATTTAAATTAATCTCCTAATATTATATACATATAATATAAAATATTAAACATATATATATTCATGATTAATATATATATATATACTAATATTCTAATATTATATATAAATAATATTAAATAATAAAAGAAAGATATTTTATTATTATTATTTTTTTTTTTTTATAACACTCAACCCTATTCGTGCCTCGTTCCACGCATTTCTTTTTAGGGCTGGGCGACTGTTTTTCAGGCCGCATGCGTGGTTTAAGGCCATGATTTAGGGTGTCGGTCGCGGTTTACTCCATGGCCGCGCAGATTAGTTTTACCAAGGGTGGCGTTTTAATGGAGGGCGGCAGTGGTGGAAGGGCGGCGGCTAACCGGCCGACCCGGGCAGCGGCGACTGTGCTGAGCACAGTCGTCCACCCCTGCGGGTGGCGCGGCAGTGCTTGGCACAGCTGACCGACCACCGCTCGATGGCAGCTGTGTGAGCACGGCCACGGGAAGTCTATGGGGAAAATGGATTTACTCTAAACTCCTGCGGATTTTCCCCTTAAAATCCGATTTTTTTTCCTTTATAAAAAAAAATAGTCTTATATTTTTATTTTTATTTCCCCAATCCAAACTATAAGATATGCATAAAATATATATATATCTGTATATATATATATATATATATATATTTTATTTTTTTATATTCACAAGGAATTAATATAACTAATTGGGGAAATAACATTAACAATGATAAATTTCAGCCAAGAACACCATCACTTCCATGGGGAAAATTTATTTTCAAACAGAGTTTCTCTTTTCTTTTCAAATTTTGAAGCAAGAACGAGATGGGTTTTATTTGTAAACCAAATCTAGGTTTTGAGTGTTTCCAACAACAAAACATATATAATAAAACAACTACATTTAATAAACAAAGAACCTGGTAATTTGAATTTGAGAAGGACCAAATGATGCTTAGCTTCCAACCTTGCTTCCCAATCCAATTCCACAGATTTCTATAGCTTAAAATCCCAAAACCCACAAAGATGCAACAGTTCTTCCTCTCCTCCTTTTTTTTTTAATTCTTCCAAAACTTCATATCCTAAAATTCAGAAAAGAAATTCAATCATAAGGATGAAGCCCTAAAATTTCAACAACCACCCTCATAAATTCTCCAAAACAGAAAATGCAAGATATTTCAATTTTTTTCAATTTTTTTTTAATTCAACTTTCAAATTTGACTTTTTTGATCATTTTCATAATTTTCAATTTCTCATAATAAAATTCATAATTTCAAAATGAACTTATCCGATTTCAACAAAACGAATTTAATTAATTAATAAATAAATCTAATCCATGATTAAATTATTTATTAATTAAATTAAATTAATTAATAAAATAAATTACATTATTAACATAATACCAGTACAATTTCAATTTCACAAATTAAATGCATACAGCCATATGATTACCCTTTTTAACTTGCAATTAAATAAACAAAGAGAGGGAGCAATAATCAAAACAACACAACCCGACAAACAACTAACAACATACAAGGACTAGGGTGACGACTTGTTACGGAAACCTAGCTACTATCCCCCAATCGAATACCATGGGTATTGAACACGCTCTAACCTGTGAAACCAGGTGGAGTCGATGTCCTGTACCTGTCAACCTATAAATCAAGTAAACAACAACATATAATATGAACAACACAAAATACACACCGTGAAGAGGAAATCACGGGATCGCAGGGCACTCGCAAGCGAGTGATGCGATCCGTCCCCTTCACCAATACAATATTACTAACTGACGAATCTAACATCATTAATATGATCAAAAGCATAAACATCATTAATTCAATTATCCACTATGCTAATCCAAAGCATGACATAATGATAACATCAGGATCAATACCATCATAATAAAATATCACATTCACATCTCTTTACAAATAGCGATCAAACATCAACTGAGTTCTAAGTCAAAGCACTTAACAGAAAATAAGGCATAACCAAACAGAACACTGTTTGTTCAAAACAACAAAATGGAGGGGTCTTAAAAATATTCTTTAAAGGATGGAAAATATTGTGAGCTAATCATAAAAAAGTTAGTGTGCATGTATTCATTATAGAATTTAAAAATAAGATTGTACCCAAATATGTGAAACACTCTCAGTATGTTCAATGGAGTGATGGTCAATTTTGTACATGTATAAACAAATTTCCAATTAGAACTATATTATCAGTTGTTGACTTTGTAAAAAAATATACTCTTGCTCCACAAGAGGAAATTCAATCCCAATATTGTAATTCAGTTTAGGTGGCCATATTTTTTCATATTGTATATAGACATGTAGATGATAGTACAAAAGATAATAGAATTTTTTTGAAGGAGTATCATTTCTATTTGAGTGATAATTGGTTACACTCATCAGAGTTTGTTCAATATTATTTCAATATATTTTATAAAAAAATCAAAAGAAAGAGAAATTTAAATGAGAGAACATCTCATATGGTCAAATAATAGTTTGAGATAATTTGAGAATTCTAGAATCTTTTATTAGTTGTGTAGATCTCACATGGAAAATTATATCCAACACATACAAAGTTTTTTTGAAGCTAGACATAGTAAAGGAGAACATGGAGCTAGAGCATGTGTGGAAAGAGCTCTTGCTAGAGAGCAACTAAAATTTGAGGATGGAAAAAAATTTAGAGATTTACGTGAAATTATAAATTGGTGTAATACAGAATTATCTACAAGATCAAGTGATAATTAAATTATTTGACAATTCTTTTAATTAGTTGAAGAAGAGACTATTCTTACTTGACATGATTGTTAGACAATTAGTGGATCAACAAAATGGTATTCATTTAAGAGTTAAAATGCAAACAAGAGACGGGGTTTTTTTTTGGCAGTGCATGAGCTCTGCTAGGGTTTTGTGCTTCTTGAGGTCATTCGTGGCCCCTCCTGTGTCATACTGTGCTTCTTGCGCAGGAAATTGTTTCCTTCATTGAGTACGGTCGCATTTACTACGGTTTAGGGGTTTATTATGCCTTCAACCGGCTCTAACCCGACAATTTTTGCTGGTGTTAGCGGTTCGTCGGTGCAATTTAATGGCTCCCCCACTGAACAAACGCCCTCGGAAATTTGTTCTGAAAGTCTTTCACGAGGTAAGCATTATGACGCCCCTGCTGATGTAGTTTTACCTTTACCTGATTTTGATTCTGCATGTCAATGGTTGGAACAACACACCCTTGTGGGTTATTTTGTTGGGAGGATTCCCCCCAAAAGTGTGCTAAAAGACTGGGTTAACAAGGCCTGGGTCCCTCATGGGGTCCACCTTGATATGGTCCAAAATCTGACCAAGGGTTTTTTCTTGTTTCGCTTTGCGGAAGTCAATCATGTCCAAGCTATTCTGGGTCATGGACCCTAGTATGTCCGTTCCTCCTTGGTTTTCCAATCTTGGACCCGAGATTTTGCTGTCTCAGAGGACACCAAAATGCATGTTCTGGTCTGGATTGAGTTTCCCAGGTTGCCCTTGCCATGTGTTCCCTTCTTGCATCATATTGCTTCCTCTCTGGGGAAGGTTGTTTGCATTGAACCTGATAAGTTCTTTCAAACCCGTCCTCAAAAGAGGGTTTATGTGGAAGTTGATTTATCCAAGGATTTGAAAGAGTTTGTTGACCTTCAAATCGGGGATATTCGCCACTCCCAGAAAATCATGTATTTTAACCTTCCCAACACGTGCTACCGGTGCCAATCAGCTGATCACAAGATCAAGGACTACCCTTTGTCAGTTCCCCATAATGTTTCTTAGCCACGGGGTGTTGAAAAGCCTCATCAGATAGAGCCTTCAGCTAAGGCAGACACAAAATAGACCATGGTCACCAGCCGGAAAAATAAGTCGCATGGTTCTGGGTTGGCTCCCAAAGCCCCGGATTTGCCCCAGCAGGTTTCAAACCCTTCAGCAAAGGGGATTGCCACTCCCTCAAGAATGGCTTCTGTTGTTTTACAGCCTAGGCCGCAAGCCGCGCCCCAGGCTGCTATAGTTTTATGTGCTCAACCGACTTTGTCCGCCACTGTGGAAACCCAACGGCACTCTCGCAGCCGGTCTCCTCCACTGGAAGAAGGTGAATATGTGCCAAAAAAGCGGAGATGTTCCCCCTCTATTCAACTGGGTTCAGTTCCGCAAGAATTTTTGAAGAATAGCTTCTCTTCCCTGGGTGAAGAGGACCAGGATTTTGCAAGTATGGAAGATTTTCCATGAATTTTCTGTCATGGAATGTTCGAGGTCTCATAGACCTCTCAAGGAAGTATTCTGTTAGGAATACTTTGAAGAACTATCTAGAGATTGAAGTACTTTGTCTCCAGGAAGTTAAAATTTCAGGTTTTCTGCTTGCTTCGGCTTGTCGCTCTATTTGGCCAGCCAGCACTATGTTTTGTACCCTACATGAGGTTGGTCGTGGTGGAGCTGCTACTCTCTTGGCTCCATGGTTGCTTCCTTATGTGGTTGACCATGGGGTGGATCCCTCCCAACGGGCTATCTGGATTCTTCTCAATATTGAGAACCATTCCTTCAGGATTATTAATATTTACACCTCTAATGATGTTGTGGAGCGTTGCTTGCTTTGGCGTTGGCTTGCCGACTCTTTGCCAGTTGCCACCTGGTTGCTCTGTGGGGATTTCAACATGGTTGAAATGGCGTATGATAAAAATGGCACTCTGCCTTTTCGTTGGGCTGTAGGCGAAAGGGAGGAGTGGTTTTACATGCGCAATAAATTGGGGCTTTTTGATCCCAATATGGGCTACCGTCATTCTCATTCCCTCTGGCACACTTGGTGTAATTACAGGGCTAGTTCTGACAGAGTCTTTAAGCATCTTGATCGTGCCATGATGTCGTCACAATCTTTTTTTTCTTTCAAAAGCTCTACCTTGCCTGCGAAGCCGTTAATGGATGTGACCCTTTCAGATCACTTCCCCATTCAATTTCACATTGAGTGGGCGTCTTGGCAACCTCGCACGTGCAAGACTCAATTCTTCTTGAACATGTCTTTGCTCCGACACAAGCCCACCATGGCCCACATTCTTCGAGTGTGGAATTTAGAGTGTCGTCCATCTGGCAATTCGGGCTGGATTGTTTGGTGGAATGATGTTATTATTCGTACTACGCGCTTCCTACGCATTTATGGGTGACAACTTGCTATCTTCCGTAGGCGCTCCTACGAGGCCACCACTATTGACTTGCGTGCTGCTACAGAGGCCTTAACGGTTTGTCGTTTCTCCTCGTCACATCAAGTCCGGGTGGCGGATTTAAGACACCAGAAGCAAGTGGCAAATAGTTATTTTTCCAGGGGCGCTCAAATCAAGGCTCGGCTCCATTGGCTCAAAATTGGGGACTGTGCCTCCAAAGAGTTTTTTTTGGCTCTTCATGCTAGGCACTCTTCCCCAGGCATTAAAGCCATCAAAGATGGTAATCAAGTGCTATCTGAGCTACCTGACATTCTCCAGGCTTTTGTGCATCACTATGAGCAAGTTTTCACGGCTCGGGACCCCACGCCTGCGCGCCAGCAAGCCCTTCAGAGTTGCCTTGCTGTTGTGCCACATAGGCTTTCTTCAGCCCAGATTAATTTTTGTGATCAATTATTAACAATTGATGATCTCAAGGAAGTTGTTTCCTCCATGGCCAATGACAAGGCTCCTGGGATTGATGGTTTCCCCTGTGAATTCTATAAAGCGCTCTGGGACTATATTGGGAGTGACCTTCATCATGTTTGTCTTGAAGCCTTTCACAACAATTCTTTAGGCAATTTAATAAATAAAGGCAATATTAAATTCATACCTAAGTTTGGAGATCCGGAGGATATTTGTAATTGGCGGCCCATCACGCTTCTAAATGTTTTTTATAAAATTATTGCCAAAGCCTTGGCTCTGAAAATCCGCCACCTCTTACCTCAAATTGTGTGTCCCAAGCAGACTGGATTCATCAAATCCAGGTTCATTCTTGACAACATTATTGTTGTTTGGGAAGGCATGGAGTGGGCCCGACGTTCGAACCAGAAAGCTGTGTTTATTAAAATCAATTTTGCTAAAGCTTATGACCATATTGAATGGCCTTTCATTCTTGCGATGTTATAGGCATTGGGTTTTGGAGCCAATTTTCTTTAGTGTGTTCGCATGCTTTTTTCCAATGCCTCGGCTTGCATCTCCATTAATGGCCGCCAGTCCTCTACTTTTGGCCTTTTTCGTTTTATTCGCCAGGGATGCCCTCTTGCCCCTGCCTTGTATGTTTTGGCAGCTGAGGGTTTTGGATATCGCCTGGCTAATGCTATCTCCCAACAGCGTGTTAAAGGAATCACTCTCCCAGACTCTCAAGAGCAGCTTGTCAATGGGCATTTTGTTGATGACTCCTTTCTCACTCTTTTAGAGGACGAAGGATCGATCGCTGCTGCCCTTGAATGCCTTGACACTTTTTGTCTTACGTCTGGATCTGCAATTCAATGGCACAAAACATTGTGCTACAGATAGTTTGTGCTTCCCACTCTTGCGTGGCTTCAACCCTATAACTGGAAATGGATTGGTCAAGGGGAAATCTTTCGCTTCTTGGGCATTCCTTTCGCCTTCCAGGCTTCCCCTCAAGAGCTCTGGAAAGCCATGCTCTCCAGAGTTGAGCAGAAGCTGGCCTATTGGATTACCAAGCCTCTATCGCTAGCAAACAAATTCCAGGTGTGTTCTAAAATCTTGGCTACCACCCATGTCTACTATTCTTCTTGTTGGGCTCCTTCTAAAGCAGCCTACAGCAGGTTTGAGAAGTTGGTCTGTGATTTTCTTTGGGCCTCTTCTGAGACCCATAAGGGCTTTCATCGAGTCACTTGGGAATTTTTTTGTCTTCCCAAGGAGTCGGGAGGGCTTGGCTTGCTTTCCACTCAATGCTAGGGAACTGCCCTCTATGTCAAATGGATCATCTATGCGCTTACCAGGGATGAAGCCTGGAAAATTCTCCTTAGACATTGTATTCAGTCTGGATTTCCTATTCACAGACCCGCCTGGAAAGGTATCAGCTTCCAAACCCTTCTAGTTATGAGGGAGCCAGTCCAAATTATAGGCTCCTTTGTGGCTAAAAGCATTTAGCATTCTTGGGAAAATGTCAAGCCTTGGCTCTGTTGGGCTGGGGCCGAGTTTCATGATGGGCTTTCCATCAACCAGCATAATCTCTGGTGGTCTCCCTTTTTGGCCCAAAATGGTCAACCCCTGGCCAAGTCGCCTTGGCTCAAAGCTCTCCGATTTCATAAGAAAGGCATTCAGACCTTGCACCAGCTCTTCCACCGGCCTACCATGAGTATTTTGTAGTGGGATGCTTTTAAAGCTCATTACAACCTTCAAAACCAGGACCGTCCTACTTTTGACAGACTGGTGAATGCCATTCTGGTAGAGATTCTTCACAAAATTGGTATTCGTGGGAACAAACCATGGTGGAAAGACTGGAAATGGTTTCCAGATACTCCTCTAAGGGGCTACAAGCCGCGGCTCAGTTACAGGTTGCTTTCACCCCATTTTCCTATGCTCAGCTCTTTGAACCAGAGGTGGCTTCTTAACTCCTTGGCCTTTACTTGGCGCAGGAGGTTTGATGTCATTTGGTCTGCAATTGTTAATCCGAAGCTGGCCCACTTTGCTTGGTGTATTATTTTCCAAGGCTTGCCTGTGGGTTCTCAGCTGATTCATTTAGGGGTCTCTGACCCTCGTTGCCCGTTTTGTGGGTAGCCTGAAAGCTTCAAGCACCTTTTTTGGTTTTGTCCCAAAGCTCAGCAGTTTTGGACTTGGATTCATGATTTATTTCAGCCCTTTAGGCCTGAACCCTTTTCATGGCATATGGTTCTATTGGGGGACCCACCTGGAACCCCGGTTAAGTTCACCCAGATTTGGCACACTTTCAAAGTGAAAATCTTTTTCAGTATCTGGAAAGATAGAAATGCTTGTATTTTTGCTCATTCTCATTTAGCTATTGATGTATATCTTTATGCTAAAGTTGTTATATGCTCTAATGTTATTTTACAAATTCAAGTGCAAGCCAACAAGGTTGCACTGGAAGTGGCTCACCTACAGGTTCTCTTGGACCACTGGGGCAATACCCCCTGTACTGTGGCTCGGATTCCTGACTCGCCCTCTTCCTCCCGCCACCGGTCGCCCTCTCAGGGCCGGAAGTGGAGTGATTCCACGCGGGCCCATTCCCAGCCTCCTCCTCGGAGGGATTCTCGGCCTCCCAATCAGGCTCGTTCTCCTCCACCGCATCCTGGTCAGGGATGGCACTCTAGTGGTGCGCCGAGGAGCAGTGGTGGCAGTTCTGGGTGGCCTTTGGATGCTCCTCCTGACTCTGGCACCGGCTGGCCCTCCACTGGTAAAAGCTTTCCGTGGCTTGCTCTCGTAATCTCGCCTCGACACGAGGATAAAGATAAAGAAGATAAGAATGATGATGGTTGGGGTACCCCTCCTGACATCACTCCTAACCTCGCTGATGTATGGGGAAAAAATCTGGATGACCAGGATCCCCTAGGATCTACTGGCACTGCTTTAGCTACATAATTTTCTTTCTATTATTTTATTTCTGGGCTAGGCCCATGTGACTTTAGTTGATTTTTGTTGGGCTGGGCCCATGTGACTTTCGGGGTGTGCTTTCCTACCACCCAACCCTTTTTTGTGAATTTTGTAACTTTATCTCTTTTAATATAAATAGCTGAAAAATTCATCAAAAAAAAAAAAAAAATGCAAACAAACGAACAGTATGTACAAGGGAGCTTGTATATTTCTATCAATTTTATATTGTAGGTGATTATGAAACATGTGAAAATATAGAATGGGTCAAAGAATGGAAACACAAAGCCTTAACACCTACACCAACACATGATTAACATGAAACAACAATTGAAGAAGATAAAAAAGTGTTTGCATAGGATGAGTATGATCATATTCTAGATCTTGTACAAGAAGGTATTTTAATTCAATTTAAAATTATTTATTAATTATTTTGTTATATATATATATTTTTATATGTCCATGTATGTTTATATGGGAATTATATGTCACACTTTATTGATTTTTATTTTTTTTGCAAGACATGTGTATGTTGATGTTGCAGTTGAGGGGAATGAAGAGGAAACATAGTATTGGTTCGCTCAATGAATTGAGAGAAAACATAAGTTGGTACATCTTAGAGTGGATGATGATAACTATGAGTATCCAACTAGTTCCGTGGTTTTTGTTCCAACACTTGACTATGAAAATATCTAATAAGAAAGAATGATTTTCCTACATTTGAAGACTATGAAATACATAAGAGGATAATAAAGTACTCACATTTGGTTGTGGAAACCAATATAACACTAGTTAGATATCAAGTGAGACCTAATAAAAATTTATAAACATTTTCTATGGAAGAGCATGAGATAATCATGGATGCATTATAAAAAAGAGATGATGCAAATGGTATAACAAAATAAATAAATAAAATTATATCGTTGTATATATTTATTTTATAGTCTCTATATATAGTTAAAAATTTCTCACATGACTTGGAATCAAGGTTCATGTGTATCTCCCCTAAATCCATATTTTTATGTTAGTCTTAAGTAATTTTCTAATCATAGCTAATCCTTTTTATTTTAGGTCTCCCACAACTAGATGACATTGGTGAACACTACTTGTGCATTCAATAACTTATGTCAGAATATAGTAGATAACTATTCCTATGGTAGGCATCACTTGAGTTTGTAAGAAATTTCTAAGATCCAATTTTCTAAATTTTATTAAATTATAATTTCCTTGCATGACTTGGAGTTATGACTCGTCAAATGTGTAGATAATTTGTACTTACATTCAACATTTTTGTAGTTCCCTACTAGTAGATCCACATGATCGTCACTACAAATTTTGATCATAGATGCATTATGAAAAGGAGAGAATGTAGATGCTACAATAGAATTTGAATAAATACAAGTCTATATAGTTTTATATTTAATTGATAGTCAAAATATAAAGCTAATTAATTCATTGTTATTTTATAAAAAAATTAGAAGTGAGTGCATATCCCCTTAAGTCATATCCTCTTAGGTCCCCTTAAGCCATCGTAGATCATTTAAATTTTTTGTTAGAATTGGCTATGGCTGCCAAGATCTTGAGACCAAATGGAAAGCACAAAGAGAGAATGGAATGTGACAAGAATAAACTATATTATTATCAATATGATTCAATGATATGATGTGATGTACAATGTAGTAGAGACCCCTTGGTTATATAGCCAAGGTGAGATACAAGATGCCATGGGATTATGGCAAGTGTCTTAATCATATGACATGAGACAACTCATCACACCTACTTAGGTTCACACGTGTTACAAGTCAAAGGATAAGATAACAACTAATGACAACTAACACCTTCTATAAAGATTCTTTCTTATGACCTATGTAAACTTAACATGTGTAAATATGTCCCCCAATAATGAATTAAATAGGTACACGCCTTTTTTTACACCAAAAGCCCCTAAGTGCAACTTAGGGAGAAGTAGATTATTATGCAAATGACACAAGTATGCAATAATGGGTACCAAATACTAGACCATGTTAGGTACCCATGTACATGTGCAAATAAAATATCTCACAAATGAAGAAAAGGATAAAACCCAGTGGGAAAAAACTCCTCCCCAAAAGAGAGATGAAATACAAAAAATAAATGCTCTTAATGATGCATGAGAAGGCCAAAACCCCATGTGAGGAAAAATACCCCCCCATAAGAGAGAAGAAGAAGAGAGACAATGTATCCCCCATCAATGTTGACTCTCCTACAATGATGGTAGAAGCTCGACATTGAATGTTGAAGATGATCCAATCTTGTCAAGCAACATTCCTCCCCTTAGGAAGAAATTAAACCATGGATGTATGCAAGATGTCAGATGATAGATGATGGATGATATCTTTGAAGCATGCTCAAGTGTCTCCATGTCGATGTTGAAAGCTGACACACTCCAAACAGGCATTCTAGGCCACACTATTGAAGAGGACAATCCGGAATCTAGTAGATATGAATGTAGCACATGATCCAAAGATAAATATTTCCCCTCTAAAGGCAAAGAAGCCTCCTCCAAATTTTGTCTAAAAGTAACCACAATCATGACAATCTGCGAAGAATGATCATGGAGAGAATGAACAAGAGGGTCAAGGTGATCCCTCGCAACAACTGAAGAAGTAGCATCTTCATCAAAGAGGATGAATGCTATCGATGATTTCTCCCAAATCTGTAAGATGAGACTCCACAAACAAGTCTAAAATACCTGTCAAGAAGTCATCCAAAGTAGCCAAATTTGAAATATAATAAATATCTTGTTGCACTGAATCACAAGGATTCAAAAATTTGGAATCACAAGAATCATCAAATATAATAGTAGGTGGAGGAGATAGAATGCATGGCTCAAGAACTGGCTCTGATGTAAGAACTCCCAAGTTCAAGAAGCCAAATTCCTCCTCTAAATAATGGTTCATACGATCAACAATTGAAGGAACAATGTCACCATCAGAAGCAAAATTTTCAAAGGTATACAACCGAGATGAATGCTCAACCACCCCTGCAGCAATGATCTCTCTACTCTCCAAGTCTTGAATGATGATTGAATTAGGTGTGAACTCCACAATTCTCCCATCTCCACCATGTGCAATCTGATATATGGAAAGAATATTGTTTGTCAAATGAGGAGCACACAAAAAATCTTGGAAATTATTGTCCCCAAAACTAATAGATCCCTTCCCAATTACAGTCATGTATGTATTGTTTCCCGTCAAGATAGGAGACATAGTACAAGGCTAAAAAGAAGAGAATATAGACTGTGAAGATTCCATATGATGAGATGCTCTTGAATCTAGAAGCCATCACCCAGATCCTGGACCTGAAAGAGAAAAAAGAGCTTATCCTTTATATCTTGATGTAGATGCTTGACCTTTGTCCTTTTTAGACTATTTTGAAGTTGAAGGAGAAGAAGATTCAGACATTCTAGAAGGAAAATCAATGTGATTCCTTTTAATAATATTTTTCAACTCATCAATATCCTTATTATAACATAGTGTTCTTCATGTCCATCCTTCTTTCAATATGCACAAGGGTAATCCCACAAAATTGGTTTACAATTCCATTGAGGAACGACAATTGCAAAAAATTCCCTCATGAATAAAATTTATGGTTTTGGGGGTTCAAATGGACTTAGGGTCCTACGAACCCAAAAGGGGTTCGTTCGAACCCCCCTTCGAGCGAACCCTCTTAAATGATGGGTCCCACATTTTGCACATTGCCCAAATTCAAAACAAAGGAAAATTTTGAAAAAAGGGGGGTTCGCTCGAACTCCCCTTCATTAGAAAGGTCAAGGGGGGTTCGCTCATAGGGGGGTTTGAGTGAACCCCCCTGTTTCCCCCTTCTCCCCCTCTTGCACCAAATTTTTGCAAATAATTTCCCTTCGAAGCTCAGGTTGAGGATGAAAATGGAGGAGATGTCACAAACCCAACTGGATGATGGTAGTCCTCAAAATGAGCTATCCATCAAATATAATTTTAATATGTTTTTGTTTTATTATGTATTTATTTTTTTAGTTTGATTAAACATAGGTTTTTCACCGAAAATCAAGCTCTTTGTTTTGCACATGTGGAAAAATAGTAAATTATCAACATAAAATTTTGAAAAATATGTTCAAGCTAGGTATTGATGTCCTTGATCCAGTAAAAAGAAATTTTAATTTTGATACATACAATTTTTATTATGTTGTATACGGTCTGCCTATGTCTGAATTGTAATTGGTTTGACTTCAAAACTTGATTAAGGAAAAAATATTTAATAAAACACTATGAAATCAAATGAAATTGTTAGATATCATAGTTACAAATCTAAATTTGAAAAAAATATAATTTTATCCTTCATAGAAAAAAATTTATGTTGTATACGCTGAGCATCACTCCTTAAAAATGGTGTTTACTGATAAAAACTAGTTTTCAATGGAGACAGAAAAAGAAATGCAATTTGATTCAAAAAAAATTACAAAAGAAATATTTAGAATCTAAAGACAAAATGTCACAAATCACTAGTTTGCATCATCTTCAAATTCTTCACGGTTTAGCCGCTATAGGTGCCCAAAAGTGAAGATTTAGTTTTAAAAAATTAGTTCAGTGTCCAGTTTGGCCAAAAATTGTAAACCAGTATTGTGGGATCATCCACAAAAAGGCTTCTCCTTCTTAGAGGATTCTCCTTTTGAGGATTTTGATTCTTTATGTGGCTTGTTCTTTTTCTTCTTTTGCTTCTTATCAAGATTCCCCAATTCTTTATGTACCTTAGACTCACTTGCCACCAATGCTTGTGACTTGGAAAACTTGATTAGACCCATGTTCATTAACTTAGCTTCCTCTTGGATTAGGAGATTTGCAAATTCATCAAACTTAGGATCAACATATGATGCTCCCATAGAAAGTTGATGGGTATGAAAGCTAGAAACAAACATTGAATACTCAAGACCAAGCTTGGATAACACATTCAAAATCAACTGTAAATCTTCTTTATCAATGTTGCATTCTTTCAACTATGTTCTTACTTGCTTAGCTTTAGAGATGTAGTTTTGGATGTGGTCAAAACATTTTGGATCAAGATTTATCAAATCATTATCAATTTGATATCCCCTAATCTTATTTGTTTTACCATACAATTTTTCAAAAGTTCCCCAAGCTTCTTTAGGTGTTTTACATGATTCAATATGAAATTGTAAATCAAATGAGACTAATGAACATATGCATCTAAGTGTTTTTTCATGATCAAGCTCCCATTTTTCCAATTCTTTAGCATTGGTAGGTTGATGAATGGTTTCCTTTAGATGAACTATTAGACCTTTCATCATGAGACAGTTCTATATTGATTTTCTCCATGTAGCATAATTATGTGGAGTTAGGAGTTCAATTTGAGATTTTCCCATTACAAGAACACAAACCAAGCAAAGGAATGCAACCAACCACTGCAAGCTTACCCCCTCCCAAATTACTCAATCAAGAAACCCCCCAAGCAATATATGATTTGGCACTTTATACTTAGTGCATTTATAGTTGCCATTTTCCAAAATAGCAAAGTGGAATTTGATTTTAGTGCTTATAGATGCCAAAATAGGCCACAAAATCAAGTATATTTTTTGGTACAAAATGATATCAATCTGATCATACCACTAAGAAGTACACAAAAAATCATGCACTTTAAAAAACTGCACTAAAAAATGTTACCATAGGAGCAAGATATGAGCTCCCGAAGTTCCCAAAATGAGGATGAAACAGCAACACTTGTGAGAATATGAAATTTATGGAAAAACTAGACACCAAAAGAAAAAATTTATTGCACCACTATGAAGAGCGTGAAAAATTAGCCCAAATAAAAAAAAATTGCACTGAAAAAGGAGCTTGTATGATTGAGATATTAATGTTTGAAAATTAGTTGCAAAAATCAAAGCTCGAACAGTGAAGGGGCGAAAAATCCTTAAGAGTTGTTGATGCCACTATTGATGTAGTGATGACATCAACAAAGGATGTACTTAAATTTAATGGCCAGGGGGGTGTCAAAATCAAATATGCTCCTAAGTCACTAGAATATGCTCACGATTGCCAAACCACCTTCGAAAAATGGCAAACCACTTCCATGATCACAAAACCACCTTCGGGATGTTGCAAAACCACCTTTAGATGGAACAATACTGATTGGCAATTTCAAGGGGGAATATTCCTTGATTTATTCCCTGCACGGATTTCTTGGCTGGAATTTTCTAAAGACTTCGTCGATTTTTATAAAGCCTGCCTAAAATATTTATGTCGTTGGTTTATACTGATTGTTTCGAGATGATGAGGTGGGGCCCACAGTGATTGCAAGGGGCAGGGTTTGTACCCTACCATGGTACCTTCTCTATGCAAGTACTTTGCAAAGTACCATAGGTTTTAAAAACCCTTTCTTTTTTATTTTTAATAGCCTATTTAAAAAACTTTTACAATGAACTTTTTACAAATAAAATTTATTCACCCAAATTTTAATTTTAAGAAAAAAATTGAATTTTTTTTGGCAAAATTTTTTTTTTCAAAAAATTGTACCAGGCACTATAATGATGACAACCTGAGGGGTCGTACGGCTCTTTGGGAAATTTTTTTTTTTCTCACCGGACAACTGCTTTGATTTGGACAATTTGGCAATTGATCTTAGGGTTTTTGGCCCTTTTGGACACGATGGTACGGTCGGATTTGACCCAAATGCTCCAAAATTGAAGCTACCTTCTGGATCTAGCAACCATTCTTCAACTTCAAATGCTCATAGATTTGGCCTAGTATGTCTGATTTGGACGAAAAAATGCAAAATCAACTTTCTCGAACCTTTCGAATGCATTGGTGAGCTTAGATTTGCACCACCAAGCTCCGATATGAACTTGCAATAAATAGACACAAATAGGAACCCCCCAAAATCTGGTATTTATATCATTTTTTTCTAATTCTCCATATCATCATATGATGCAAGAGAAAATCATACTCAACTTTTCAAGATTTACCAATCTGTCTTCAGAAAAAGAGTATCCAATGGTAGTCAATCTGCTCTAATACCATGTTAGAATTAGCTATGGCTTCCAAGACCTTGAGACCAAATGGAAAGCACAAAGAGAGAATGGAATGTGACAAGAATAAGTTGTATTCTTATCAATATGATTCAATGATATGATGTGATGTACAATGTATTAGAGACCGCTTGGTTATATAGTCAAGGTGAGATACAAGATTTCATAGGATTATGACAAGTGTCTTAATCATATGACATGAGACAACTCATCACACTTACCTAGGTTCACATGTGTTACAAGTCAAAAGATAAGATAACAACTAATGACAACTAACACCTTCTAGAAAGATTCCTTCCTATGACCTAAGTAAACTTAACATGTGAAAATAACTCCCCTAGTAATGAATTAACTAGGTACAAGACTTTATTTACGCTGACACTTTTAATCCATCTCCCCTTATTCAATCCTCTTAGGACCCATTAAGCCATGCTCTTAACTATCCTAAATCCATCCTCTTGTATCTCCTTAATTCATTCTCTTAAGTCCCCTTAAGCCACCCTCTTAGGACCCCTTAAGTCATCATCTTAGCTATCCTAAATTCATCCTCTTGCATCCCCTTAATTAATTCTCTTAACTCCCATTAATTCATCCTCTCAGGACCCCTTAAGTGATCCTCTTAGCTACCCTAAATCCATCCTCTTGCATCCTCTTAATTAATTCTATTAAATCCCATCAATCCATCCTCTTATGAAACCATAATCCATCCTCTTAGGAACCCTAAATCCATCCTCTTGCATCCCCTTAAGTCATATCCTCTTAGGTCCCCTTAAGCAATCCTAGACTATTTAACCTTTAATCAATCTCCCCTTATGCAATCCTATTAGGACCCATTAAGTCATCCTCTTAAATATTCTAAATCCATCCTCTTGTATCCCCTTAATTCATTCTCTTAACTCCCCTTAAGCAACCCTCTTAGGACCCCTTAAGTCATCATCTTAGCTATCCTAAATTCATCCTCTTGCATCCCCTTAAGTCATTCTCTTAACTCCCATTAATTCTTCTTCTTAGGACCCCTTAAGTGATCCTCTTAGTAGCTACCCTAAATCCATCCTCTTGTATCGTCTTAATTCATTATCTTAACTCCCATTAAGCCATCCTCTTAGGAAACCTTAATATATCCTCTTATCCACCCTAAATCCATCCTCTTGCATCCCCTTAATCCATTCTTTTAACTCCCCTTAAGCCATCCTCTTAGGACCCACTAATTCATCCCATTAGCTACCCTAAATTCATCCTCTTGTGTCCTCTTAATTCATTATATTAAATCATCTTAAGCCATCTTCTTACCCCCCTCTTAATTCATATTCTAATTATAGCTAGATTTCTCACATGACTTAGAGTCAAGACTTATGTGTATCTCCCCTTAATCCATCCTCTTGTGTTAGTCTTAAGTCATTTACTAATTATAGTTGATCATTTTTGTTTTAGGTCTCCTACAACTATATGTAATTGGTGAAAACTACTTATGCATTCAACAACTTATGAAAAAATATAGAAGATAATTTTCCCTATGGTAGAGATCAGTTGAATTTGTAAGTAATTTCTAAGATCTAATTTTCTAACTTTTATTAAATTGTAATTTCCTTGTATAACTTAGAGTTATGACTCGTAAGATATATGGTTAATTTGTACTTACATTTATTTTTTTGTAGTTCCACCATGATTGTCACTACAAATTTTCATCATAGATGCATTAAAAATAAGAGAGGATATAGATGTTACAATGAAATTTAAATAAATATAGTTAATTATTTTGTTCTATATATTTAATTGATAGTCAAAATATAAAAAATAAATCATTTTCATTTTATAAAAAAATTAGAACTGATTGCATGTCCCCTTAAATCATATCCTCTTAAGTCCCCTTAAGCCATCCTAGACTATGTACCCATTTAAGCCATATCCTAATTATAGAGCTAATTTTATCACATTACACATAATTTGAGTCAAGGCTCTTGTATCTCCGCTTAAGCCATTCGATTCTTAGGACCCCTTAATTCATCTCCCTCTTAAACCATCTTCTAATTATAGATAATTCTCTCACATGACTTCAATTCAAGGATCATATGTATCTAACTTTAGTCCATCCTCTTATGTCACCTTAATTCATTTCATAATTTTCTCACATGACACATAGCTTGAGTCAAGGCTCTTGTATCTCCCCATAAGCCATCCTATTAGGAGCCCTTAATTCATCCTCTTAGCTACCATAATTTCATCATCTTACATCCCCTTAAGTCATCCACTTAACTCCACTTAAGTCATTATTTTATAGGTTCCCATCAAATAGATCCACCATTATTATCACTGTAACAATTTTTTGTTGGTAGTTATTGTCATTGATGTCAACACTGATTCTTGGTTGTTATTGATGTCAACACTTGAGGACATTTGTGTGAGATTATTGGCTATTGGTTGTCATTGATGTCAGCACTTGGTGTTGATGCTTTAGAGATTGTTGGCATTAGTTGGTATTGATCTCCTTGTTGCAACTAGCATTGGTTGTCATTATTGACAATATTTAGTATTGGATAAAATTGATGTATGGAAAGGTTATTGAAGTTCATGGTTGGATGTCATGCCTTATCTTATGTTTGCTAAAGTTTATGGTTGGATGTCATTGAGTATGATTTATGTCAACAGAGTTAGTTCCGTAATGATATATTAAGATGAGGATTAGAAGCAGTAGAAGTATTGGTGACAATGAAGATATGTTGTTGAAGTTCTACATTATGTCTTATGCTCTCTCTTAATGTTCGTAATAAAGCATATGTTGTTGAAAGAAAGATTTGGCCTCCAAAAGTTGCTTAAGTGCTTTTGGTTTAGAAGTTTCTTTAAAGTCTACTTGGAAGAATGCTCTACATTCATCTACTATTGAAGATATGGTATTATAGTTTAGGATTCAAAAGTTAGTGTTTTTTAGGTGTTGCACTTCTGTCTTTTCAAGTCACTAGTGTTGGAGAGGAGATTTATGTGAATTGCAGAAGGTTGGCGGTGTTGTTATTTATTTGGACTAGTCCGAGAAATGATCCACATTTCTTCGTATTGATGTCTCTGCTCTCATGGCTTGGTGAAAGTGTTCTTAACATTTTTTCAATGTTTTAGTTCCAATTTCATGTAATGAAGTGGTCCACAAGTTGATCTATTAATGTTAAATGTTTTGATCATGTGTTTTGTGCTTCCTAGATGAAGTGATTTGTTCTTGTTGATCTATGGTGGCTATTGATGGCATGAAAGTATAAAAGAAGTGTATGGAGGTATTTTTAGATGTTCATGGAACATCCCCATGTGATTTGCATGTTTTTGATTGACTGCTTTGGTGTTACATTGTGTCTTGAATTGGCTTTCTAGGTTATTTGTAGATATTTGGTTGATAGGGCTTGTTCTTTTGCTTGTGCCATGTACTTGGGGTTCTACACCAACAATTGAAGATATATTACGATAGATTAGGTCTTGACCTATCTTGTTTGGGACTGTATCAAGTAAATTTAATTCGAATAATGTTTTTGAGTCAACTGGTTATGTGCTTGGTGTTTTATCTACATGTTTCCTTTAATGCTGACTTAGATTGATGTGTGTCAACGTGTGATTTTTTTGGAAATCATTGAAAAATGTATTAAATTATTTTTTGGTCCTCTTTATCTTTGGGATATAATCCCATTATGTTTTGGTGGCTGACTTCTCGAATTCATTGATTATCTTCTTCCTAGTCGACCTAATTGAAGTTTTGAAGTGTTACGACGGATATAAATTCAAGATCATTTCAGATGCAATGAGATGGAGAAGTGTACACATATGAAAAAACATGTGTGGAATATATTTAATATTCAACAAAGTAAGTGCTACATTGTGAAGAGGAAAGATCAAATATTCTACAACACCTCAACCAGTAGAGTGTTGACAAATATTGTAATTCTTTTATAAACTTTTTGTATCTTGATTTTAGAGTGTGAATCTCATCAGATCCTTGTATCTTACATATTGATTTATGTTTTCTTCAATCCTTCAAGTCCTTTGTATCTTTCATTGAGGTAGTGAGCCTTTATATTGTGAGTTAACTCTGATTGTGGTTTTTCTTTCATTGGGTTTTCCACATAAATCTAGTGTCATCTTATGGATGTGTGTTCTTGTCTCTTTTATCATTGTTTTTTTTCTAGTTCATATTAGGATTGTGTTATCTCTCATTACTGATAGTTTTTCAATTGGTTAAAGGTTTAAACTACTACATCTTCTTTGTTTCTAATCTGCTTAATAATTTAAAGTTTGTATTGTGTTGAGGAACTCTTGTTTCGGAAGGGTTTTTGTATAGAATTATTCACCCCCCCTCTTAGTCTCTAAGTGTGTCCAAAAATTAGTATCAAAGCCAAGTTCCTCTAAATAATTCTAACAACTTGAGGTGAAGATCCGGGGTGGCACTTGATGGTTCATACAAGGGTCCTAGGTTTGATGTGATAATTATGCTTTCTAGACATTGAGAATGGAAGGACACCTAAAATCCCTAGGTTTTGGTGTTTGGAAATTATTGAAAGATGGTTATACTACTCCTACTACTCCTCCAACATATCCTAATTAAATCATATTATATTTGTAGTGATGGAAAATGTATCCCTTTACATTTTCTCACTTGTTTGGTCCCTCCTAGTTAAATTGGACTTAATTGTACCTTAATTTAGTGTTGTAAAGTGTACCCCTTTACAATTTCACACTTAGTTAGGGATCCTTTAATTAATTGAGCTTAATTTTTCCTTAATTGGTCGTTTAATTCATTTTATAAGCCTATTTAATTACATTTTCTGAAGAGGAAACCTGACATTCATTAATGCCTTAACATAACACTTCTCATTGAGCAATGTGTGTCCTAGGTTTATGGACCTGGGACCTATTCACAAATGGGAAAATGGGTCCTCCCTAGACCTTAGGACCTAAATTTAAATTATGTTTTTGGTGTTATTCTAACATATTCAAATCTATGATTCAATGTCGGCTTGTGATATTAGAATTTCAAGGAATTGAGGATACATATCTATAAATATAAGGTCATTTCACTATGTTTCACCTAGAAGATTTTCAAGAGGGAAACCTAGCAAGTTTATGAGATTTCAAGAGTACTTTCAAGAGAATTTTGGAGAGCTTAAAGGCATTCAAGAGAAGATTTATCAGAGTTTCATTACAGCATTCAAGATCCAATTGTCATGTCAAAGTCTTCTTGCATCATGCATGTTCTTGGAGCTAACATTTTGATGTAGGTTTCATGATCCAATCAAGTATTCAAAGAAATATTTCAAGAAAGATTCAAAGTTCAAGATCTATATCTATTGAATCCATTTCATGCAAGTTGTAGATTTACATTCCAAAGTTTATTCAAGGGTTTGTTGAGTGGTAACATTTCTTTGTTCATTCTTCATTCCCTCTTTCATGCTTTTATTCATTTCAAGGTTTGATTACAAAAACAAGGTTTGACCAAGGTAAACCCCCATTCACCAAAAAAAAAAATCCCTCTTGTGATGTGTTTGCAAATCTAGGTGGAAGAAATCTTGAAGAGAAAAATTGAAGAAATTGACAAAGTTGCAAAAGTTGTCATCTCACGGAAACTCATCTTCATAATTTATTTTTGATATTTTGACATTGCCACTTGGATAAATTGGAAGATTCAAATCTATATCAGAGGCTCCCAAGGGTTGCATAAAATCCTTGATAGTGGACCCATTCACCCCTGGGCGAATGCGTCCCAATCAGCCTTTGAAAACTCACTTTTGGTGACTGGTAAACACAATTTTTCCCCTCTTAGATCTACAATTTAATTTCTAGTTATTATTTTGAGTTTAATATTGTTGTTTCAAGTTTAATTTGGCATGGTTGTGTTAGTTTACTATTTTTATTTTTTCTCCTTGAAGCACTAAAAATGATATTCTTACAAGGGAGAGATGATTCCCCTTTCTAGGCACCTAGGGTTTCTCACCTAGGAGCGCTCGGTTTAGGAATGACACTCTCTTCGCTTTGTTGATATCTTTTATTTTTGGTGATTACATTCAAAGGAAGGATTGGATTGGGGTTGTGTTGTGTGTGTGATAAGTGTGGCTAAATGAAACTAATGCTAACTATGAAATGTAAATGAAAGCAAATGTAAACTAAATGCTAACTAAATGCAAGCTAAACTATATGCCCTAAATGTATGCAATCTGGGAATAATAGAGATTGTGGACCTGGGAAATGAAACTTGCAGATGAGAAGCCCTAGAATGTTCTGGAATTTTTTTGAAATGTGCAGACTAACAGTTACGCCAGAATGGGCAACCCAGTCCTTTTGTCGAGAAATTTTGTCGGACTGGGTTTTAGAGAAAAGGGTATACAAAAAATTCAAAACCCTTTTTCAGGCCTAGTATAGGGACAAGGTCACCAATGATGGGGACCTAGTCCTCCCAATACTTTTGAAATATTTAGGGTTTGATTATGTGGGTCCTAACTGGTACTTTCCTTCTCTGCAGCAGCCTGTGTCTGGATCTCTAGAAAATGACCTGCAACTTGCGCTTTTGCTTCTCCTAGGGTTTGATGCCTTGATGTGACTTGGGTGGGATGATTTAACTTTCTCCAGCACTTTGTATCTTGCTAAATCTACATACACACTTGCAAAACACATGCAAAGACAAAGAGAATGTTGGGGTTCGAAAATAGGGGCTTTCCTAAGTCAAACCCCTTTGATGGTAACTCAAACCCAAATGAGAAACAATGAAAGGAAAGGAATATTGAACGATGGACTCAATACAAACACTTACCAAACCTTTGATTGTTGAAATCTGCAACATGCAAGAACTAGCTCCAATGGAGGTTGCTTGTGTTGCCTTGTGCTTGATTGCTTGCTTCAGAAGCTTGAGTGTAAGAGTGCTTGTGAAAATGAAAATGGGCTAAGGGGGGGGGAAATGAAGGTGAAAACCCTTATTTATACATGTTATTCCCTGATTTTCCCAAAAAATACAACATGATAGGCTGACACTAGGGTTTTGGAGGAAAATTTAAGTCAGGCCTAAAATTACATTAAGGGGACAAATTAATATAAGAAAAGGGTTAAATTAGTGATGATAAGCCTAGGAAAGTGTGAAATGCATTACAACACTTTGTCACAAGGCTTGAAAAGGGGTAAAAAGGGGTTGTTTAGGTGAATTATGTTGAAAGGGTCTTAGAAAAGTTAGAAGATGTGTTACAACACTTCACAACACCTTTGTAAAACATTGTTAGATTGTTTTTGAATTGTAAGCTTTCAAGATTGAATAAAGGAAAAACAAGGCCAAAATCCAAGGGAAAAGGCCAAAATGAGCGAAAAAGTGCCAAAGACTACACTTTTTGATGACACATTTATCCCCCACTTTAGTGATAGGATTAACTTGCTTCAAACTCACACTAAATTAGTTGATTCATGCATATCAAGAGGGATCCAATGTATTCATGCTAGTAAGATGAGATGACATCAATCGAGAGGGATGATCAAGCCCCCAAGATCAAGATCCCATGGTGAACCAAACATAATCACAAGAGATCACACAAGAAGTGATGTGAAAGAGTGAAGAGAGAGGGAAAGGGTCGAATCAAGCTTTGATCATTTGTCCAACTAGTTGTGGATCAAATCTAGGTTGTTTGTCCGAAAAGAAAGAGGGTACTCACTCTGAGCCAATAAGACTTTCAGTTGTTCGCTAGGTGAGAATTCCAAAATAGTGAGAAACATATGCTCAGTTGGTATGTACTCACACATGTGCAAAGGTGGCTATGGGGAAAGTTGTGTTGCTAATAGGGCTTCCCACTCAACCATACCAAAGTTATACCTCCTGATAACTTTGATAAGGCGCCACAAAGACAAGGGTTATAGTTCATGAGACAAGAAAAGCCTTAGATGCTTAGAAATCATGAAAAAATGCAAGATAACACCACAAACATTCAAGTTGTGTTATGCAAGGTGGCCATGTATTCACAAATGCAAAAGTGTAAAATGCAAAATGCAAAAATACAAAAATGTAAAATAAAAAAAGAGTGTTCCAAGGAGTCTTGTTTAGTTCATATGAGGTCTTTGACTTAGGGAACATTGTGTCTAATGTCTCCAAAAGAGGACCAATCAAAGGATAGAAGATTCACAACTTAGGGGATGCAGTGTGTTGCATCAGGCCACTAAGAGGAATGCAATATGCTAAGATAAGTTACACTTATGAAGGACATTACACCAAATGTCATCCACTAAGTGAGAAAATGCATCATGTGAAGTGACAAGGTTGCACTAGGGAGCACAGACAAAGGAAATAAAATGCAAATGCAAAATAAATAATGCCAATGTATGCCCCCACTTTAAAGGAATTGCTACACATCGTTTTGTGAGCAATTACTTTAAAGTAGAGAAAGGAAAGAATGCAAAAAGAAATAAAAGGACATGGGAGCCTACTTGGAAAGCCCTAGGCCAAGTGATATGTTTCCAAGGAAGGTTGTGTCATGTAAAAGAAAAGGAAAAGAAAAAGAGAAAGAGGGTTTCCCCCAAAATTAAAAATCACAAACACATAAGGGATCTATGAATTTGGGGTTAGTATGTTCATTGCTGCAATATTTTGTGTAGAGAGCTCAGAACTATCATCATCTCCCCAAATACATAGAACTGGAAGGACACAAAGAGTGCAAAAACAAATGAAAAGAAAGAGTCATTTTGGGTCAACATGGAAGAGACGTAGGGTGTCTCGACGCTTTGTATCATCCTCAAAAGGACAACAAAATCAAAAGAAAAAGACAAACAAAAAAGAGAAAGGAGCCTTTTTTTTTTAGTCAATGTGAAGGAGACATTGTGGTCTCAATGCCTTGCATCATCCTCAAATGGAAGGAAAAAGGAACAAAAGAAAAAGGAAAATGGGTCCATTTGGGTCAACATAAAGGAGACATTGCGGTCTCAATGCCTTATGTCATCCCCAAATGGAAGGAAAAAAGAAAAAGAAAAAAGAGAAAATGAAAGCACGACATATACAAGAAGTAAGGGAAAAATAGAAGAATGTCATGAAGAGGGGGAACATCAAACAGTACGGGGGAACACGTGACACACAAACAAAAAGAAAAAGAAAAAGAAAGAAAACTAGTTAGGCAAATGCTTATCACTCGTCAAGAAAGTCATCTGCCTCCCAATCTTGCTTAGTATAAAACTTGGGAGGGTGACTAGTGAGAGAGACAATAGCGATCGCCAAACTAGCATCAAGATCCATACTTGTCCGAGGAGAATTTTCATGAAAGATCATGGAAGAGGAGAATAGTGAATTCAAAGTTTGGTGTACCTCTTCATCTATTCTAGCATTCTCCTCCTCGTCATCATCTAGGTTGATGAAAATGGGAGGGCGAATGACAATATCAGTGGTAGCATGTAAGATGGGTGGTTATGGAGGGGTAGGGTCAGGCTATGGGGGTGAAGGAGGAGGGTCATCAGGCACTGCTTCTGGCATAGGTGGGTTATGATTTTCATTGTTTTCTTCCTCACAAGATTGGTGAGCAACAGCATGACGGTGACGCCTATGCTCTCTAGCTTCTTTATTCCTTTTTTCTTTTCTATCAAGGTGGTTTTGAGAAGGATCGAGTTGGTCCACCGTAGGTTTCTTATCATCCCTAGGAGGAGGGACGAGAGGAATCGTGGGTGGCTCATCCACTTTCTCCTTAGCTTTATACACTTTTTTGGTGCAAGGAGGTAAAACAAAATTGTTTTCATGATCCCTAGGCCTCTTGGATGATGTGGAAGAGGTTTCACATGTGGGTTGGTTAGGCATGTTGGATTCAGGTTGCAACATACCTTCATCAAGGATGGGTGTTTCTGAGGTAGAAAGGGGTATGTTGCGGAGAGATAGTTCAAAGATTTTCTTGGCTTTAAACTTTCGATAAGCATGAAAAAGAAATCTTGTTTAGGAGTGATGGATTCCATGGGCTCAGGCCAAAAGTCTACCAAAGAAAAGTTACCTTTGGAGGACAAAGGATTAAAACCACTAAGGTGAACAATGAATATTTCTTTGTCAACAATAAACTTCACACATTTGTGGATAATATATGGGACCGGTTTCATTGAACGAAGCCACAGGTGGCCAAGTCACAAATGAAATTGGTCTAATTGTGGTATGATAGAGAAGGTAACATCCAATTTTTTCAGACCTATTTGTAATGGAAGGGCAATCAATCCAATCGTAGGGCATGTGAAACCATTATGTTTTTTGATCCATGCAACAGGTTTATTATAAACATCTTAAGAGATATCATGTAATACGAAAAATTCTTTTGTGATCACGTTCTCGCCACAAGTGGGATCTATGAGTATCCCATTAGTGGGATTATCATAAATCCTTCCACCTATGTAGAGAGGACCATTAGGAAGATTTCTAAGTATATCTTGAGGTGAAAAGGTGATCTCAAGAGGTGTTTTGGTTTGGCCCTTATGATGGATGACGTCAATCACACCTACCATTTCATTTATAGGCATGACATGGGTTAAAATTTGGAGAGAATTAGAATGTGCATCTTGTGAGTCAACATTCATAACATTAGTATGTGGAGTTTTGCTTGCTTTAACAAATGAAACATTGTGTTTAGGCATAGGGTTGGTGAAAATTTGCAGGTTTTGGTTGGGGGGTGCCATGGACTTATTACCTTTATCATTGATGCCAACAATGGATAGATGACCTGAATCAATTAGGTCTTGAACAAGGTGCTTGAGATGCTTGCATTATTGGATGTTGTTGATATGTGGTTTCCATTGATGTCAACACTATTGGCATTAATGTCATTTGAGGTTGTATATGTCGAGGATATTGAGAAAATTGTAATAAAGTAAGTTGCAAGTTTTTGATGATGCAGTGAAGTTCAACATGTTGGAGAGTTCAGTTTATTGATGGTGAGAACTTTCAGATTAAATGGTTTGTTGAAAAAACTATCTAGTTTATCCACCAAAATTTTCAGAGGTTCACATGAAGATTTGATTGAGTTATGGGTATCTATGTTCTGACAGTTTTTTTGTTGCTTTAGTTGGTGTTCTTGAAAGAAGATAATGTGATTCTAGTAATCTGAGTTGTTTTGAGTGTTTCTCTGGTGATTCATGATGCTTGTGGATGTTTCTAGATCATTTTCTATCTATGTTGTTGGTTCGTATTGATCGGTGTTCTCGCGGTTGAATATTTTCCCTTGTGTGTTCATGTTTTTCATGTTCATGGCTAACAGGGTGATTGTAGCGTGTTGTGGATCTTTGAGGAATAATTTTTGAAGGTGCTTCATGTTTGAGGATATTATTTTGGGTCTTCACTATGTTGTGGTCGACTTTAGTTGATTTGAATTAATATTTTTTTATTGATTTGGATCGACAGTTTGTACATATTCTATATTTTGTTGGGTCGACATGTAGTTGATGTTATCCTTTGATGCGGATATATATAACTAATTGGTTATACCATTTGAAGTGTGTGATATGTGTGTGTGATGTGAAGTGTGAAGTGTTGTGTGCGAAAAAAGTTTAGATCATTCGAAGGCAAAAGTAAAGTATGAAGAAGAGTGAGCAGAAGAAAGTGTGTTTATGTGCTTAATCGAAACTGTAATTAGGAATTAGCAGATGCTATTTTCTTAGTTCAAAATATCTCAAATGGATTTAATCTGAATGTAACTATAAGATAGTGTGTCTTCCTTGGGCAATAAGCCTTTTTGTATTTGAGCAGTGAGCTCTAGGCAGTGTTCCTGAATGCATGTGCATTCCCCATTTTCTATACTTTCAACGGAGTATAAACTTGTGGATTAACCTCCATCGTGGTTTTTCCCCTAACAGGGTTTCCACATAAAAATGTTGGTGTTATGTGTGTTTCTGATGTGGTAATGATTTATTCTTTCATGGTTATTAATCAAATCTGAGAACAAGTTTAATAAAGATTAAATTTCTGAGACAACTGATTCACCCCCCCTCTCAGTTGTTTGCCCTTGTGTTTCCAACAATTGGTATCAAAGTAGGTTCCTTGGAAGAATTTTAATAGATTGAGGTGATCCGGGATGGCGACATACAAGAAGGATAGTCTGAGATTTGATGGAACAAATTATTCTTTGTGGAAGAATTGAATGGAGTGTCATCTAAGATGCATTGGTGAATCTTACTGGAACATTACAAAGAATAGGTATATCATCCCACAAAATTCTCCTTCTACTTCTGCTGAGATTAAAGATGTTGAGTACAATATCAGGGCTAAGGAAGCATTGTTGAGTGCTTTGACTGATTCTGAGATGACAAATGTAATGGACTTGAAGACTACTTATGAGATCTAGAAAAATTTGGAAACTTTGTATGAAGGTGATACACATGTGAATATTGCTAAGTTGCAGAGCCTGAAAGGGAAATATGAAACATTGAAAATGGGTGAAGATGATAACAATGATTCTTTTATGTAGAGAGTGAATGAACTTGTGTGTAATATCAGATGTGTTGGTGGAACATTGGAAGAATCAGAGATTGTTGCTAAAGTGCTTAGATCCTTGCCTTCTGCATACAAACACAAAGTTGTTTCTATTGAGGAGATCTGGACTATGACAAATGTAACCAGAGACATGTTGATTGGTAAGCTTGATACTTTTGAGTTAAGTGAGTTTGGTGATGCTCTTCCTAAGATAGAATCTGCATTCAAAGCTACTACCTCCAAAAAATATAAGCAAAGATATGATCCGGGAGAAAGTTCTTATAGAAAGGTGTTCAAGTGTGAGGAAGAAATGAGAGAGATTGAAGAAGAAGAGAGAAAGCTAGATGAGCTTGAAGCAGTTCTTGTGAAGAGAGTAGCCAAAGGAGAAGGTGTGATAGATGATGAATCTAATAAAGGGAATGTAAGTGAAGATGAGTTTGTATTTATTGCTATCAAGGAAAGTAATCATGTACCTATTGATTCTACTAGTTACATGAATGTGGACAAAGCTTTGGTAGCCAGAGTTGAAGAAAAAGATGAATGGGTGATTGACAATGGATTATCTCATCACATGATAGGTGATAAAAGTAAATTTGTGAACTTGGAAAAGTATGATGGTGGTGTTGTAAGATTTGGTGATGACAAAGCTGGTGTAATCCATGGTAGAGGATCCATTTCTTTTGATAGTAAGCATAATATTGATGATTTCCTATATGTTGAACATTTGAAGCATAATCTTTTAAGTGTTGGACAGATGGTTGACAAAGGATATAATCTTCAATTCAAGGATGGAAAGTGCAAAATATTGGGAAGTTCTTGAAATGTGATTGCATCTGGTACAAAAAAAAAGGCGATATCTTTCACCCGAGTGTTGGTATTAAAAGTTGTTTGATTGCTCAAGTTGATGAAAGTTGGTTGTGCCATAGAAGATTGTGTGATGTAAACTTTGACAACATTATCAAGATAAGTTCTACCTAGGGAGTGAGATCTTCCTAAGTTGATAAAACCTATAAATACTATATGTAAGGAATGTTAGTTAGGGAATAAAACTAGAGTCTCATTCAGAAGCAAACAATATTTTTCAAATGAAGTGTTGGAGCTTGTGCATACTGACTTGTGTGGTCCTGCTAGAATTAGAAGTTTACAAGGAGACAGGTATTTCATGTTACTCATTAATGATTATTCTAGACTGATGTGGGTTACTTTCTTAAGGGAAAAATCTGAAGCTCTAGAGAAATTCAATATTTTCAAGGCTATGGTTGAGATAGAGACAAGTCTAAAGATAAAATGTCTAAGATCATATAGAGGTGGTGAATTCACTTCCGTTGAGTTTAAATCTTTCTTTGAAGAGCATGGAATAAAGAGACAATTATCTACCCCGTGGACCCCTCAGCAAAATGGAGTTGTAGAAAGGAAGAATAGGACAGTTCAGGATGTTGCTAGGACTATGATGTTGGAAGGAAATGTTCCTCATATCTACTAGAGAGAAGTTGTGAATACTATTTTTTATACTCTCAATAGGGTACATGTCAAAGGTGATACTGGTAAGACCCCTTTTAAGCTATAGTTTTGTCATAATCCTACTATTAGATACTTCAAAAAATCTGGGAGTAAATTTTATATCAAAAGAGATGAAGATACAGGAAAGTTTGATGCTAGGAGTGATGAAGGAATCTTTCTTGGTTATTCTACTAAAAGTAAAGCCTACCGATGCTACAATAGGAGATTGAGGAAAGTAGTTGAAAGTGATAATGTAAAAGTTGATGAAGACATAGTAAGAGCATCTAGAACCTATGGATATGATCCAAATGATCAAAATTTTAGTTTAGTTCAGACTCAGAATCAAGTGCAGATCATCCCGATGAATTAGGAAAGCCAAGAGGAAGTAGTAAAAGTGTAGAAATGAGATCACAAGAGCCTGAAATTCAGGAGCCTAAGACTCCAAGGTATGTAAGACTAAATCATTCAGAATATTAGATTATAGGTGATAAGAACAAAGGTGTTCAGACAAGGAGAATAATTGTAGAAGAGTATTGTTTGATTTCAAAGACTGAGCCTAATAATGTCAATGAAGCATGCAAAGATGAGCGTTGGATGGATGCAATGAAAGAAGAACTACAAAAAATTGAGAAGAATGATACATGGACCCTTGTTCCTAGACCTAAGGACAAAAATGTAATTGGAACTAAATGGGTCTTTCGAAACAAACTGAATGAGCAAGGTGAAGTTATCAGAAACAAAGCAAGACTGGTGTGTAAAGGATATTCATAGATGGAAGGAATTGACTTTGAAGAAAACATTTCTCCTATTGCTAGAATTGAAGTCGTGAGACTATTTCTTGCCTATGTTGCTTAAAAAAAATTCAAGGTTTATCAGATGGATGTCAAGTTAGCATTTCTAAATGGTGAACTGAATGAAGAAGTGTATATTGAGCAACCTAATGGATTTCAATTGACTAATCAGGGAGATATGGTTTGTAGCTTGAATAAATAATTGTATGGACTTAAGAAATCCCCAAGAACATGTTATGCCAGATTGGACAAGTATTTTTTGAAGCTTAGATTTAATAAGGGTACTACTGATAGTAACTTGTATTTCAAGATTGATCATGATAAAGATTTGATTGTTGAAGTCTTTGTTGATGATATCATTTTTGGAGGAGATGATAGTTTGTGCATGAAGTTTGTTGATGAGATGCAAAGTGAGTTTGAGATGTCTATTATTGGAGAAATGAAATTATTTTTGGGATTGAAAATTACTCAGTTAGATAAAAGGATTTTTATATCTCAGTCCAAGTATGTGAAAGAATTGCTAAAGAAGTTTGGTATGGAAGATTCAAAGCCAGTTGGTACAATATGGTGATTGGATGTAAGTTGACAACAAATGATGATTCTCCTAAGGCAGATTAGACTAGATATAGATCCATGATTGGTGGATTGCTTTATTTGACTCAAACTAGACCTGATATCATGAATGTTGTATGCATTTTTGCAATATTTCAAGCTAATCCTAAAGAATCTCATGTGACTATTGTGAAGAGGATTTTCAAATACTTGAAGGGAACAGTTGATTTTGGTCTATGGTATCCTAAATATGACGACCTTACTCTGAGTGCTTTTACTAATGTTGATTGGGCAGGAGATATGAATGATAGAAAGAGTACTAGTGGTGGTGCACTTTTCTTGGGAAAGAAGTTGATTTCATGGATGAGTAAGAAGCGGAATGTCGTTTCTTTATCTACTACAAAGACATAATACATTGATGTTGCTAACAATTGTACTCAAGTATTATGGATGAAACAGATGTTGAAAGATATCAGAGTTGTGTATGATGAACCTATTGTTGTATTCTGTGATAATTCAAGTGCTATTAAAGTTTCTAAGAATCTGGTACTGCATTCAAAAACCAAGCATATATCTATCAAGTTTCACTTTTGGAGAGACAGGGTGAGTGAAAAGGAAGTCAAACTGGAGTATGTGCCTACTAAGGAACAGATCACATATATATTTACCAAGACCTTTCCTAAGGATAATTTTGAGTATCTCAGAGGGAAGCTAGGGGTGATTACCCCTCCTAATCAGAATTAAGATGCATTTACTTGCATCAGTCTATGCATTTCATAGTCATATCTTGATTTGGATTGATGTTGTGGTGGCTACTACTCAGGGGGAGTAGTCAGATGTTTAGAAATATGGTTTAGAGCTTGTGTGAGAAAGATAATGCATATCTTTGTCATTGATGTCAAAGGGGGAGAAGAGCATGTGAAAAGCTGTGAATTATCTAGGGAGAAGAGTCAAAAACGAAGGGGGAGAAAGTGTTAAGAGAAAGTTGTGTTGATGGTGTTTTTCACATCATGTGTTTCCATCAATTCCAAAGGGGGAGATTTTTGGATGTTGCTAATATGTGGTTGTCATTGATTTCAACACTATTGGCATTAATGTCATTTGAGGTTGTATATGTCAAGGATATTGAGAAAATTGTAATAAAGTAAGTTGCAGGTTGTTGATGATGTAGAGAAGTTCAATATGTTGGAGAATTCAATTTATTGATGGTGAGAAGTTGTGGATTAAAGGGTTTGTTGACAAGACTATCTAGTTTATCCACCAAAATTTTCAGACGTTCGCATGAATATTTGATTGAGTTATGAGTATCTGTGTTCTGACAATTTTTCTGTTGATTTAGTTGGTGTTCCTGAAAGAAGATAATGTGATTTTGGTAATCTGAGTTGTTGTGAATATTTGTCTGGTGATTCTTGATTCTTTTGGATGTTTCTAGATCATGCTATATCTGTGTTGTTGGTTTTTATTGATTGGTGTGCTTGTGATTGAATATTTTCTCTTGTGTGTTCATGTTTTTCATGTTCATGGCTGGCAAGGTGATTGTAGCGTGTTGTGGATCTTCGAGGAATAATTTTTGAAGGTGTTTCATGTTTGAGGATATTATTTTGGGTCTTCACTATGTTGTGGCCAACTTTGGTTGATTCACACTAATAATTATTTATTGACTTGGGTCGACAGTTTATACACATTCTATATTTTGTTGGGTTGACATGTAGTTGATGTTATCCTTTGATGCGGATATATATAACTGATTTTTTATACCATTTAGAGTGTGTGAGATGTGTGTGTGATGTGAAGTGTGCGAAGTGTGAAGTGTTGTGTGCGAATAAAGTTCAGATCATTTGAAGGAAGAAGTAAAGTGTGAAGAAGAATGACCAAAATAAAGTCTATTCATGTGATTAACCAGAACTATAATCAAGCATTAGCAGATGTTATTTTCTCAGTTCAAAATATCTCAAATGGATTTAATCTGAATGTAACTGTAAGACAGTGTATCTTCCTTGGGTAGTAAGCCTTTTTGTATTTGAGCAGTGAGCTCTAGGCAGTGTGCCTGAATGCATGTGCGTTCCCCACTTTTTATACTTTTAATAGAGTATAAACTTGTGGATTAACCTCCACTGTGGTTTTTCCCCTAACAGGGTTTCCACGTAAAAATATTGGTGTTACATGTGTTTTTGATGTGGTAATGATTTATTCTTTCATGGTTATTAATCATAACTAAGAACAAGTTTAATAAAGTTTAAATTTCTGAGACAACTGATTCACCCCCCCTCTTAGTCATCTGCCCTTGTGTTGCCAACTTGCATTGTTTAGTGGCATGTCCATTTTGTCAATGAAAATAACAATAAGCGGTGGAATTATAGGATGGAGGTAATGGCTTATTGGGATCAGGTGTATGGATAGGAGGTAAGGATATCATTTGTTGTTGGAGCAATTGGGTCATGGTGTTATGGAGGGTGTCATATAAGGGTGTAAAGGTTTGCTTAGGATCTCCATAATTGAAGGGCATGACAGATCTAACAACAACCACTTGGTTATTAGCAGGTGGAGGGGTTTGGGAAGGCGGGTTGAATTGTAAAAACCCTTTGTTTGGTTTGTAGAATGGTTGAGAGGTTGATTGGATGGAAGTGTCAGACTTTTCAACTCTACTAGAAGTGGATCTTGTATGACGACTACTAGTGGAGTTGTGATAATCACATAGCACTTGACACAAGTTCATGAAAGAAGGGAATTTCATGAGGGTGAGCCTGTCTTGGAGAGGTGTTAACAGGTTTTCAGTGAAGATATTTTGCAGATGGGTGTCAGGTATCTTGACATCGATTAAGGAATAAAGTGTCTGATAACGAGAGATAAAATTTTCTATCTTCTCATTAGTGTCTTGCTTCCATCTCATGAGGTCGGCCAAAGTTTTCTTATGGGTCATATGGACTTGGAAGTGGTTAATGAAGGAATCCACTAGTTCATTGAATGAACTAATGGAATTTTTGGGTAGGGAGGAAAACCAGTCCAAGGCGGCATCTTTGAGGGTCCTAGGAAACAAATTAGCTAGCAACTTGTCATCAAGAGAAAAATCACTACATAAAGAAGTATAGGAATTAACATGATTAGAAGGGTTTCCCTTCCCTCCGTAATTCTCAAATCTAGGAATCTCTATTCCCTGTGGCAATGGGGTGCATAGGATGTCTAGAGAAAATGGGTTACTAAAAACGTAGTGGGTAGGGGAGCCATGTTGGATTTGCTTGATAGTGGAGATTTGTTGTTGCATTGAGGTGACGGTGTGAAAAAATTGCGTGATAACGGGATCAGTATAAGTGTTATGAGGTGGAAGGGAAAATGGTGATGGGGTGAATGTAGTAGAAGGGGAAGTGAATGGAATACTAATGGGAGATATGGTGGAAGAAGTTAAGGGAGGTAATTCCACAAGGGAAGTAGGAACACTAGTAGGAATGTTGAGGGAAGGTACCACATTACTAATTTTTTGCATAGTGGTTGTCACACTAGGAGAGGCATAAGTGGGGATGGGAGCTATGGTTGAGGGGGGAGGAGTGGAAGATCCTCCTTGGCCAATACTTGGAGTGGGTGAGCAAGAGACCTAGGGTGTAGAAGAGGCATGTTTGTGGTATATTTTGACTATCCTCTTCAAAATATCTAGGCCATCATCATGGTCAAGAAGGCAGTGAAGGTTCTCTATGCTAGGGATGGTAGTGCCAGATATGGTCTCAAGGCTTACCTCATGTTGAAGATTAGCCAAATCAACATGGATATGAAATACCTTATCATTTGGGAGGTCATCAGTTTTGTTATCACCAAGTGTATCTCCTAGGTGCAGGAATTTGCTAAGGATGGTCTCTAAGCCTAGTGTACTATTGTTGATACTAGGAGTAGAAGCCTAAGAGATCCCAAGATCTACAACAATGGTGTTGTTGTTAGATGCCATGAGTCTAGAGCTTCGTCTCACTATCGTATCAGCAAGAGAACACAAAATGCTCATGTAAGGTTTCCTAAGCGTGGGGTGAATGCTAATGCAATGTAAACAAAAGAGACTAAATTGCATGTAACTAATATTTTGTAATAGAAAAAAAGAAATGCAAAACCAGAGAACTGAAATGCAGAAAATGCTTGAAAATTGCTAGAAATTATAGAGTGAATGGTGCAAGAGGACTAGGTCACCCAGTGTGGCGACTTAGTCCCAATAGTGTTATTTTTGACAAATTTCTAAAATTTTAACTACTTTTTATGATTTTATGATGTAGAAAAAGAATGTAAATGCAATTTTTTTTTGTATTTCCTTCATGAAAAATGTAATGCAAAATGCAATCTAACATGAACTTTCACTAATGCACTTTTCTACAAACCCTAGGATGTAAACAATGCAAATTTTTAATTCAATGCAAGCTATCTCCTAAGATGAAATGCAGGATCAAAAGGTTGACAAATGGTCTATGGTTAGGTTCACCAAAATGAACCACCAAAAATGATATGCTTACAAGGGAGAAATAATTCCCCTTTCTAGGCCCCTAGGGTTTCTCACCTAGGAGTGCTTGGTTTAGGAATGACACTCTCTCCACTTTGTTGATATCTATTATTTTTGTTGATTGCATTCAAAGGAAGGATTGGATTGGGTTTGTGTTGTGTGTGTGATAAGTGTGGCTGAATGAAACTAATGCTAACTATGAAATGTAAATGAAAGAAAATTTAAACTAAATGCTAACTAAATGCAAGCTAAATTATATGCCCTAAATGTATGCAATCTGGGAATAACAAAGATTGTGCACTTGGGAAATAAAACTTGCAGTTGAGAAGCCCCAGAATGTTCTAGAAATTGTTTGAAATGTGCAGAGGGACACTTATGCCAGAATGGGCGACCTAGTCCTTCTATCAAGAAATTATACCAGACTAGGTTTTGAAGAAAAGGGTATCCAAAAAATTAAAAACCCTTTTTTACGCCTAGTACAGGGACAAGGTCGCCACCATTGGCGACCTAGTATAGGGAAAAGGTCACCAATGATGGCAACCTAGTCCTCCTAGTACTTTCAAAAGATTTAGGGTTTAATTTTGTGGGTCCCATCTAGTACTTTCCTTCTCTGCAGCAACCCATGTCCAAATCTCCAGAAAATGACTTGCAACTTGTCCTTTTTCTCCTCCTAGGGTTTGATGCCTTGATGTGACTTGGGTGGGATGATTGTACTTTCTCCAACACTTTGTATCTTGCTAAATCTACATACACACCTAAAAAACACATGCAGAGACAAAGAGAATGTTGGGGTTAGGAAATAGGGGTTTGCCTCAGTCAAACCCCTTTTATGGTAACTCAAACCCAAATGAGAAACAATGAAAGAAAAGGAATATTGAATGATGGACTCAATACAAACACTTACCAAACCTTTGATTATTGAAATCTGCAACATGCAAGAACCAACTTCAATGGAGGTTGCTTGTGTTACCTTGTGCTTGATTGCTTGCTTGGGAAGCTTGAGTGCAAGAGTGCTTGTGAAGATGAAAATGAGCTAAGGGGGAAAATGAAGGTGAAAACCCTTATTTATACATACTATGCCCTAATTTTCTTGAAAATGCAACATGATAGGACGATACCAGGGTTTTGGAGGCAAATTCTCATTAGGTTTTTGTCTTAAAATTGAGATTTATGCCAAAAGGGACTAGGTTGCCCAAGGTCACGACCTAGTCCACTTGGACAATTTCAAGTGGTGGTTGGGAATAAAATGGTGATTAATAATGTTTATTATGCTTGCCTCCTGAAACACACTTAAGTCAAGCCTAAAAGTACATTAAGGGGACAAATTAACATAAGAAAATGGTTAAATTAGTGATGATAACCCTAGGAAAGTGTGAAAATGCATTACAACACCTTACAACACTTTGTCACAAGGCTTGAAAAGGGGTAAAAAGGGGTTGTTTAGGTGAATTGTGTTGAAAGGGTCTTAGAAAAGCGGGAAGATGTGTTACAACACTTCATAGCACCTTTGTAAAAAACTGCTAGATTGTTGTTGAATTACAAGCTTTCGAGACTAACTCAAGGCAAAACAAGGCCAAAATGAGTGAAAAAGCGCCAAAGACTACACTCTTTGGTGACACACTCCCAAAAGTGCTTGGTGAACTTGACCCCCATCCTTCAGTCATAAGGAGATATGCATATTCATACCTTGAGTTGACTCACCTAAGGGTTGTAAGTCAATTATTTATGTGGATCTCATTTCCTAGTGAAATAAAGGAGATCGGTTTATCATACCCCTATTTTAACACCCTAAACATATTTCCCCTCATTTTATTTTGGTGAACCCAAATTTTGAGCATTGTATCTTTCTAATTTTGGAGTATATCTCAGCCCTAGATCTAGATTTTGCATTCATTTACATTTCATTGCATTGAATTGAATCTCATTTAGGGTTGATTAACTTGCATTAGTTTGCATCTCATTAAGGGTTTTAGGATTGCATTTTTGCATTCTTTAAAATTTGGAAAATACAAGAAAATCAATCGTTTTGCAAAGAATCATCAAAAACTTAAAACACAAAATCGAATCAAAATTGCACAGCAAATTAAGTCTCCTTATTTTTCATTTAGCATTATTTAGCATTTCAATTTGCATTTAGACTTAATTTCATAGAAAATTCAAACTATAACCACCTATCTCAGTCCATAATCTGAAAACCATAGGAATCCACTTAGAAATCTATAAATTCATTTTTCAAAACCCTCAAGTAGGACCCATTCACCCATGGGTGAATGAGTCCTTGATTAGGGCTTTTTCCTCCATTTCTAGGCATCAAAATCTGTGTTTCTATTGTAGTGTAGAAAATTGTACTCCCTTCTTGGAGATAGTACAATTTCACACTTACTTTGGACCTATTTTAGTACCCTTGCATTTAAAACCCTTTAAATCATCATTAACAGGCCCCTAAGACCCTTTATTTTAGATCTCAAGACTTATTTTAACTAAAATCCTGACAAAATCAACAAAGGCACTCAACTTTCTAACAACCCATCATTGGCCGACCCCAAAAAACTAGGGTGGGACTCATATGCCACCTTGGGAATATGAGTCCCGTGTGGCCCCTTTTTAGGGTTTGCATAGGAAATTAAGGTTTTTAATTCAAATTTTTGGTTGATGTTGACATTTGAGATCTAAATAATGGTAAATTAGATGAAGTACATATATAAACAAGGTTTCAAATCATTATTTCCATCTAGATAAAGCAATTCAAGATCTAAGCATCTACAAGCATTCAAGCATTCTTTCACAAGAGCATTCAAGAGCAAGAAACAAACAAAGTTGAAGTCTTTGAGCAGCATAATAGTGTTTTTGTAGGTCTTCAAGATTAATTTCATTCAAGATCTAAAATTATCAAGGATTGATAATGGTTGCCTGTGGTGAATCATGATGGATTCTAGGTTGGGGAGCTGCAACTAGCCATTAAGCCAAACCTAATGACTTGTTTCCTAAGTGATTAAATCCTCCATTATCATTCTACTTTCAGCCTAAGGGAAGGTACAGACATTATTGTGGCTTGTTAGGGTGATTAGAGATATCCCAAATCAAGTCATCATCTTCATACTTCAATCATGCATCTCATTCTAGCACATTGGAATAAGGTTGCATTATATTTTAGATTTCCCAATCTTAGACACACTTAAGGTTAGGGTTTATGTTCACATTTACATTCAAGATCCATTGTTTCTATCAAGGTTTAATTATCGAACTAGGGTTTTGAGCAAGTAAAACCCCCATAAGCAAATCAATACAATATTTTGTTTTGTAGGTCTTTTCATAGGTTCAAATCCAAAAATAAAATTAGGGATAAAGAGAAGAGATTGAAGAGCGGATTTAGACTTTGAATTTATGAAAAATAAGGACAAGATTGGTACACCACTTATGACATATGAGTCCCAATAGAGTTTTTTTTTCTAGATTTCAAGAGTGCCAAACTTGTCACTTCTAGATTTTTGTTCTTGCCTAGAAACCCTAATTTGGGACTAAATCGCCCCGCCTGGCATATGATTGATAACCCATATGAATTTGTACACACTTCAAAGGATCAACCAAGAAGAATACCATCCACACAAATAAATAAGTGTTGCAACAAGAGCAAGAAAATAACTTGATCAAATGTTGATCTATGATGAATTGATCTAGAATGATTTACAAATATACAAGAGCCTTCCTTAAATAGGAAAGGAGAGAGATAATTGTGTAACCACCTTAGTTACAATCATTAAATGACTAATGCATAATTTAAAATGCATGAGAGAAATATTAAATGCCTAGATAACTACATGCCTATTAATGAGATATGGTCTCATTAAATACTAGTTTCTAGAATGCCACCTAGGAAACTAACTCCTAAGTAAACTTATTAATGATGTGAATAGGTCCTCACTAATAACTAGTTAGGAAATATCCCAATTCACACTAACATCAATGTCCTATTTATAGCCTGTTATGAATTATTAGATTTATAATCTAATATTACAATTCTAACTTTATATTTTTAATTTTAATGTTTTATATTATTGAAATATCAAAATCTTGTAATATCTATCAAAATTTGAAGTTATAATAATAATTCCTTTTATAATATTATTTTAATTATAATAATACAATGTTTCAATTTATTAGAAATATAATTTAGTTGTTACAAATTTAATTTTGCTCCTTATAACATGATAATATGTCTTTCTATTATAATAATTGTGGAGCAAGCTATGATGCATTCCATTATCTTCAGTCTCCTCTGCCAATTTAGGGGGGAGTATGTGATAAAAAAAACATGGTTACTATGAGCAGAAAGACTCAAACCTTGTTGACACTTGTGAACTAAGTAGCCCCAATAGGAGATGGAGATAAGGGAACTATTTCCAAAGAACACGAAGCATTCCCCAAGTGGTCAATAAAAACATGAAGCTGAGCCACTTCTAGGGAAGCTTTGTTAGCTTACACCTAGATCTATAATAACACATTAGAACAAATAATTTCTTTAGAAAAAAATAAAACATGTTGATCAACAAAGCAATGAGAAAAATTATAAAATTTCAATTTTTCCAGATTTTAAAGAGAATATCACCCTAAAATCATACCATATCTAAATGAATTTGTGGGGAATATGAGACCAATTTATTAAAATAACCATATGCCAAGAAAAATTTTAAAGTTGAAAAGGACAAAAAGTCATGAATCTATTGCTGGATATTTTGGGCATTGGGATAAAATGAGAAGAGGTACTTAAAAGACTCTAATTGCTCAGAAAAAGGAAATTGAGTCCCCAATCAACTAATCATGACCCCACTGATAAGCCTTAAAAAAGAATACACAAAGCAAAGTGGGCCAACTTGGGTTCCAAAACAACAAACAAAATGGTGAGAAATTTGTGTTTCCAAATTGAGATCAATAACTACAAATGGTATTTTTTGTTTAAAATTAAACCATGGGAAAATGGGGATAAATTCAACAATATCCAAGATGAGGCTTATAATTATGGAAGGTAGTATTTATACCCCACTTCTAATATTTCCACCAAGGTTTCAAAAACTAAATACCAATTTTGTAAGCCCTATAAATCAAAATTTCCCCTATAATAGTGTCAAAATTCTCACAATCCTTGTTAGAGAGGAAAAATATAGCTTTAGTTTCATTCCATGATATTGGACTCATTGAATTTCAAGAGAATAAATATTGTAGATATTAAATTCCTTTCTTATGAAATTGTAGCCTACCTACACCCAAGGAAAACAAGACAAAGGTCGACCTTGGTCTTGCAAAAGAGGGAACCACTAGATATTTTGTTGTTTAAAGGAAATTCCAACATAGAAGCTAAAACCATTCCAAAAAGTCCATGATTTGATGGTCTCCAAATCTCTCCATATGCTCTTAGACACAAAGCTTCCCTCAATGTGAATAGAATACTTCAAGGTGAGAAGAATTTAAAAACCAATGCTTTGCCAAGAAGGTCGATTAATTAGATAGACAAAGGAGATACAATGTCGAATAAATATTTTTTCGTTAGTGTAAATAGAGTGATTATTCACTTAGTTAATCAACTTTTTAATATCAAACTAATCACACCTAGCTTAAGTTTACTTAAATATTTTTAGGCTTTTGTATCAATTTATAAAATTGAGACATGTTCCCTCATCATTTGAGACACCTAATACTTGTATATTTGAAACTTGCTCACACACTTGTCAAGTGAGCTTACAAGTGTTGCACATTGGATGTAGGACTTAATAGTGACTCCTCAAAACCCCCAAGAATAGTTTCTAGACCAAAATATGTTCCACAAGAGAGAGAATAGAAATAAATCTTTCTATGATAATGGATGCAATATTACAAGATTGTATTTGGTTGAATATATATATATATGTACATGAGAGACCTTTCTTATAAATGCAAGGTGATAGGAAGGATTATAAAATATCATGAAAAGTGTCTTAATCCTATCACATGATACAACTAACTCATAACAGCCTAGGATAAGATAAAGTCTAGATATGACAACTAAGACTTCTAGAAGGAATCTTATAATCCTAAGTAAAATTAACATGTGAATATGTCCCCTAAGTCCCTAGTAAAGAATTAACTAGGTGTAAGATATTTATTCACACCATCACCCCCCTTCAGTGCAACTTAGGGAAAATATTATTATGCAAAATATGCAAAGATAATACAAAGATGGGTTCCAACTACTAGGCCATGTTAGGTACCCATTTACAATGAAAATGCAATCTCTCACAAATAGAGAAAAGGAGAAAACCTAGTGGGACAAAACTCCTCTTTAAAAGAGAGAATTGAAATAAACAAGATTATGTATGGAGGACTTAATGATACCCCCCAAGGACTACATCCATCATGTATATACAACCAATGAACCCCCCATAAGAGCGAAAAAGAGAGACAAAATATGCCCCCCACAATGAGTAATTACTTGCAAATATGGTAAGTGTTTGAAAATAAAAAATAATCCAATGCCTAAGAAGTATGTTTCTCCCCTTAGGAATAAGATATACCAAGTACAAATGTAGGAATGCTTCTCATTCAAGATAGGAATTTCAAGGAAGAAGAATCAAAACGTATTGTGTATCTTAAAGTTGCTCATGTGTTTCCAAGTTTTTGGTTGATGATGAAGATGATGCCAAAATCTAATCAAGTGCATTCCCAATCACAACAAACTGTGACAAACCAAGAACAAAGGGAGACTGATCTTGAACTAACTCCAAAGACATAGATGAAGTGATAATAGTTAATCCATGACTATCATCAAATAGGAGACATAAACCCTCAAATTGCTCTTCCAAATCTGAAATATCAAACTCCACAGATAAAGATGCAATGTCTAATTAATAGGAATCTCAATAAGGAAGACAAACATATACCTGTTGTGATGAATCACCAAAATTTCTCAATGAATCATCAATAAAGGATGAATGTGTGATCTCAACTAGAGAAGTAGGAGTTGTAGGAGAAATCTCTAGATCATCAATATACTCAAGTTCTACATCATATTCAAACTCCTCTAAGGTCTTATCATCATAGGGCATATTTTCAAAACCATCAAGTGGAATGAGGTTATCTAATGTAGGATCATCAGGGAAGGGAGGACTAAGTGGATCTCTAAAAATATCCCAAACTTTGGTCCAAACTATGTGTGGGTATGAGAGTCTTGAAATCTTATGCCAATTCTCCCTAAGGAATCTTGCACCGAAAGTAGAACCAATCAATCCTTTAATATGATCATTTTTATTACCACAAACATCTTTTTTCCATGTTTTTTCTGGCTTAGGAATGAGTCAATAAAGGTGATGTAAAATATTTAGCCACCTACAATGTGTTATTATGCCTCTTTTCCATGAATCATAATTTCCCTTAGTCAGAATGATTACAGAAGGAAGAGTTGCATAACCAATTATTACAATAATGAAACACTTCTCAACTGATAAAATTTGAGATCAATATACGAAACACAACTTAAATGAAGTACAATGGTAAAAAAACACCCTTCCAACTGCCAAAATATCCAAGTAACCTCTAGTATACGCACTAGGAAAAATTGAAATCATAATATATCTAGGGAAAAAATAGGAAAAATTGAATGGATGGTTGGATAGAGATCCTTAATATCATTCCAACACCGTAAGAATCACAAAAATCAAAGATCGTGGCAAAAAGTTATGAGCTCAAGAGACAAAATACAAGATCTAACTTCAATTAGCAATAATTAACACCAAACTGAATTTTTATGCAAAATTACCTACACCACTAGAAAATTCACAGAACCAACTTTCCAATAATATTTTGTTTGAAAATATTTTCCACCTGGGATAAAAGTTATAGAAATTTGAAAAAAAGGCCTATTTTAGGCACTTGGGGGGAAATATTGAGCACCTAGGGACTAGAAATGTTTAACAACTGGTTAGTCATATGACCACCTATAGTACTAGGGTGAAAAAATAAGAGGCTAATACCCGAGTGGCAACAGGGTGGCACCCTGGCGGTCCGAGCAAAGCCTTGCCACCCCTCCTCTGCAAGAGGTTAGCTCTTGATACTAGGAACGAGAATTGTGGCCGAGAAACTACATCACTAATGGTCATATAAATCCATGTCCAAAAAACTTTAAACAATTTTTAATTTAAAAACACTATGGAATATAAATACCCTTTTTACCGTGATGTGACCAATTGGACTATGACCAAGTACACAAACTGTGTAGGGGATGATGCTAGGTTGACACCAAAAAAAACAAAATTCCACTTTGATGCCAACTACGATAGAGAATATGCCATGAAATATTCTGATTTGATGCTCATAATATGTTGACCCAAAATAAACTTCATAGAAATATATATTTTTAATTTTCTTCAAATAAAATATGATGACCTGGGAGGTCGTATACGGCCTACCTGAGCAAAAAAAATTTCCTCAAAAACACCTAAGGTCAAAGATGGGTGAATTTTATATCAAAATTCATCTCTTGGGCCTTGTAATCACAATGGTAGGGTCAGATTCTGCAGAAAGTGCCTCAAAATTTTAGCTACCTCTAGATCTTGTAACTAAAACCCTCAAAATAAAACCTTCATAGATTAGGCAAAACATAACAAAATTTGACAAAATTAAAGGAAATTTTGACTTTTTTTGATGCCCTAGGTTCAACCATGAGGTCTTTGAAACTCTAACATGCTATGAAAAAATCTTCAAGCCAACACAAAACCCCCATATTTGGGAAGGAATTTGCAACACTCAAGCTCTAATACCATGTAGGAGTTAATGATGGCTCCTCAAAATCCCCAGGAATAGTTGCTAGACCAAAATATCTTCTACAAGAGAGAGAATATAAGAAAGCTTTCTATGATAATGGATGCAATATTACAAGATTGAATATGGTTGAGTATAAAAATGCATATGAGAGGCCTTGCTTATAAAGGAAAGGTGAGAGGAAGGATTAGACAAGATCATGACAAGTGTCTTAATCCTATCACATGAGACAAATAACTCATAACAACCTATGATAAGATAAAGTCTAGATATGAAAACTAAGACTTCTATAAGGAATCTTATAATCTGAAGTAAAATTAACATGTGAATATGTCCCCTAAGTCCCTAACAAGGAGATAACTAGGCACAAGATATTTATTCACACCAACATTGGAGGGGTAGTTATTCATTGTCTCCTACCTTCTCACCTCATCTACCTTGCCTATATATGCAAGGTTTCTCATTGTATTTTACACTCTTCAATTTTTTATATGATAGATTTCATATTATTTTTATCATTTCACTTGTGAAAGGATTTCAATTTGAGATTTTTGATCTTGGTATTCTCCAACATGGTATAAGAGCCATGCCAACACCTTCCTTCCCACATCAAGGTGACTCTCTCACATATCCCTATTGTTAGAGCATCGTGGAGCCAAACAAACATCATTATTGTGTCCAAAAGACTAGAGAAATGAAGAAATACCTTTTGTTTCATTAATATTACTAGCGTTCATTTTTTTGAACATTTTAAATTTTATTCTACTTATTATACTATACAAATCTATATAGTATTATACAAATCTATATCATACAAAAAAGTCATAGAAAAACTGAAAAAAAATTAGTATAGGGTTGAATTGCCCTTTACCCATTAGCCATCTTGGATCTATCTTCATTTTTTGATAGAAATTGGTCAAGAATCAATCTAACCAAGGAGCCTTGTCTAGATGAAGTTGGTATACTACCATTTTAATCTCCTCCTTTGAAAATTTCTCCACCAGCATCATGTTTTTCGCTTTTATTATTAGGCAAGGGATACCCTGAATGAGATATTTTTACAATGCCAAATCTATCCCTTCCAATTATTAAGAAAGTTGCTTAAAAATTCCATTGTTTCTTCAACAATCTCTTCAAGGTTTTCAAGTATTTAACCATTTTATTCCCTAAATTTTGTTATTTGGTTCATATCCTTGTGAAATTTTGTTACATTATGAAAGTATTTGGAGTTTTTCTCTCCCTCCTTTATCCATTTTTCCCTAGTTTTTTGTCTCCAATAAGTTTCCTCTTTAGCTAGCACTTCCTCATAATCTCTTAATAACTCTTTTTCTTGCATAAACTTCTCCCTATCCATCCCATTTATGAATACTGCTTCATTTGGTACTCAATTCTTCTTCTGATTCTTTTTCCTCTCAAAGATTCTTTTGAATTGGTTTTTATTCCAATCCTTTAGTTGTTATTTAACCAATTTTATTTTTATTGCTACACAAAACATCATAAATCCTATTGATTTTGCTTCACCCCACCGTTGTTCCATTGACCTAATTTTTTTTTGTATTTCATTCACATGTTTTCAAACTTAAAAGGGGAATCTAACTAGTCTTTTGTACCCCAATATGTCTAATTATATTGGATAATGGTTTGATCCTGAATGAGGGATAATGCTACCTTCCAATAAGAAAGGAAAGGTTTCTAAATATCTCTTGAATAAAAATGTATCTGATTTATCATCTATACTACTAAAGCTTATCCTCCTATTTGTCCATGTATGGATTCTATTGGACATCTAAATTTCCAATTAGCCATTCCCCACAAAACCCTTGAAATTTATCTGAGATTGATACTTTCTTTAAATACACCTCTTTTATCTTGGCTATGTAAAACAACATTGAAGTCTCCCCAAAATATATGTGTTTCATTTGGTGTTAATGCGATCAATTTCTTATTTTTTCCCATGTGTCTTTACTCTTAATGCAAGAATTTAGTCTATAAACATTAATTATAAAGAAATGTAAGTTCGCGATTAGGATTCTTACCTTACATGCCATCCAATGCTTGTGTGATTTCACCCTTTTCTAAGTAAATTGGTTGTGGTCTCCAAAATGTAATTAGGCCTCCTAAAGTACATTCATTTCCTCTTGAACATTTTTGCTTCTAAATTTCTTAACTTAGTTTCTTGAACCAGGAGTATTTCCATCTTGGTCATCTCCATGCAACAACTAACTAGGTGCTTCTTAATAGGGAAATTTAAGCCCCTAACATTCCAAGATAAGATTTTGATTGCTCCCCAAGAAGCGGAATTCCCTTCTCTGATCGAAGATTTCTTGTTATTTTGACCTACCCCTCAACATCCCCATCTATGGTTCTTTTTTACCTACTTTATTTTCCTATCTTTCCTCTTACCTTCACCATAATTGAGAGATTGCTTCACTAATTCTTTTTGTTTTATCACTAGGTTCCTATCCTCAAGATGTTTGTTTCCAATTTTTCTACCTCTTTATGTTCATTTAGGGTGTTGAATCTCTTCTCCTCCCAAAAATTCACCTTCTTCTAATTGGTTCCCTAACTCAAAATTATATCCATTGAACTCATTATTGTCACCATCATCGAGCTCTACTCTCTCCATCCCTCCACTTAGAGCTTCAGATAACCCTATCAACTCATAACCTATTTACTCTCGTCCCATGGGCTTATGGTATTCATTTTCTTCCTCCTACCCCTCTTTCTCATCCACCTAGTTAGATTTCATTTTGTTACACCCCAATTATGTAATTACTATTTCTATTACTATTACTATTACTATGTAGGGTAAATGTGAATGTAATTTGTATTATGTTGGTGAATAAATTGTGTTTCACTTTGTTGTCAATGAATGAATGTTGTTTCATTTAATGATATTTGAAGAAATGCATATATGTGAAATGGAAGGTTATTGAATTAATATTCTAACTTTGGAGATGTATTTTGTGAATAGATGATTGTCATGGGCATATGTTAGTGGATACAGGTATAAGTTCAATTCGTCTAGGTAGAGGGGAAGTATCACTCAAGAGAAGGTCTTGGTTGAGTAACTAGTACTGTAACCTATTTGAAATTACAAACACACACTCACAGTAGTATGGTTCATTCAAGTCATTTGTGTTGAGGAACTGGTAAGTCATCCTTAGTTGTGTGTTTGCTTTAGTAAGGGTCTTGTTTACTATTGAAATAATTATTGGGTGATGATTATTTGTTTGGAGTTATGAATTCTTCCCTATATTGCTATGCTTGTAGTAGTATGTTGCACATATGTGGAATATGTATATGTATAGTAATTATGTATGACTTTGTGTGTAATTGAAAGTGTGTATATATATATAATATATACATATATCCATATCTATAAATGTATCAATACATGTGTATAATTGGAAAATGGATATTCCCATATGAATATATCAATACATGTATACATACGTATACATGTACATAGAGGCATGTATATATATATATATGTATGTACACAATCGATATATTGTTATTACTATGTGAACACTATCTTGTTTGTATTCATTTGTATATCAAGTATACACATACTTTATTGGCGTATGATATACATTTTTATATATTGCCATATATATACATATGTGTCGATATGCATATATATATGTATATGTAAATATATGTTACATATCTAAAAGTAGTTGTATGCTTTAAAATCAATTAAAAATAGCAAGCTTTGAGGCTGATTTATTAGCTAAATCAAAGGCCAAGTATATTTTACTTGTGACTGTATTTCAAAGGCTGAATATTACTCATGTTGTCCACGCATTAAAGGCGAGTAATCTGCAAATCAATTCATAGTTATCAAGTCGATATTAGAATAAGACTTGGTTGACACCTTGTATGGAATTATCTTTGACTTAGTAAACTTCTAAAATCCGTGTCATTGAGTAAATAACAACAACTGATAAATGTGTACAAGATTGCAAACAACAAGTCGATGAATTGATCAAACTGTTTAAAGAGGTAAATCGTCTCATCCTAGACTGAGTCGATATGAGTTATGTGTTGCATATTTGATATTGACTAATTCAAATATGTAGTATAACACACCAAATTTTGAAGAGATCTATTTTCCTTGATGCCAGCTTATGAATCCTATTTTTGTTAGATGTTCATTGTGAAGGCAATTCAAATTATACCATTTTCGTCATGTGCTGATTTGAAATGGTCTTATACTATTGTCAACAAATGAGGTCGACCTGTAGCTTTGTTTTGATGATTATACTCTTATTTGAGCACCAGCTTTAAGCTAAATTGAGTGAGTGGCTATGCATGGTGATTTTTGTCAATACTCATGCATGTTCTATAGGAAGAGAAGTCTTTTTATGTTGTATAAATGAGAGTATTTTATCATATTGAGAGAAGTGTTTATAGACTTGAGAGATAGAGGTTATTGTGGCTTGTTTGGGAAGTTCAAAGCTAAGCTAGATGTTGTTCTAGGAAAGTTGAGTTGTTTCCAGTCAATTGGACAAGTGTTTTACAAGCATGAGGATAATCTTCCTATATTTGTCTTTTCTTATGAATGATTGATTGTTAGTGTTTCATTAGTCTATTGTGAATACTTGCACTTAGGGAAAATTTGTATTTTCTTTGAAAGGAATTAGAATTTGTTATACTGTTTTGTGAAGTGTTTGCAATTACTCCATAATAGGAGGAATTTGTTTTTCATAGGTATATACATACTAGATATGATTAAACAGTGGTAGATTAAGAGTTACTCATAGCTAGATTATTTTACTATACTAAATAGCTAGTGGGTTACTCTTGGGAATGTTGTCCATTGAAGGGAGGGAATTTGTACATTTGCTTTATGAGTAGAAATACCCTAGATTTTGTATAAAATGTGATAGGTTAATTTTGGGATAAGAGATTACCATGGGAATGGTTACCTATTGGAGCCTCCAAAAATGGGATGATTAAGTGCTATTGTATGGTTTAGGACATAAACCACACCCACTTTCAAGATGTTCCACTCAAGGATATCCTTAGAGATCTCAATGAAAATGAGAAAGAGATCTTACAATAGGACTATCCTAGGGGCTGAATGTAAACTAATAAGGGGTTCACCACCAAGTAAGAACTTGGAAAGAAAAATGAAATGTAAGATGCAACACTAAACCCTAATTCAATGCAAACATTAACTAAATGACTTATAAATGCAAATGAAACAACATAAAAAGCTACGGAAAGGAATATGTCCACTTGGAAATCTGGAGATGGTTGGATGCAGGTTTGGAACACTAGAAAATATAACATTAGTGTTGAGTGGGAATCATTCACCAAGTTGGGTGAATCGGTCTAGAATTTGGGTTTCTGTGCGGGAATAGAATCTGCCAAATGGTTATTCGAATCTACAAAAATCTGAATTTTCACTGAAATTGGGACTCATTCACCATAAGTGGTGAATCAATCCAATTAGGGTTTCCTAAATCTTTAAATTTTGAAGCTACTCCTCTCAGTCTGCTCAATCTGCCTCTGCAAGTTCCTAAATCTGAATCTTCGTAAATCAACCTGTAGGTGTTCTCTAATGTTCTCTAAGGCTTGAAGACAACTTTGACAACTTTATGCACTTGAGAAATTTTCTCCACTCTTTCTCCTTAGGAAATCTGAAACCTAGACCTACAAATCACACACAAAGGAGAGGGGAAAATGTTGTTGGGTTAGTGGATAGGGGTTTGCCTTGGTCAAACCCTGTTTTGGTAATCAAACCTTGAAATAGAATAAAATAGTAATGGAGAATGATGAATGAACAAAATATGATGTTGCAACTCACCAAACTATAGCAATAAAGTGTTGCAAACATGTGTGAGATTGACTCTTTCTTGAAGGTAATAGATCTTAAATTGAACACTTTCTTGAATCATAAACCATACATCACAATTGTTAGCTCCAAAACAAACATGAGGCATGAAGTCTTTGACATGATGATTGATTCTTCAATGTTGATCTAAAATTCTTGATAATCTGCTCTTGAAGACTCTTGAATGCTCTTGTAAACTCAACTTTTCTATAAGGATGCTCATTCAACATGCTAGGTCACTTGATTTCTTGTTGGGAGAAAATTAGTGAACTTAATTATGCAAGAATTCTCGAAATTACAACACTAAAAGTTGACATCAAATCTAGTAGGATAAAACCCTGCCAAGAATTTGAATTAATTTTAATTTTGGGCCACATGGGACTCATTTTCCCAAGGTGGTGAATGAGTCCCATAAGGAATAATGTATGGGACTAGAATTAAAAATGATAAGAAATGTGTGAAACCAGGTTTGGGACCCAAAAATCTAGGTGGGACTCATTCACCCAAGGTGGTGAATGAGTCCTAGATCACTAAATCTATGTGACACAAGCCAAAAACACCTAAAAAATGATTGGATAATTATTTGTGATGGATTTATCCTTGAAAAGAAGCATTAAATGAGGCTTGCATATGCAATTTAAGGCCAATTAAAGCATAAATAATCCTAATTGTTAATGAAAACCCTAGAAAAGTGTGAAATTATATTACAACACTTTACAACACTTTACAACACTTTAGATAAGGTATGATTAAGGTTAATGTAATGTAGAAAAATGTATCCTTTGGAAATTCTCATGTTTATTTGGGTCTTTCTTGTGCATTTTGGCCTAGTTTTGCCTAGATTTAATGTTGTAATGTGGCCAACACATTCACATTAAGTCTCAAACCCTTGTGAATCAATAAGAATTATATGGTGTCTTGCAAAGGTGTTGTGAAGTGTTGTAACCCACTTTCACACTTTTCTAGAACCCTTCTACGATAATTCACTTAAACAACCTCTTTTGATCACTTACCAAGCCTTATTTTAAAGTTTTGTAAGGAGTTGTAACAAAATATCACACTTTTCTAGGCTTTTCATTAATAATTACACCTTTCTTATGCCTTAAATGGCCCCATTTTACCCTCATAGGCCTTATTTAAGTGTATTTTTTAGAATAAACCCGATAAACATCATTTAATATATCTTAATCCTCGAAACCCACTTTAAATGCCTATGTGGGACCAAGTCGCCACCTTGGGTGAATTAGTCCCATTTGGCTCAAAAATCAAAATGATTTCAAAATTCTAGAAGGTTTTTTTTCTCTTAGACCTAAGATCGGCCTATGATGAGGTATCTTCGAGAATTAAGGCATAGTTGTGTATAAATATGATGTTTTCCATTCATTTTGGGGCATTAATTCTTCTCCTTCTATCTTCTCCTATCTTCTCTTCTCTCTTGATTCATCGTTTGAATCATTCTTCTCAAGCAAGCTAGGGTTTTGGCATTCTAAGTCATCAAGAAGCATTCAAGGGAAGATTCTTCATCTATTGCTACATAAATTCAATATCTATCTTCATGGAAAGTTTCTAATCCCTTCATTTCATGTGCATGCTTCATCTTATTCCATTATTTTGGTTTAATTACCTAAAAGGGGTTTGACCAAGGCAAACCACCATGCCCTAACATTCAACATTTATCTATCTTTCCTTGTGTGTTTGCAGATTTAGGTACGTTGAAGGCTTAGAGATCATTGAAGAATAGGTTTCAAGCTTGTTGAAGACATCTCCTTATTGGCTAGGGAAAAATATCCACTAAAAGTCATTTTCAATGCTGAAAAGTAGAGTTTCAGATCCGGATACCAAGAGGAGCAAGAAGTGTAGACCTAGAACTTCATATTCCTCTTTCGGATTTTCAAAAATGTCAAAGTGGACTAAGTCACCATTAGTGGAAAATTAGTCCCATTGCACATGATTTCTAGAGTTTTTTGTAGATTTGGATACCCATTTGGCTAAAACGGGTTTCGGTGAAGTTTTCCAGTTCTGGGACTAGGTTGCCCAGCTTGGTGGAAGTGTCCTAGTAGGAAAAAATTCCAAAATCAACAGCATTTCCAATCTCCATTCCAGTCTACAACACATTTCCAGGTGCACACCTTCTATTTCATAGTTTTCTATTTTGTTTTATAGTCATTTCTAGGTCATTTTGCACATATTTTCATATCAAATTGCATTTGTCTTTCCAAGTTTACACTTGGTAGTGAACCCCTTTTATCCATTTTCATCCCCAAGAACTCTCCCTTTGACAGATTTTAACCCCTTGTGTATTAAAAACTCAAGGGTTTGTTCTTGAATGAACTATATATCTTTTATCCCTCTCCCTTTAGGTGCAAAACCCTAGAGGTGTAAGAGGTTACAAAATTCCATAATTCATTTTGGTGAACCTGACGTTTGAATACCTTCTTTTCTAATTTAGAGTCCTTCATCCTAGATTTATCTTGCATTAACTTTGCATTAGGAGTTTGCATTAGTTAATTTGCATTCTAGGGTTTCAAATTTTTGCATTAATGAAAGTGCATATTATTTGCACTTTTTATCTCCAATCATTGAAGATCATATAAAATCTTCATTTACTTTTCCTCTTCTGCTTATCCATCATCAAAAGCAATTGAAACTTTCTAATTTTTTTGAGAAAAACCCTTATTGGGACTCATTTGCCATTTTGGCCAGTCTAGATTTGTAAGTATCTATTACAACATCAGAAACCTCATTTATGTGCTTCCTCAGCCTCCTAGTACCATATACTACAAGTTTGGATAGTTTCAGAAATATTTGTTTCATGCATCTAGCTCAAAAACATCAATTTAGGGTAGTCTTTTTTCAAATCATTTTAATCTAAAGCATCATTAGATCTGAAAATGCTCACATTTCTAAAAAAATTCATAACATGGGTAAAAGTACTTTTCACTTTTGCATACACAATGTTTCTATTCATAAAACTTTGCATAAGTTTGATAAAAGTGTTTTTCATTCTTGGATATACATTATTTACATTCTTAAAGTTTTGCATACATTAGATAAAGGTGTTTTGCATCTTTGGATATACATTATTTATATTGCTGAAATATTGCTTGAAATGGTTACAAGTACTTTTCATTTTTGTTCAAACCATCTTAGCATCTTACATCTTTAGACACACTAAGAACAGGTTGATATCCCCTCCCTATGAGGGCGTTTTTGGTGTAGACATAGAAGGGAGGGTCCTCAAAGAGAACAATGTGGACCATGTAACAAAAGTAACACAATAGAAGCAACACAAAATATCGAGGCAAATTCAGATGAAAACAATATTGTTATCAAAAATCTTGATTACATATAGTCGACCACATCTGAGCTTACAGATTCAGCACACAGGCCTGATTCAACATGCTCAAAATATAATGCTCATACATGCGAGCAAAAATCCTATGAATCAAACTCTATATACATTGTATTCTACTTAGACTTGATTCCTTGCCATCCTAATGATCTATTTAAATCTTTATATCACATATATGGGTCAACAAACATCTACGTCCGCCAAAGATCATTACAATCTCCGATAAAGGAAATGTAATGTGTGTAAGAACAGGTCGGCCTCAAATTTGAATTTCTTCCATGGTAGATGCACATGATGAAGTGTGGACCTAAAATTAAGGTCGAGGACACTCCATGGAACAAATCTAAACACACCGTGAGGATCCGGAAGCTACGGGTGAGATCCGTGATTGATCCAACTAGTCATTAGGTTTTGAAATTATTCTGGGGCCAGTTCCAAAAACTGTCACTCAATCCAAAAGCGATAACTTTCCGAAAAAAAGATCCAATCGAGCTAAAAACTTGGAATAATGAAATTGAACATGTCCACAATGAAACCATGGGTATGCAAGATCTAGTGAGAAAACACGAAGAAACACCGGATCTACCAATTTGAATTGGAAAAGAATGAAACAAGAACAAAACTAGATGAAAATATTTTTTTGGGTTGATGCAAGATTGCCGAGAACCAAGGATGCTCCTACGTCGGACATTTGGGGTTAATGAAAATTGAGTCCCTCAATTTTCTGGGGTGAAAGGAAAACCAATACGGTCTACCTCAGCTTGAGAAATCCAAGAAGTATCTTCCACTGGTCTACCCTTCCACTTCAGAAGATATTCTTTGTACTACCTTCTACGAGTTTTCCTTCCATCTCTGACATCCAAAATCTATTCTATCTCATTTGATTATTGTTTAGGATGTTGTTCTTCCAGTTTTTCTTTACTTTCCTCACTAAATTCTACTTCATGGTACTGATGAAGATCTACAACATTGAATATAGTTGAAATACCCATGTCATCTAGTAACTCTACTTCATATGCATTTCCTGAATCAAATTTATTCAAAATCCTACAGGGTCCAAACTTCCTAATCTTCAATTTAATTTATGTGCCAACTGGAAATCTTTCTTTCCTTAAATATACCATCTCTTCATCTCCAACTTCAAACTCCTTATGTCTCATCTTTTCATCTGCTTTCTCCTTATACTTTTGGTTCATATCTTCCAAATGTTGCTTCACTTGAGTATGCACCTTCTTCATATGGTCTGCAAAGTCCTCTTCTTTTGTTCTCCTTTTATCCTCCTTGTTGATGTCTCACAAATTTGATATACCTTTAGGATGAACTCCAGTAACAATCTCAAAAGGTGTCTTTCTTGTACTCCTATTTACTGACTTATTCTAGGAAAACTCTGCTTGAGCAAGGGCTAAATCCCAAATTCTGATTTTCTCTCCAACCAAACATCTTAGAAAATTTCCCAAACTCCTATTTACTACCTCTATCTATCCATTTGTCTGTGGGTGAAAAGAAGAACTGAACTTCAAATCTGTCTTCAACTTCTTCCAAACTGTCCTCCAAAAATAACCAACAAACTTTGTATCTCTGTCTGCAACAATGCTCCTAGGTAATCCATGCAATCTAACCACTTCTCTGAAAAACAAGTCTACTACATGTACTGCATCTATTGTCTTCTTACAAGGTATGAGATGTGTCATCTTAGAAAATCTATCCACCACCACAAATATTGAATCATTACCTCTCTGTGTCTTAGAAAAACCAAGTATGAAATCCATGTTGATATCTTTCCAAGGTCTTTCTGGTACTGTCAAGGATTTATACAATCCAACATTCCGACTACTCCCTTTTGCAACTCTGCACAAATTTCTTGAAATCCTTACGAATCTGTGGCTAAAAGTAATTCTCATTTACCAATGCTACTATTTTATCAATTTCAAAGTGTCCTACCAATCCTCCACTATGTTTTTATTTTATCAAGTTATCCCTCATCAAAATTCAAGGTATACACAACTGATTTCCATTGAACAACATATCCTCTTGAATGAAATAATCCAACCACTGACTCTTATCCTCCAAAACGGGTTCTTTACATGCTTTCCAAGGTTATGCAAAATCCAGGTCTTCCTCATACAAGTTCTTCAATTTTTCAAAGCCTAATACTTCCACTTTCATTTATGCCAACAAATTCCTTCTACTCAAAGCATCAACAACTCTATTTGACTTTCCACTCCTATGCTTAAAAAAAAAGTGTAACTCTACAAGAACTCCACTCATCTCATGTGTTTCTGATTCAACTTCCCTTGACTATTCAAATATTGCAAATCCTGATGATCTGTATAAAACACAAACTTCTTAGACAATAAGTAATATCTCCACTTCTTCAAGGCTTGAACTACAGCATAAAACTCCTAATCATACATTGAATATCTTCTCCTAGCATCACTAAATTTCTCACTGAAATGGGCTACTGGTCTTCCTTCTTGACTTAGTACTACTCCAATTTGATTTCCACTTGCATCACAATCTACTTAAAATACCTTATCAAAATCTGGTAAAGCCAACACAGGTTGCTCAGTCACCTTCTGTTTCAACAACTCAAAACTTATGTCCACTCCAGATGTCCATCTAAAATCCTTCTTATCTCCTCTCATTGTTTTTGTCATAGGACTACAAATAGAACTGAAATTCCTAATGAAATTTTGGTAGAAACTAGTCAATCCATGAAATGATCTTACCTCTCCAACACTTTCAGGTGTAGGCCATTCAACAATAGCTCTTACCTTTTCAGGATCCATCTTCAATCCATCCTTTGATATCACAAATCCCAGATATACCAACTCTTCCTTCATGAAACTACAGTTCTTAATATTTATCAACAATTGTTCTTCTCTCAACCTCTGCAAAACTTGTCTTATGTGCAACCAATGTTCTTCCCTAGTCTTACTGAAAATCAAGATGTCATCCAAATAGACAATCACAAACTTACCCAAGAATTTATTGAATACCTCATTCATCAACCTCGTGAAAGTACTCAATGCATTTTTCAATCCAAAAGGCATTACCAACCACTCATACAATCCTTCATTTGTCTTGAATGCTATTTTCCACTCATCCCCTTCTCTGATTCTTATATGATTTTTCCACTCATCCCCTTCTTTGATTCTGATCTGATTTTTCCACTCTTCAAGTCTATCTTTGTAAAGTACTTCGCTCCACTCAAACACTCCATAATATCATCCATCTAGGGCAAAGGAAACCTATACTTCACTGTGATCTTGTTTATGGCTCTAGAGTCTGTACACATTCTCCATTCTCCATCCTTCTTAGGTGCCAATACAATAGGTACTGCACAAGGACTTAAGCTTTCTCTTATCAAACCTTTTCTCAACAACTCTTCCACTTGTCTATTCAATTCTTCATTTGTGTCAGTGTCATCTGATGTGCTTCTTTATTAGGTAAAATAGCTCTAGAAATTAGATCCAAGCAATGACTAATACTCCTTACAGGTGGTAATCCATTAGGTACATTATCTGAAATTATAGCTTCATATTTTGTCAACAATTCCTTTATCTCCTTTGGTTGTTCTTCTACATGCTTCAAGTCTTCAACCTTCTTATGAACCAGGGCATAACACATGCTCTCATGTCTCAGTCCATCTAGAAATATCCTTCCATCAACCAAACTAATTCTAGCACTCGTACAAACCTTAGTTCTAGGAACATCTTCCAAGGGCAACAAAGTTTGCTTCATCCCATTAGCAACAATGGTGTCTATGTTCTTCTTTCCATCATGAATAGCTTGTCTATCATACTGCCAAGGTCTTCCCAACAAAATATGGCATACATCCATAGGCATAACATCACACAAAACCTCATCATGGTAATTTCCTATCTTCAATTCCACGAAACATTGTTCACTTACCAGTATCTTATGCTCATCTTGAATCCATGCTATCGACTAGGGTTTCGGGTGTTTCAATATTTCCAGCTTCAACTTGGTCACCAGCTCTTCAGAATCCAGGTTCTTTGAACTTCCACTATCAATGATCACTTTGCAACATTTACCAACTACCTTGCATCTAGTCCGAAACAAATTATTTCTTTGCAATGGTTCCTGCTCCATCTCACTTTGACACAATACTCTTTTGTTTATCAACACTTCTCCTTCTTCCAGTTTGTTAGGTGATCCATCATGATATTCTTCAACAAATGTTTCTCTCCTATTGTTCTCTATCATCCTGCTCGTCCCTTCTTTCTTACATTCAAATGCTTTATGTCCTTCTCCACCACACTTGTAACAAGTTCCTTTGAATACTCTTTTCTCTTGTCCTATATCATCTTTTCTATAACCCTCATTCCTATAACCACCATATCCTCCTCCTCTATAAGAGTTTCCATTATCTCTATGGTATGAGCTATCATTTTTACTGGCTTCCTTATCCTTATTTTGATATGCAAAAGGTCCTCTTCCTCCTCCAATAAATATTATTCCTCTCTGAAATCTTCCACCTCTGCCTCTTTGCCTCTACTCATGTCTTTTATTTAGCTTCTCTTCTACTTTTAGGGCATGTTGATATGCTTCTTCCACACTCAACAACTTAATCAAACTGATCTCATCTTGTATAGACAACCTCAAACCATTCATATATCTAGCTACTTGTTCAGTCTCATCTTCTGAATGTCCAGATTTGATATTCAACTTGTAGAACTCCTCAGTTTACTCTGTCACACTTGATTCTTTCTGCTTCAAATTCTATAATTTTCAGAACAAAGTGATCTAATAGTATGCAGGCATAAACTTTATCTTCAACTTATTCACCATCTGATCCCATGATCTTATCTTCTCCTTCCCTTTTCTTTGTCTATATGTATGCAAATGTTCCCACCAAAGGGATGCATGTCCTTTTAGCTTTGTACAAGCAAATTTCACCTTCTTATCTTTTGTGCTACCATCAAAATCAAAGTATTTTTCCATCTTTGTTATCCAATCAAGAAAATCATCTAAATCCAAATTACCATTATAATTTGGTGGATTGAAATGTGGTTTAGTGTTCACTCTGGTTAGGGCTCTTATGAACCTCTCTTCTCCCTGATCAAGACCAGGTTTCTCCTCTCTTGCAAATTCTTCTTGTTCTTCTACTTCTTCATCACTTACATCCTCAACTGGTCAACCTCTTGTCTGGGCCATTTCGACTGCTTCCAATCTAGCAGTAATTCCTCTCAACATTTCTATTAAAATTGGGCCTACATTTCCACATGCTCCATTTCCTCTACCATTTCTTCTTCCCACCATCTTTACACAAGCCTTCTATAGCTGTAAATGGGATCCTCAATCTGCCACCCCACAACAAACCTTCAACAAGATTACGCAAAGTCTGACGATCTCGCAAGGAACAAATCTCGCTCTGATACCAATCTGGTGTAGACACAGAAGGGAGGGTCCTCAAAGAGAACAATCTAGACCGTGCAACAAGAGTAACACAACAAAAGAAACATGGAATATGGAGGCAAATGCAAATGCAAATAATATTTTTATCAAAAATTTCAATTACATATATTCGGCCACATCTAGGCTTACAAATTTGGTGCATAGGCCTGATTACAACATGCTCAAAATATAGTACTCATACATGTGAGTGAAAATCCTATGGATCGAACTCTATATAAATCTTATTCTACTTAAAGTTGATTCCTCTCCATCCTAATTATCTATTACAAGATTTATATCACATTTGTGGGTCAAGAAATATTGACGTCGGCCAAAGATCATTACAATCTCCGATGAAGGAAACATAACATGTGCAAGAATAGGTTGGCCTCAAATTTGAATTTCTTCCATGGTAGATGCGCATGATGAAGTGTGGACCTAAAATTAAGGTTGGGGGAACTCCATGTAACAAATCTAAACACACCGTAAGGATTTGCAAGCTATGGGTGAGATCCACGATCGATCCAACTAGCCATTAGTTTTTGAAATTATTCTGGGGCCAGTTCCAAATACTGTCACTCAATTTGAAAGTGATAACTTGCCAAAAAAAGATCCAATCGAGCTGAAAACTTGGAATAAGTAAATTGAACATGTCCACAATGAAACCATGGGTATGCAAGATCTAGTGAGAAAACATGAGGAAACACCGGATCTACCAACTTGAATATGAAAAGAATGAAACAAGAACAAAACTGGATGAAAATATTTTTTTTGGTTGATGCAAGATTGCTAAGAACCAAGGATGCTCCTGCATTAGTTTTAGTGAAACAGGATAAAACTTTGGACATTCCTGATGATCATATTTGTTCTTCTCCTAATATCTTCCCACTTGGTGATAAAGATATTTTTGTGTTAAAAGAACCAATTAATGAGAGTTTTGAGAATCCTAGTTGTCTCTCTCCTCTTACATCTCTTAGTGGATGAGACATTCATGAGAAAGAAAACACAAACATAGGTAATTATGACAATAACATTTGTTTTTCTCCTAATTGTGAAGAAAATACTTTGATGTTAGAAAACACAATTGATGAAGGTCATGAGAATCTTCGTTGTCCCCCTTCACCTAGAGAAACCCTTATGCCACCTGACAATTCAACCATTGATCATTCCCCTACTTGTGATGAAATCATTTTAGAAGAACCAACCTTTGATTGTCAAGAGCAGTTGGTTTGTAGTTCTCCTAAAAGCCTTCCTCCTAGGGAGGATATCATGATACACAATAAGGATGATATTGACAATAACAATATTTTATCCTTAGACAAAGATGAAGAGACACCATTATCCTCTCACTTGCTCAGGGATGTTAATATTATTCAACCTCAACTTATCCTTTACTCACCATAAAACAAACTTTCAACTAAAACCAAACCCAAACTCACCCTTTATCTTCCTAAGCATAATGTTTTTCAGCAGTCGAGTTATAATACCATTTCTCATACATATAACACTAGAAACAATCTTCAACCACAACAATCAACCTCGACACCTTTACCTTTTCCTAATCCAATATTTCCTCATGATCCTCGTTTAAATTCATAGATTAGGGAGTATGATCTTGTTGAACAACTTAAGAACACTCCTACCAAGATATCATTATGGGACCTTATTCAAGCCTCCCCTCACTATCACAACATGATGCAAAATTCCTTACAAAATGTTATTATCCCTTCTAATGTGCAACCAACTGACATAGCAGCTATAATTCAAGGAATCAATGTTGATATTGTTTTTCACCAAAGTGAGCTCCTCCTTTGGAAGTGCAAAAATAAAATGAAGCTTTCATGATAATATCTCAATACAAACACAAAGGGATCAAGAGAACTCTTGTATGTATGGGCTCTACTCTTAATGTGTGTAGTGTGAGCCTTTTGGATAGGCTTGGTATTGATATATCAAACATTCAACCCGATTCTTTATCTATTAAGGGATTTGACAACATCAAATAGAAATCACTCGGTGTGATCATTTTGCCTCTTACCGTTGGGCATACCACATTGGAAACACAAATCCATATTATGCCTCATGCACTCTCATGTAATATTCTCTTAGGCAGATTATGGATTCATGCAATGAATGGGGTGCCTTCCACTCTTCATCATAAAATGAAATACATCTACAACAACCAAGTGTACACACTTGATGCTAATCCTGAGCCTTACAGTGTCTTACAACTTGATAAAAATAAAGAGAATCCCTTGAAAACATAAACACCAATCACACAAGTAGAAACTGTGCAAGAACAATAGAAATATACATGTCCTACACCCTTCACAACTATATCAATCGATGATTTGGGATCATTGAATTTTGAACCAACATTCATGGGAGAATACAAGATCATAAATAAAGACTCTGAAAAAGGAACAATAGTCTTGTCAACACAACATTCGATAGACCCTTCAAAAGCATCCACCTCAACCACTTTAGACGACAATACAACTTCTACAACCAACTCCAATCGTGAACAACCACCTGATCCAAAAGCAATGAAAAAGCTTTATGGAAAAGGTTATGAGATTATGAAACAACTTGGCTATAGTGGAAAAGGATGTGGTGCTAGAGAACAAGGTATTTGTGTCCCCATTGATCCTAACACACAAGCAATGACTCATGTGGTCTTGGTTATTGTTCTTTGATAGAAATCACCAAGCCTTCACCTAATTCCAACACTATCCCACACCAACCTTCTAAACCAACCTTAATAGTAGTGCATCCTAAATTGATCAACACTACTCGTCTTGGGTGTTATCCTTTACTCAAAAAGAAAGAAACAAAGAAATTGTCAGCTTATGTCAATGTCATCTCGCAAAACACTAATGATTTAAATTTTACACAATCCTCTAAAGGAGCGTACAAAATCTCACAATCTATAAAGTATTTCATAGGTATGACATCTTGTCCTAAGAAAGAAATATATGTCACATAATAGAGGAACACCTTCTACCATTTATCAAGAGGGTATCTTGTTGAGACTTCTCCGAGATCACTTGCTGTCCCTTCTGCCACAAAATTGAAAGAAATTCTATTACAAGAAATTTTTGTGTGCATATCACAGAGTCTATGGTCATTCTACTAATGAATCTAAGGCCTTGAGTAGTAAAATCCAATATCTTAAGGAGCTTGGCGTTCTCCCTACGTGGGGGCACCTAATTCCTCTAATTGATACTAATTGTTAGTCTACCTCGCATCTCATCAATCCTTTCAACTCACTCTTGTCCTGCACTAAGTGGGGGCAAGGGGTTAGGTAGCCTTGTCCTCATATGTCACTTGTCGCTATCTCTTTTGGCTAGCCATTAACCTTTCATGAACATATAAGAGAAAGCTTGGGATGTGCACAACAAGCCTTAAGTTGGCTCACATGTGACATACTATCTTTTTCATGACGTAGCTTATAGGAAACATATGACTTGGCATAGGGATTTTCGAATAAGCTCCCGTGTCTTCTTCTACTTTAAAGAAATTTCTCACAACAATGGTATTAGCAATTGCTTTAAAGTGGGGGCATACATCAACACTCACATTTCATTGTGCGATTTTATTTTTCTTGTGATTCCATCTCTTGGAAACATTAGGTACAATGTTGCTCAAGATGAGACCCTGCACATGTCCTGTCTTGGAAAAAAGATGAGAAATTTTGCACTTATCCTCTCTTGGAGACATTAAGCATGGTGTTCCTTAAGATGAGACCTTGCATGAACTAAGAAAAATCCCTTTGAACATTCCTTACACCATTTCAACATTTCAAAAATCATTTACAAAAGTCATTTTCTTTTGTGGCACTTTGTCAAAGTTATCAAGAGGTATAACGTTGGTATGGTTGAGTAGGAAGCCCAACTAGTGGCATGAATTTCCCCATAGCCACCTGCATGTATGTGAGCGCATACCAGCCATGAGTGTATATTTTTCACCTTCTAGGATTTCTCACCCAACGGACAACCAAGAGTTTCATCGCCTCAGAGTCATTATGCATATTTTTGGACAAACAACCTAGATTTGATCCACAACGTGATGGAAAAATAGTTGAAGCTAAATCCACCTTTTTATCTTTGCTCATTTGTACTTCTTGCCATTGCATGATAGTATATCATTTTATTCTGCAAATCATTCACCCTTGTGCGTGTCCTCTTGTGTTTATGTTGGTTTGAATAAGGATATTAGATCCTAGGGCTTGTTCAACCTCCTTTGATCTTTGTCATCCTTTGCCCTTCATATTGGTACAAGTGGACCTCCCTCTTGAATGTCTACTTTAGTGTGAGTTTGAAGCAATTTCATCCTCTCACTAAAGTAAATGCTAAATGTAATGTAGAAGAATGTATCCTTTGGAAATTTTCACATTCATTTGGGTCTTTCTTTTGGATTTTAGCCCAGTTTTTCCTAAATTTAATGTTGTAATGTGGCCAACACATTCACATTATTTCTTGAACCCTTGTGAATCAATAATAATTATATGGTGTCTTGCAAAGGTGTTGTGAAGTGTTGTAACCCACTTTCACACTTTTCTAGGACCCTTTTATTACAATTCACTTAAACAACCTTTTTTGATCACTTAGCAAGCCTTATTTCAAAGTATTGTCAGGAGTTGTAACAAACTCTCACACTTTTCTAGGCTTGTCATCAATAATTACACCTTTCTTATGCCTTAAATGACCCCATTTTACCCTCATAGGCCTTATTTAAGTGTCTTTTTTAGAATAAAACCGATAAACATCATTTAGAATATATTAATCCCCAACACCCACTTAGAATACCTAAGTGGGACCAAGTCACCACCTTGAGCAACTTAGTCCCATTTTGCTCAAAAATCAAAATGCTTTCAAAATTCTCGCGGGTTTTTATTCTCAAAGACCTAAGGTTGGCGTATGATGAGGTATCTTTGGGAATTAGGGCATAATTATGTATAAATAATAAGGTTTTTCATTCATTTTGGGGCCTTAAGTCCTCTCCTTCTATCTTCTCCTATCTTATCTTCTCTCTTGATTCATCATTCATCATTCTTCTCAAGCAGCTAGGGTTTTGGCATTCTAAGTCATCAAGAAACATTCAAGGGCAGATTCTTCATCTATTGCTCTAGAAATTCAAGATCTATCTTCATGGAAAGTTTCTAATCCCTTCATTTCTTATTCATGCTTCATCTTATTTCATCATTTTGGTTTAATTACCTAAAAGGGATTTGACCAAGGCAAACCGCCATGCCCTAACATTCAAAATTTCTCTCTCTTTCCTTGTGTGTTTGCAGATTTAGGTTATTTGAAGGCTTGGAGATCATTGAAGAATAGGTTTCAAGCTTGCTGAAGACATCTCCTTGTTGGCTAGGGAAAACTATCCACTAAAACTCATCTTCAGTGTCGAAAAGCAGAGTTTCAGATCCCGATATCAGGAGGAGTAGGAAGTGTAGACCAAGAGCTTCAGATTCCACTTTTGAATTTTTAGAAAATTCAAAGTGGACTAAGTCGCCATTAGTGGCGAATTAGTTCAACTACACATTTTTTTTGGAGTTTTATATAGATTTGGATACCCATTTGGCTTAAACGGGCTTTGGTGAAGTTTTCTAGATTTGGGACTAGGTTGCCCAACTTGGTAAAAGTTTCCCAGTAGGTGAAAATTCCAGAATCAATAGCATTTCCAGTCTCCATTCCAATCTACAACACATTTTCAGGTGCACACCTTTTATTTCATAGTTTTCTATTTTGTTTCATAGTCATATCTAGGTTAATTTGCACATGTTTGCATATCACATTGCATTTCTCTTTCCAAGTTTACACTTGGTGGTGCGCCCCTTTTTATCCATTTTCATCCCCAAGAACTCTCCCTTTGATATATTTTAACCCATTTTGTATTAAAATCTAAAGGGTTTGTTCTTGAATGAACTATAGATCTTTTATCCCTCTCCCTTTAGGTGCAAAACCCTAGAGGTGTAAGAGGTTACAAAAATCCACGATTCAGTTAAAAAGAGATTGATTAGGTGTAGTTAATTAATAAAACCTTGGAAAAGTGTGAAAGTGTGTTACAACACTTCACAACACTTTAGGAAGGTTCCATTTAAATTAATTAGTTCACAAGGGCCCAAGACCTAACGTGAATGTTTCAAACACATTACAACACTAAATCAAGGCACCATTAAGCCTAGTTCACAAGGAGAGCCAAAACGAGCAAGGGAAAAGCAGAAGGGATACTTTTTCTTGTTGCTCCATTTAGCCCCCACTTTAGTGAGGGGATGAAATTGCCTCAAACTCACACTAAAGTAGAAAAACACACATCAAGAGGGGTCCAAGTGTGCAAATGTCAGTGAGATGGGATGACAACGATCAAGATGGGTGATCAAGCCCCTAGGATCAAGATCTCATAGCAAACCAATATAGACACAAAATAACACACATGAAAGTGATATAAAGAGAATCAAAAAATCACAAGCATGCACTGTCAAAGACATAAATAAAATGAAATAAAAGGAAAAGGAAAATGATCAAGCTTCGACCGTTTGTCCATCACGATGTGGATCAGATCTAAGTTGTTTTTCTTAAAAATGCATACTCACTTTGAGGCAACAAAACTTCAAGCTATCCATTGGGTCAAAATTCCAATAAGGTGAGACACATACACACATAGATGGTATGAGCTCACAAAAACACGTGAGTGGCTAAGGGAAATTCATGCCCTTGTTCAACTTCCCATCAAACCATACCAAAGTTATACCTCTTGATAATTTTAATAAGGAACCACATAAAAATGATTTTTGAGCTTCATGAGGCAAGTAAAGCTTCGTATGCTTGGAACTCATGAACAAACAAGATGTCTCCATAGACATGCAAGTTGTGTCCTTCAAGGTGGCCATATAACTAAAAATGCAAATTCAACAATAAGGAATGTTCAAGGGATTCTTGCTTAGTTCATGTGAGGTCTTAACTTAGGGAACATTGTACCTAATGTCTCCAAGAGAGGACCAATCAAAGAATAAAATATTCACAACTTAGGGGATGCAATGTGTTGCATCAAGCCACTAAGAGTGCAATATGCTAAGAGAGATCACTCTCCTAAAAGACATCATACCCAATTTCATCCACAAAGCGAGAAACACATTGTATAAAGTAAGAAGGTTCCATCATCAAACATGAAAAGGAAAAAAAATGTAAAAGAACAATGCCAATGTATGCCCCCACTTTAAAGAAATTGCTAAACACCATGATGTGAGAAATTACTTTAAAGAAGAAAATGATAAATACAAAAAGAAAAGGAAGACATGAGAGCTAACTTGGAAAGCCCTATACCAAGTCATATGTTTCTAAGTAAAGCTACGTCATGCTAAAGAAAAGGAAAAGAGAGGGGTTGCCCCAAAAAATTAAAAGCCTAAAACATAAGGGAACTATGGATTTGGGGTCAGTTTGTTCTTCCTACAATGTTTTTAGAGAGCTCAAAACTGTCATCATTCCCTAAATACACATAGAACTAGAAGAATGACACAAAGAGACTGAAAACAAAGAAAAACATTTTGGGTCAACATGGAAGAGACATGATTGTCTTGACGCCTTGCGTCATCCCAAAAAGGAAAACACAATACAAATGAAAAAGAGAAAAAGAAAAATAAAATGAAAAGCCTTTTAGGCCAACATGGAAGAGACATGAATGTATCGACAGCTTTCATCATCCCCAAAAGGAAAACACAAGAAAAATGAAAAAGATAAAGTGAAAGGATAAAAGATTTACAACATAGAGAAGAATGAAGGTACAAATATCTAGGAATGTCACAAAGAGAGAGAACATCAAGCAGAACGGCACGGGGGATCACAATACGCACATGCAATGAAAAATAAATAATGCAAAGAGAGAGAACATCAAGCAGAATGATAAGGGGGATCACAATATGCACATGCAATGAAAAAGAAATAATGCAAAAGACTAGTGAGGCACATGTGAGTCAGCCTATGAGAAGGTAACCTACATCCCAATCTAGGTCTCTATGGAAGGTAGATAATTAGCCAAAGGGACAACAACAGATGCATTACTAGGACAAGGCTATCTACCTCTTTCCCCCACTGAGTGCAAGACAAGAATGAGCCAAGGTAAGTGATGGGAAAGATCATGTAATAGTGAGAATGTAAGAATCCTACAACTATTACATGACATTGAGGGGTGGAAGGACATTATTTAAGGGATTGTAAAATCAAAACTTTTGAATATTTGTTTCAGAGAACGACACTCATTGGTACTATGTCCAAAAATATTATGATATTTCGATAAGATGTGTTTTTATTTTTAGGATTTGGAAATCAAATTTATGGCATGGGTGATAATGTAATAATTCCTTTGTGTAGGAATAGTTGTAAGTTTCTTTCAGTTTAATATGGTAGATAAGATAATTACAACTTCTTTAGTTTGTAAGGCCTTCGTTGCTTGCTAGACTCACCAAGTTCTTTAGTTGAATTTTCAGGAAAAGGACCTAATATGATCCTGCCCTCCTTGTCATCGTTATGAATCATTGGTTGTTCTTTAGGAAGAAGAACATTTATATCAAGAGGAGAATCAAAGACCATCGTACCATCACTATGAAGCATTAGGTATTATTTAGGAGCACTTACATTGAGAGGGGGATCTAGATATCCTATCACTTTGGTTTCTTTAGTTGCTATTTGTTCTAGGAGTTGGTGAATTTCATTTTCAGTTATTGTATCACATCCTTGTTTACTCAAAATTGTGAATCATTTTCCATATGTCTTTTCTAGGTTGATAGGAGTGTCCGTCGCTTTGTTAACATAGAATGGTCGAGTGTTTGATTGCTTGGGGGAACTAGGTTCACCTATTGTAGGGAACTTAGGTTAAACTTTAGTTTTAGTTTTAGGATGTAACTAAACATCTCAAGGGGTGGTATTATAGGGTGTGTTGGTTGTTCCATTGATGGATAAAAGGATGCATTAGTTTCAAGGTTGTTAAGGCAATCGTTTAGGAACTTATTCATGTTGTTATCATCTTCTCCAATGATGTCAACATCACAAGGAGGACAAGAATTAGGAGTTGAAGGTGCATGAGTTAGTTCAACTTCATTAGGATTATTTCCAAAAGCATAAGTTGACATATCCACTAAGGATTTCAAATAAATCCAAAGCTTACCAAAGCACATATCCATAATGCAAATTTTAGATTAGATAAACTATGCAACAATGTGGAATGAAATGTTGTAGATGCAATTTTTATTTTAAGCAATGCACAAGATGAACTAATTTATACTAGATGTAATGAATTGGATGAAATATAAAGTTTGTTGGATAATACTTAATGATTTTATCTAATGTTGGAGATGTGTAGGGTGAAGATGTGATGGATCCATGATGGGTTGCTGCTAGGGAAGCGATGCCCTACCTTCCATTTTTTGCCTCTTGTGTGGGTGCCAGATCTTCCTTCCGGCTTGCAGCTTGTTGTTGTTCGTGTGTGTGGGTGGGTTGGGGTTTGCTGGGTGCGGAATGGTGTGTTGTGTGTGGAGTGGGGTGTGCTGTGTGCTGTGGATTGTGTGTGGTGTGGGGCCTGGCATGTGGGGTTGTGGAATGTTGTGTGGGGTTGTTGTCGGCAATGAGGGGTGTGGTTTTTGGTGTGTGGTGTGTGGAGGTTGGTGTGGTGGGTTTTGGGTGAGAAGATATGGCTGGGGTCTCCAAGATTTTTATGCTTTCGGGCGCGAATCCGTCTCCGACTTCCTTTGCGGATGTGCATGCTCCGATGATGGATTCCTCATTTGTGGGCGAGAGCTCTAAGCTTAAAAAGGTAAATGGGTGTTCGTCACAAAGTCAAGATCGCCCAGTTCTGGTTATTTCTCCAGAATCTATGCAAGAGGAATTTTCTTATTGGAGCCAACATGTTCTTATTTGTAAATTTTTAGGTATCTATGTCCCCCTCTCGGCTTTGGACTCCTAGATTTGTAGATCCTGGCAAGTTGAAGGTGACTTTGATATTTTGGTGGCTGGGAATGGTTTTTTCATGGTTGATTTTTCTTGCATGTTAGACCACAATCGCATTTTTGAGGGAGGGCCGTACTTTTACAATCATGTGGGATTGTTCATGAAACCCTGGCATGGAGGATTCAATGTGGCAGAGGATATGCCTTCCTGGGTTCCTGTGTGGGTCCGCCTAACATGGTTGTCATTGGAGTTTTGGAGAGAGGATATTTTGCATCAGATTGTTGCGTTGTTGGGGAAGTCGGCTGCCATTGCTCAGAATACTTTGGATAAAAAGGTATTTTCATTCGCTCACATTTGTGTTGAAATTGACTTAAATAATCCATTGCCATATTCTTTAGAAATTTGTATTGGCTCTGCCTCGTGGATTCAACAGTTAAATTATGAGTCCCTTCCTTTTCAATGTCGATTTTGTCATGAGTATGGACACCTCCAATGCCATTGTCCTAGGGCTACTAGAATAGCGAGGGTTTCTTCTCGTCCTTCTTCGGGGCCTTCAGCTGAGAAGGGAGATAAGGGCAAGGCGCCTATGACTGAAGGGGGAATGAATGATGGCTTTATTCCTATTATGTTGAAAGCTAAGGGGAGGGGTCATAAGTGGCCCTATAAAGATAGATAGAGTGATTAGGGTTTCAACCGTTTTGAGGTTCTGGATAGTCCAGCCTTAGAGGAGGGGATCCAAGTTGAGATCTTGATTGGAGCCACTAAAATGGATACAAGGATGGAGCAGACTATTGTTGTTAAGGATAACTCTCTACCATTGGTGCAGGGGGTGTTGGGTTTCATGATGCTTCTATAGATTTATAGGATGATACTGTTTTAGTGGATTTGGCTAAGGAGGCGTTGTCCTCAGGTAGAGGTCGGGGATTGTCTCCTAGTCTTGGGGTGCAACAACACCCTCTCAAAAAGGGGCATTTCGAAAATCCCTCTAAATTTGGTCGTAAGAAGGATGTGGACAAACTTAAATTTACTAGGGAATTGTTGGTGGAATCGGGGTCAGTTAAGACCATTGAGGCCCACTTTGTCCAACCTTCCTCATGATTATTTTGTCATGGACTGAAAGGGGGTTGAATAGCACCTCTCGTCAAAAGGCTATTTAGGATTTGATTGGGGTACATGCTCCAGATATCTTTTGTGTTCAGGAGACCAAGCTTCAAGTGGACCTCATGCTTCAGTTTTCTCCTTGTATTTGGGGTTTTGGTCAATGCCAGTGTATTGGGTCTAGGGGAAGTTCCAGAGATTTGGCTCTTTTTTGGGATCCTCATAAGGTTGTTCCTCACTGGTGGATCTCTATCCATTCCTCTATTTCGGTGGTGGCTTCTATTTTGAAATCTAGTGAGACTATTTTGGTAAGTAATGTTTATGCTTCAATTGATATTCGTGGTAAAATCCAGCTTTGGGCCCATATCGGGTATGTTAGGTCTTGTGCACCTTATTTGCCTTGGATCTTAGCAGGAGATTTCAATTATGTGTTGTGTTTGGAGGAGAAAAGAGGGGGGCTTCTGAGACTAGGTCCTGCTTCAGATCTGTTTTGTGCTAATGTGGATTCTCTTGCTCTTGTTGACATTAAACCCTCTAATGGCAATTTTACTTGGAATAAAAGGCGAAGTGGGCCTACTATAATTTCAGAGCGGTTGGAAATATTTTTGGTCTCTTGTTTTTGGTTTGGGGTCAGGTTGATCACATGCTTTGAGATCCTAGATTGGTGTGGTTCGGATCACTGGCCAATTAGGTTTTTTGCTTCTTCTTTCCCTAATTCTAAGAACCCTCCTTTCAAATTTCAGCTTATGTGCCTGTGTGATTCTTCCTTATATAATCTTGTTGCTCAGTGGTGGAGGGAGGGAGCTCCTTTGTATGGTACTATTATGTATGCTTTTGTAAAGAAGTTGCAATATGTTAAGTTTCATCTTAAGCGATGGAATAGAGCGTGTTTTGGCAATTTACGGGGAAAAAAAAGGGAAGTGCAGGAGAATCTTGCTATTATCACTCGCCATATTAGGGATTTGGGTTTTTCAGAGGCTCTTGGGTATGCTGAGTCCCAGGCTCTGAAAGTGGTGGAGGAGTGGGAACTTCGTGAAGATTTTTTTTGGAAACAAAAGGCTAGGGTTGACTAGCTTCAAGAGGGTGACAGGAATACTGCTTTCTTTCATCATTTTGTGTAGGCTCGTCGGAATAAGTGTCATATCCCTTCTCTTGTCAATCATGAGGGCTCTTCAATATCCTCACAATAGGCTTTGTCCAGAGAAGCTCGTCAGTTCTACTCTACTCTGTTCACTAAGGATTCTTCCCCTGCTGAGGTTGATGAGAACATGGTCCTTTCCTGTATTCCTTCTTTGATCTCTAATGACTTGAATGCTTCTCTGGTCTGTCCGATTACTTTGTTTGAAGTGGAGGAGGTTGTGTTTGGGATGAATAAGGGGAAAGCTATTGGCCCTGATGGTTTCCCTGTTGAATTCTTCCAAGAGTTTTGGGATATTGTGAAGATGGATTTGTTGGAAGTGGTTTGTGAGTCTCTTCATAATAAGCAGATGCTTCGTGCCTTGAATTCTACTTTTCTAGTTCTCATTCCTAAGAAAGAGGGGGCAGATCGGCTTGATTTATTTAGACCTATTGCGCTCTGTAATGTGGTGTATAAGATTGTTATGAAGTTGATTGCAGAAAGGCTTAAATCTTGTTTGTCTATTGTTATTTCTGAGGAGCAAGGAGGCTTTATAGAGGGCCACCAAATTTTGGATGGGGTGGTGGTTGCCTCTAAGGTCATTCATTCCATGGAAATCTCTAAGTTTAGGTCTACGTTCATTAAGTTGGATATGGCCAAAGTGTACGATAGAGTTAAATGGGGTTTTCTTCAGAAGATTATGTTGGCCTTTGGGTTTTCTTCAGATTGGGTGAATTGGACTATGAGTTGTGTGACTTCTTCCTCCTTTTCGGTTATTGTGAATGGTGAGCCTTTAGAGCTATTTGGTGCTTCTAGGGGCCTTCGTTAGGGGGATCCGCTCTCTCTTTATCTGTTTATTATCTTGGCGGAGGGGCTTGGTCACTTCCTTAAATTCCAAGTTTCTCAGGGTTTGATTCATGGTTGGTAGTGGGGGTTGGGTCTTCCAACACTTTCTCATCTCCAGTTTGTGGATGATACTTCCCTTATGGGACTGGCTCATATTCATGAAGCTCGGTCCTTTAGGCAAGCTTTGGATATCTACCTTGCTACTTCAGGTCAGAAATTCAATGAGCAGAAGTCCTCTATTTTCTTCTTTAATACTCCCTAGGCTATCCAACGAAGGATTGCTGGTATTTTGCGGTTTCAAATTGGGTCTCTTCCCTTTGTCTATTTGGGGATTCCTCTTACTGTTGGCAGGAAACCCCGATCTTCCTAGCAATTTTTGCTTGATAAGTTGAGGAAGAAGGTAATTCATTGGACTCATTGGTGGTTGTCTATAGTTGCTAGAGTTACTCTCCTTAAGTTTGTTATCTAGGCCCTCCCCATCTACAGGTGTTTTGTTCATTCAGCCACTATGTATTTCCTTAGGGAATTTGATGCTCTCTCTCATCAATTCCTTTGCAGTGGAAACTTGATGTCCTCTAAGTGGAGTCTTGTTAACAGGGATTCTATGTGTAGACCAAAGCAGGAGGGGGTCTCATCTTACGCTCTGCTATTTTGAACATGCAGGTACTTGTTGCTAAGCTTTATTGGCATTGGTGCACTAATCAACACCAGTTATGGGCTTAGATTATTAACCATAAGTATCTTAGAGGTGTTTCTTCTTTTGAGGTCCCTTGCTATCCTCTGGAGGCGAGTGGTTCTATGATTTGGAATACTTTGAAAGTTGGGGCTTAATTGATTAAGTGTGCTCTTTTATGGATTTGTCACTTGGGATCTCAAGCTCTTTTTTGGTTTGATGGTCACCCACCCCTTCTTTTTGATTATCCTCATCTTCAGCCCCTTTGTGATGTTTTTACTATTGTTGGTTGGGACACTGTTGAACATTACAAGATCGTTGAGCATTGTGGTTCTGCGGTTACCTTTCGCTAGAAGCACCCTACTGAATGGCCTCCTGGGGGGTTTGAGGGGAGCAAGCGGGAGCTTGCTCAGCTTTTGGTTTCTTGTGCTTGTAATTCTTTGAGGGGCTTGAATATTTTGGCTTCGAATGGATCTGATATGTTTGGGAAGTAATCTGTGTCTGCTGGCTATAAGCAGTTGGGTAGGCAATTGTTTGGAGATATTGAGGTCCCTTGGTGGAAGCAAGTCTGGCACAAGTTGTCTTGGCCTAAGTGCAATTTATTCATGTGGTTAGTCGCTCAGAGCAGGTGTCTTACTTGGGATAATCTATCCAAGTGCGGATTCCAAGGCCCCTCAAGATGTGTGTTATGTTGTGATTCGGAAGAAAGTGTCTCTCATCTCTTCTTCCAATGCTCTTATGCTAGGGAGATCTGGCATTTTTGGTGGGGGGTGTGGAATACGCCCTGCTGGCATGTTTTCTCGTTAGCTGAGTTTGTGGATCGCTGGGGCAGGGCCCATGTTTCTACTTCCTTTCTTCAAGCTTCCTGGGGGATTGGCCCATCCTTCATTATTCAGAATCTTTGGTTGGAGAGGAATTGTCGGGTTTTTCAGGATGTGTTGTTGGTGGCCCCTCATCTGTGGCAGAAAATTTTGCATTCCTTGGGAGAAACTGTTGCTGCTAAGTGTGATCTGTCTATTTCGGTGGCCCCTTGTGATGTTGATTGTTTTAAATGTCTTCATCTTCCTCCTCAACAACAACAACTCTGGCACAACAGATGTTTCCATCCTACCCCAAAGGTGAATAGGGAGGGAAGATGGTCCCCTCCTCCTTCGGGGGTCCTCAAACTTAATACAGATTGCTCTTCTCGTGGAAACCCTGGTCATGTTGGTATTGGTGGGGTTGGTCGGGATAGCTTTGGAGATATTCAGTTTATCTTCTCAATGTATAAGGGTTTTCATTCTAATAATTTAATGGAGGCTCAGGCTATCTTTTTGGCGGTGGAACATGGAAGTCAATTGGGGTGGCGCAGGATCATTTGTGAATCTGATTCCTAGGTTTTGGTGAACCTATTGAGTAGGAAAAATTTAGATGATGTTAGTTGGCATTTGGCTTTCATTGTGGAAGAGATTCTCAACCTTTGTACTTCTCTAGAGTTCGTTACTTTCACTCATATTCCTAGAGAGTGGAATGGTGTTGCAGATGGTTTGGCTAAATGGGTTTCAGATCATCTTCAGGACTAGAACATGCTGGATTGGGGTCAATTACCCCCTGATTTGTCTAAACAGTTGGACCACTTGGTGGATATTGATAGGGCTATGTAACGACCTTGCTTTGTTTTTTTCCTTGGTTTAATAAAGTTTTTACCCCTCTTTTATTTTGAAATATAAAGTCTGTAAAATGGAACAAAAAGGTAACAACAACAATTAGGAGCATAGAAACAGAGTTTTAAATGCTACAAAATGTAGTGCAGAATATGCTCTGGGACCGATTCGCCCAAGGTGACGAATGAGTCCCAATAGGGATTTTTTTTCAATTTTTTTAGAAATTTTCAATTGCTTTTAATGATTTTTAGGTTTTATGATCTATAACTTAAGTGCAAATGTAGATTTTTTTTATGATTTCTAATGATATGAGATGCAAAAATGCAACCTATATGCACTTTCACTAATGCAAAATTACAAACCCTAGAATGCCAATTAACTAATGCAAACCCTAATGCAATGTTAATGCAAGACAAATCTAGGATGAAATGCACTCCAAATCAGAATTATGATGTTCTAAATGTAGGTTCACCAAAATAGAACCTTCAAAAATGGGGGGATTAAGTGTTATCGTATGGTTTAGGACATAGAGCACACCCACTTTCAAGATGTTCCACTCAAGGATAACCCTAGAGATCTCAATGCAAAGGAGAAAGAGTTATTGCAATAGGGTTGTCCTAAGGGTTGAATGTAAACTAATAAGGGGTTCACCACCAAGTAAGAACTTGGAAAGACAAATGAAATGTAAGATGCAACACTAAACCCTAATTCAATACAAACCTTCACTAAATGGCCTAGAAATGCAAATGAAACAACATAGAAAGCTACAGAAAGGAATATGTGCACCTAGAAATTTGGAGATGGTTGGATGGAGGTTTGGAACATTAGAAAATTTGAATTTAATGCTAAGTGCGACTCATTCACCAAGTTAGGCGAATCAGTCCAGAATTTGGGTTTTTGTGCGGGAACAAGAATCTGCCAAATGGGTATCTGTATCTGTAAAAATCTAGATTTTGATTGAAATTGTGATTCATCACAAGGAGTGGTGAATCAGTCTAGTTAGGGTTTTCTAAAGCTTCAAATTTTGAATCTACTCCTCTTAGTCTGCTCAATCTGCCTTTGCAAGTTCTCGATTTTGAATCTCCATAAATCAACCTGTAGGTGTTCTCCAATGTTCTCCAAGGCTTGATGAAAGCTTTGACAACTTTATGCACTTGAAAAATTTTCTCCAATCATGCTCCTTAGAAAATATGCAACCTAGACCTACAAATTATTGGACTCAAGCGAACACTGAGAGGGGGGGTGAATCAGTGTTCAACAAATCTTTTGTCATTATATTAAAGAAAGATGCAAGCATACAAAGGAAACATTAATAGCACCATGACACACATATTTTGGCATGGAAATCCTATTAGGGGAAACACCACGGTGGAGATTAATCCACAATTTGAGTACTCAAAATATAGTGTTTATAAAAGGAATGCACTTGCATTCAGGCACACTGCCTAGAGCTCACTACTCACGAGAAGGAAAGCTCACTACCTACAAAATTTAGATTAAAACCATCTGAGGGGTGAACTAAGATAGTAGCATCTATCTATGCCAAACTACAGTTTTGGTGAGGCTCATGAATTTGATTATGGATTTGCTATCCAATTCTGCACTTTGCTCTACTCTGCTCTGCCCTTTTTCTGCTCTTCACATCACTTATGATCAAATTCTCAATATTGCTCTACTAGACCTCACAATTCACATGCCATTCTTATATTTGCACATCTTATGTCTCTTATTATTATTTTTCAATGATAAAAAAACCTCTTACATATATCTGCGATCAATGATTTACTCATCCAATAGTGGGCTTCACAAGGTATTAAGATATTGTAACTTGTTGGCTAGATCCACCACAAAGTCTTTATGCACATCCTCCAAGGTCGGTTAAGACAAAGAGAGGACTCAAATAACACTTAATCCAATATTCAGACTTATAATTAATTCCATCTTATACATCCACAAATTTTATCTTTGTCGGGTCGACCTTTTATCATAGATAATTAGAAAATAGTGCATTGTACCACTTAGATCACTTATCAATGAGTGCGCATCAAAACTAAGATTCTCCAAGCCTCTATAGACCTTCCTTAGGGATTCATAACCCAAAATATCTATCTAGTGGAATGGGTAGATCAATGTTTATGCCTTTGGCTGGATCCCCTGTTCCTTACTCTGTTTTGTTGGTAGGAGCCAAAATAGTGTTACACAATTAGATGATAGACTTGAGTTGTATGACTTGGGTTACCATCAATGACAACACCTTCAAGAAAAACTCCTTAGCCATATTCCAACAATATCCCCCTTTGGCATTGATAGAAACACTTAGTGAAAAATGACTAAGTGTCAAAATCATTTTCGGTTCACTGCCAAACTACTTGCTGCACTTTCTCCCTCTTTGATTCTTAAGGAATTATCTCCCCTTATAAGGCAGTTTTCACTGCATTCTCTCCCCCTTTGAAATCAATGACAAATCATAGATGCCATATGCCAAAAAGTGACAAAACATGCGGCCAAAAATTTAGCATAATTCTTCTCCTTTAAGAAAAAATTACAAAAACTACTATCTTTAGAAGATTATCTTGTTGTATTTCTTCACTTCTGGAAGAAACTTCTCCCAACCATCAATTCCAGTTCCAATGCTGATAATAAATCTATTGTTCTTTGAAGTCTTGTTGATAATTTCAATGAGAAATTCAAGAATTATGATTGCTTCTTCCAACTTTTCACCAGTTTTTAGAACTTCCACCAACTGCTCCAACCTGCATTCAACTAAGTCTTTTACCTTCTAAAAGGTGTCCACAAGAACATTCTTGGACAATTGAATCTTTATTTGTGTTTTCTGCAACTCCCAAATTTTCCTCCTGATAATATCATCCGGATCATGAGACATATCAAAGCTTTTGCCAATGTCGTTAAGTTATGTCTCAATCTGATCCAACTTCACTTTGTAATTGCTGACTATGTGGGGCCAATAGACACAATAGTTTTAGATTCCTGTGGTTGAGTTAATGCATTGCCTCAACTCATTCATTTTCTTCTTAAGCTTGACAAGGGATAGTTTGAATTGTTCCTTCATATGAGAAATAATTTCACCTTCTTCTTTGCCTCTGTCTTCAGGGCCCATTGATTCTCTGCTACACTCAATAATTTCTTCAGGTAGAATATCCTTTAGACTTTCCAATCTTATATTACAATGCTCAATATGAACATTCAAAACTTCCAAAATTAAGTCTTGATCATAAGATGGTCTAACCGACCATAACCTTGTAATTTTCTGCATACCACTTGCACTTTGGATAAGATGTTGTAACTTTTCTTTTGACAAATCCTCTTCTTCCTCACTACCTTTTTCAAGATTGGAAGCATTTTCTAGTGCATTCACAGGTTCTTCATTAGATTCTTTATCCAAAATGTTCACAATTTCCTTTTCTTTCCCTTTTCCTTCAATCTTGGGAACTTTGCTTTTTGGAGGGCTATATTCAATGATCTCTTGTTCTCTTTTTTGTCCTCTATCAGTGCTACTAGAAGAGGAACCAACTTCCATTTTCCTTATTGGTGGGGAAATAATGACTGATCCACATTTCATAAGCACATTCTTACATTAAATTTTAAATTTTGAATCCCAGTTAGATAGACTCTTAGAGTAAGAGTAAATTTGGGTGCATACCGGTTTATCTGATGTCCATACTACATTGTTGATTCTTGGCAATAAATTCAGAAAATACATAACCATACATATAATTATACTACCAAACCTGAATGGATACCCTAACTCCTTTTTCAGTTGAACATTCTCCAACATCTGATCTTTTAACAATCTGCATAGGTCAAAATCATGACCATCAATTATCATTATGTGAGCAATGTATACTACACCAGCCGAAGTAGCCCCTTCCCAATTTCGATAAAATATTTTATAGGTTATGTCGTATGCAATGTACTTCGTAACATGATTCTTGATTGTTGCTATCAGCAGAGCTCTTTGATCTCCGATTATCCCAGTTAGAGTTTTGACTTCCTTGTTTCAGATAGATTTCTTTCTAGGAACATCACCAACTTTGCAAAATCCAGTTAATTTCTCAATTACCTCCTTTGAAATTGAGTAGGGTTTGTCCAAAGTTAAAAAATCATCATGCAATCTACTCAATAAGAATCTTACGAATTCCGCATTTTTAAAGTACGAAAACTCATTCCACAAATCCAAATTTCCATGCTTGGCTTCACTCAATTGCTTTAATTCATTAGGAAGCAATAAATTTCTCATAGATTTGATCTTTTCACTATTGTATTCATCCAATGTGATCGAACTTTTAATTTGCTCCATTTTATTTCACATTTTAGGTTTTGTAACTACACACCAAATTGTATGAAGAATTTGAGAATGATTTGAAGTACCTGATAAATTTCAAGATTTGTTAGTGAATTCGATTTTTATCCTTCAAAGTCCACTGAACAAGTGCTCTCCTTATTTTATTTTATAATGCAAGGTAACAAATGATGACTTAGATTGACTTTTATAGCTCTCACATGCACAATAAATATGTTTTCCCTAAACTTTCTGGATACTCAGTTTTCCCAAAATAGTGATAGAACAATCTTCTGCAGAACAACAAATTTGGTGAATTACCTTTGCTAAGATTATCCAAAACTTATGTATACCATGAGTGCATCTTCTTGACTATTATTCATATTATGGTACCATCTATAGACAGGGGAGGAACAATTTTCTTGTAAAGCTCCCCCTAGGCCAAAGGCCTCAAATAAATTATCGAAAGAATTACCAGAAGCAGGTTCCGGTGCAGAGTCATTACCATCATTATAATCACTTTTCTTAACCCATTTCTTCTTCATCTGATCTCTAATATCATTCGTAGTTATCTTTTCTTTTCCTTTATCATTTTTCTGTATATTTTTGTCTTTGTTTACCGAAGCTCTTCTGTCTGTGTTCTTATTTCTACAAAATCTAGCAACATGACTATACTTGTTGCAGTTGTAGCACATAATGTTCCTTTGTCCATTCCATTGGCTTCTTCTCAATCTGCATTGATTAGCAATATTTCCTAACTTCCCACATGCATAACATTCAACATTTCTTCTAATAATAGAGTGACTTGACATATTTTTGCATTCAATTGATTTATGACCATTTTTTTCGCATTTGAAATGCTAACTAGAGAATGATGAATCTCTTGACCTTAAATTACTTCTACATTGAGAAACTATATGACCAAACTTATTACAGGCAAAACAATACCCATTAAATCTTTGTGCATTAGGTTGTCTTACCAGATGTCTTCCATTTTTTATCTGTCTGAAATTGTTTTATCCTGATTTGAAACTTTCTCCCTTTTCATATCCAAGACCTATCTTATCATTTCCATTCTTCTGTGCTTGAGTCAGTTCATCAAAATTTACTGAACTGAGTTAAAAAATTTCTTTGTATTCATTTGCAATGACTAGATCATTCCCGGGAGTAGCAATCTGCTTACTAAATTCTTCTTCATTGTTTCTGGTTCATTGCAATTCACTTTCCAACTGAGTGTATTCACCTTTTATTCTACTACATTCATTGGATTTCTCTTTCAGGGTCTGAGCAAGATTCTCCTCATTCTTCTTTATTTCTTCAATCTCTTTGGTCATCTTCATTGTCATAGATTCTATCTCATGTTTTAGGTTTGCATTGTCTCTAGCAAGCTTTTCACATTCTTCAGTTATTTCCTTCAAGGCTTGGTTCATGTGAGCATCATCCATATCTTCACTTTCTTTCTGCTTGATCTGATCACAAAGGTCTTTCCTTTTCACCCTGGATTTCACTATCTGATCCTTTAATGTTTGAATGAATTTCTCAGCATCCTTTAGATTTTCTTTTAATTCCTGACCTGCTTTAGATTGATCAAGGTCATCAAGAGCTACCATAAGTTGTTGTTGAAGGCTACCAGAGTCCATCACATTCCAAGATCCACCTCAAGCTACAAAAATTCTTTAGAGGAACTTGCTTTGATACCAATTGTTGGACTCAAGGGAACACTAAGAGGGGGGGGTGAATCAATGTTCAACAAATCTTAAACTTCCATTCATCTAAAAATTAAACCATTCTGTCATTATATTAAAGAAAGATGCAAGCATACAAAGGAAATATTAATAGCACCATGACACATAGATTTTTGCGTGGAAACCCTATTAGGGGAAAAACCATAGTGGAGATTAATCCATAATTTGAGTACTCAAAATATAGTGTTTATAAAAGGAATGCACTTGCATTCAGGCACACTGCCTAGAGCTCACTACTCATGAGAAGGAAGGCTCACTTCCTACAAAATTCAGATTAAAACCATCTGAGGGGTGAACTAAGATAGTAGCATCTATCTATGCTAAATTACAGTTTCGATGAGGCTTATGAATTTGATTTTGGATTTTCTATCCAATTTTGCACTTCGCTCTGCCCTTTTTCTGCTCTTCACATCACTTATGATCAAATTCTCATTGCTGCTTTGCTAGACCTCACAATTCGCATGTCATTCTTATATTCGCACATCGTATGTCTCTTATTATTTTTTTTTAATGATAAAAACAACCTCTTATATATCCGTGATCAAGGATTTACTCATCCAATAGTCAGTTTCATAAGGTATTAAGATATTGTAACTTGTCAGCCAGATCCACCACAAAGTCTTTATGCGCATCCTCCAAGGTCAGTTAAGACAAAGAGAGGACCCAAATAATACTTAATCCAACATTGAGACTTATAATTAATTCCATCTTATACATCCATAAATTTTATCTTTGTCGGGTCAATGTTTTATCATAGATAATTAGCAAATTAGTGCATCGTACCACTTAGATCACTTATCAGTGAGTGCACATTAAAAATAAGATTCTCGAAGCCTCTATAGACCTTCCTCAAAGATTCATAATCCAAAATATCTATCTGGTGGAATGGCTAGATCAACTTTTATGCCTTTGGTCGGATCCCTTGTTGTTTACTTTGTTCTATCGGTAGGAGCCAAAATAGTGCTACACAATTAGATGCAAGACTTGAGTTGTATGACTTGGGTTGCCATAAATGACAACACCTACAAGACAAAATCCTTATCCATATGCCAACGCAAATCACACACAAGGGAGAGGGAAAAATGTTGTTGGGTTAGTGGATAGGGGTTTACCTTGGTCAAACCCCATTTTAATAATCATACCTTGAAATAGAATGAAATAGTAATGGATAATGATGAATGAAAAAAATATGATGTTGAAACTCACCAAACTCTAGTAGTAAAGTGTTGCAAACATGTGTGAGATGGATCCAAAGGATGTAGATCTTGACTCTTGCATGAAGGTGACATATCTTGAATTGAACAATTGCTTGAATCATAAACCCTACATCACAATTGTTAGCTCCAAAACAAACATGATGGATTAAGTCTTTGACATGATGATTGATACTTGAATGCTGCTTTAAAATGATTGAAAATCTTCTCTTGAAGACTCTTGAATTCTCTTGTAAAATCAAATTTTCTATATAAGGATGCACATTCAAATTTCTAGGTCACTTGATTGCTTGTTAGGAGAAAATGAGTGAAAGAAACTTGTATTTATACTTAATTATGCAATAATTCTTGAAATTACAACACTACAAGCCAACATCAAATCTAGGAGGATAAAATCTTGCCAAGAATTTGAATTAATTTTCATTTTGGGCCACATGGGACTCATTCGCCCAGGGTGGTGAAAGAGTCACATAAGGCATAATGTATGGGACTAGAATTAAAAATGCTTAGAAATGTGTGAAACTAGTTTCAGGACCCAAAAATCTAGGTGGGACTCATTCTCCCGAGGTGGCGAATGAGTCCCAGATCACTAAATCTGGGCCACACAAGCTAGAAACACCTGAATTATGACTGGAAAATAATTTATGTCAGGAGTATCCTTTAAAAGATGCATTAAATGAGGCTTGTGGATGCAATTTAAGGCTAATTAAAGCATAAATAAGCCTAATTGTTAATGACAACCCTAGAAAAGTGTGAAAGCGCGTTACAACATTTTACAACACTTTAGATAAGGCATGATTAAGGATAGAAATAGATTTATTAGGTGAAGTTAATTAATAAAACCTTAGAAAAGTGTGAAAATGTGTTACAACACTTCACAACACTTTAGCAAGGTACCATTTAAATTCACTAGTTCACAAGGGCCCAAGACCTAATTTGAATGTGTCAAACACATTACAACACTAAATCAAGGCACAATTAAGCCTAGTTCACAAGGAGGGCCCAAACGAGCAAGGGAAAAGCAAAAGGGATACTTTTTATGTTTCTCCACTTATGCATAGTTTATAGAGGCTTTAAGTCAAAATGAGCTTAAGTAGCACGTAAGTGAATTTTGACCTTCACTTGAAGTACTGAGTGAGAACACTTTGGTCAAAGTAGTTTGATTTCCTTTGGCTCCACTATCAATTCACCGTGTCCATGTAGTACATGCTAGTTGTATATTGTAGGGTTACAAGTTCTAGACATGTAGGACACAACACTAAGTTCAGTGTGGTTAGTCGTATAGGGTTACCTAACCAAGATCTTGATCGAACGGTAGGGACATCTATCTATGATATGTGTGCAGGGGACTGCATGTGAGTCCATGGTTGGCAGAAAAGTGCTTGAGTGATGCTTCTCCTCCTCACCGAGCAACAAAAGATGAAGGTTTTGAAAGGCGGATCCTAGACCATCTATAACTATTTCTTTGAAGCTCATTTGAGCTATGTATGTAATTTTGTACGTTCTTGTAATATTGTAATTCATTAAATTATTGTATTAAAATGGAATATGTTGAAATTCCCATGACAATTAAGAGGGGGGTGAACCCACAAAAGTGGTTTACAATTCAAATGAGGAAGCAAAACTTCCAAAAAATGCCCCCACTAAACAAAAAATTGTTTTGAGGGGTTCGAACGAACTCAAGGTTCAAATTTTTTGGGTTTGCTCAAACCAAGGTTCGATCGAACCCCTTTGAATGTAGAAACATGCATTTTCCATTGTGGAAGGGGGTTAGCTCGAAGCCTTTAGGTTCGCACGAACCCCCCTTTTCCAATCTTCCCACCCTCTCTCACAAAAAACTTCCCAATTTTTGCACTTCAAAGTGTGGGTTGAGGATGAAAATGGAGGAGACTTCATAGACCCAACTGGAAGATGGCAGTCGTCAGAATGAGCTATCCAATGAATATAATTTTAATATGTTTTGGTTTTACTATGTATGTATTTTTTTAGTTTTATTAAACATAGTTTTTCACCGAAAATTAAGCTCTTTGTTTTGCACAAGTGGAAAAATAGAAAATGATCAAAATAAAATTAAAAAAAATATGTTCGTGCTGGGTATTCATGTCCTTGATCCATTAAAAAAATAAATTGAATTTCGATACATACATAAAAAGTTATGTTGTATACAGTCCCCCTATGTCTGAATTGCAATTGGTTTGACTTCGAAACTTGATTAAGGAAAAAATATTCAATAAAAAACTATGAGACCAAATGAAAGTGCTACATATCATAGTTAAAAATCTAAATTCGAAAAAATTAGAATTTAATCCTGCATACAAAAAAAATTATGTTGTATACAGTGAGCGTCACTTTTTTAAAATGTTGTTTTCTGAAAATAACCAGTTTTCATGGGAGATGGAAAAAGAAGTTCAATTTGATTCCAAAAATTTTGAAAAAAATATTTTTAGAATCTACAAACAAAATTTGATGAGACTCTAGTTTGGATCATCTTCAAATTCCTCACGGTTTAGCTGCCATAGGTGCTTGCATGTGAAAATTTAGTTAAAAATAATAATTTCAGTGTCTAGTTTGGCCAAAAATTGTAAACCACTATTGTGGGATCACCCAGGGGGGGTGAATCAGTTGTACCAAATTAGTTTACTTCTAACCTTAATCAATTCCACTTTAGCTTAATCTATTATTAAGTGTAAGCATGGAATGCAAATAATAGAAAGCAAATACCAAAGACACCATATTTACGGGGAAAACCCAATGAGGGAAAAACCACGGTGAGGATTAATTCAGAATATAGTAGTAATGCAATACTAGATACAAAGGCTTACTGCTGGAGGGCTCACTGCCTAGATACAAAGGCTCACTGCCTACAGATAGGACTCACTATCCAGAAGGAGGCTCATTTCCCACAGATAAAGAAAAGACAAATAAAGATCCACCACAATAGGTTCCACATAGTCACAACTTGATCAAAGGATTACATACACCATCAACTCACTGCTTTCAATAATCTAAAACATCAAAGTACTGCTGCGTTGATTCGCTCTTACACACTTTTCTTTTTGAACTTGTTTGCACACTTCACTTGCTTTCGTTACAATTCACAACATCTTGACTTTCTTTTATACCATTTTCAACCCTAGAAACTTTCTCTGGGGTCGGCTATACATTCTTCATTTTAAAAATTCAAATTAGGTCGGCTATTCAACATTACCACAGTGGATAAGAATGAGAGAGGACCAATTACATATTTATTTAGGACCCAAAAAACATCTTGGATCAATCACATGCTTCCTTAATTCGATGCAAATCTTTATTTAATGTGTAGACACCAGGTCGACCAAACCTAATGAAAACACCAATGAACTTTGAAGTACACACAACTACAACAATATGATCACATGTGGATCACCCAACACGCTTCACTAGATACTTGAACATCTTTTAGAACCATTAGATACATCCACAACAAGTGCAACAATCTTCATTCATAGAACACTCTTCAACAGTCCATCCAGACCGAGCAGAAACACACCGTAGCTCTAGAACAAGCCTTTCAGAGCACCAAACCACAAGCACATTTGCAAGAATATAGATAAAATCAATATTAACCTTCTTTTAGATATGAAACAAAACACCAAAAGACTGCAAAGCAGAGACATCTCTCCCAGTCCACAGACAAATAGTTCTGTCAAACTGGTGAACACATCTTTCATTCTCCATCGACCCAAAAGCTAAAACTCAGGTTATATTATCCATTGAAGCTCATAACATAATACCACAGATTTGCACAAGCATAGGATCAACACAGGAGAAATGTATAGCACAATATCAGAGCACACTTAGAACACACACTCAACACTACCTTCATTATTTCTTAATTTTCTCAAAAGCACTTGGCATCAACACAACTGCAACTTCATAAATATAGATCCATGTACTCTCAACACTTCTATAGTATCTCAACTATACAAATACCACCTACAATCACTCTAAATTGAGATGACATCAATGACAACATTAATGAAAACACCACCAAACACATTCACACTTGCTAAAAAATCGTTGTTGTATATTGTTATGGCATCTTTGTTCATATATAATCTCAATAAAGAAAAGAAATGAATTATTGCAATGACTTGTTACATAGTTTATTTAGTCGCACAATGAAAAATTGAGAAATATTTACTTTGCAAAAGGTTGGCATGTTACACATTTGATGTGCATTCATCTCTTAATTTCCTTCAAATCCCCAATGACCTCCTATGTAACCATATGTCATCTTTTCATCACTCTCCCTATTGCCTTTACCTTTCTTAGGTTGCTTGGTTATCTTGTTTTTGTCCTTAACAAGACTTGAGTTTCTTGGGAGTTTAGGGAACATATCCACTTCCACTTTTGCTTCCATTGGCCAACCTATGTGATAATCTTTAGCTCATCCCACTAAGTTGCTTTAGGATTCATCTCCATATAGATCTTTTCACAATGACCTTTTTTCCCATGAAGTATGTTTTTGTTTGCACATAAAAATGTTCCTAACTCATTCCCAATAAGTTCTAATACCTCTTTTCTCTAATATTCCAAAGGTAGATTGTGAAGTTTAATCTAGATTAATTTTTTCTCCATTTCATGATTCATTGGATCAAAGTTTAGTTCCCAATCCTTGAGGTAGAACACTTCTCTCTCCAACATTGACAATTTCTCTTCCAAAATATATATTTTGAGTTCCTTTGTTGAGAATTGGACCACCAGGATGAAATTATTTGGTTTTCCACTTCCGGGACAACAACCATGCCATTTCACAAAAAGAGCACATTCCTTTAGATGATCCTTTGTTGGTTGAAGTGCTTTAGATGGAATTATCATGGCTTTTCTTTTTAGGTTGTCTTTTTTTTAAAGGTCCTCGCTCCTAGCTTACTGGGGTTGACATGCTAATCCCTCTTTCCGCAATGGTAATGGGGCTTCTTTATTTTTGGCATCCCTTTATTTCACTAATTTTGTTCAACCCTTTCCCTAAAGTTTAGTTGGATTGTGTTTGCTCTTGTCATTAAAGGGGTGATAGATTCACCAAGATCTTCATATCCTTCATGATTTCTTGGTCTAAAGTGATCCCCACCATTTGAATTGGTTCACTCTTGTGCTCTATGCCCATCCACCGAATCTTTCTTACGCCATACATTATTTTCCCATCATTCTTTTTGCCTATGCCAAACATACCTACTTCCTAGAGTGACATTCAATTTCCTCTTTTCACGTTGTTTTTCAATTTGTGTTCTTCCATGAATCCTCTAGTTGTCTCACTTCTTTGATCTCTAGCTATCATTTCTCCCCCATTTGGCATTTTGTATGTTGCTTTTTTTCCCACCATGCTTTTTATTAACTAAGGTTTGAAAGCCTTGATGGTTGGGGATGATTCCATTTTTTTTGGGAAGGTTCTCCCCTTTGAGTTTTTCTTTCTATCTTTGGTTGTCCCTTCTTTTTCCAATATTACTAAGTGTAGCCCTCTCTTGCCTCCTGCATCAAAAGATCATCATCTGTTGCATCCACCTAGGATCCAATTCTTTGCTCCATCTCTTAAGAAATTAAAGACTATTAATGATCACCTAATTGTTACCAATAAACAACATTTCATCAACATACATTGTAATGATTATAATGTAGTAATGAATACATTCAATGTAAATAAAATGATCCTATTCACTTCTAATATAACCAAACTTCAAAGAAAAAAATGAAAATTTCACACCACAATCAAGGTATTATTTTTCATTTATTTAAAAGATGAGTAAAGGATTTTGAAAACTATTTAACTATAGAGAAAAAGATTTATTTTAAATATATATTTATTAATTTATTTAAAAGAGGAGTATTAGCTAATTAAATAATTTTAAAAAATGATTTAATTACTATGGATGAAAAGAGGAAAATGTTAGCTTAAATAAATAATTAAAAACTATTTAATTAATATAGAAGAAATGATAAGGACAATGATGAAATGACAAGATAAAATTGCATTATCTGGACTTTTAGGTGTCTACAATGTCAATTTTTTTTATTTCGATAGAGTTGTTGAATTCCATAATTACTATTGCAATGGTATGAAATTATATAATACTATATGACTATATAAATCTATATGGTTGTACATATTTTTAAGATGATTTCCAAGACCTAGAAGAAAATTTACCTTGATTTTCTTAGACTTTGATTTGGGGTTTTGACACCTTTTAGATGTAATGGTGTTTCCTATTTTTCCTCAATATGCACCATTTGAAATCTAAAGGCTCAATAACACAAAAAATAGATAATAAAATATCAATATTGAGCTCTAAACTATGTTGGAGTTAATGATTAAACTCCCACAACACCTTAAGAATTACCTATAATTAAAACACCCTATCACATAAGAGAAAAATAATTTATTTTTTATATAGTGTAATATTTCATTAGATACAAAAAAATAATATTATAATAAACAATGAAGCCCTTGTTATAAAGAGAAAGATGAAACCTTAGATGACGATATAGTTAAATCATGAAACATGTGTCTAAAGCCTATGATTTGAGGCACAAAAAGTACAAAACAGAAGTAAGCTTAATCATGCTAGTAAGAACATGAAATTAATAATAATTAAAATTAGGTGATTACCTTTTCTACTTTGGCATTATCCTCTTATCCACATGAAATATTCATTGATATACCTTCACCATAGGTTACCCTATTCCTTTATTCAATATGCCTCCATGTTTACACCTTCCTGGATATAAATCAACTAGGTTTCTATTTAAAATGTGGATATTGATAGTGTTTATCTCTCACATGACATGGTTCATGGTGCTTACAAGTTTTATCATTATAGATTATTACTTACATTAAAACTTATTATTAGGGGAAACTTAAGGGACATCTTGTGTTGTTGATTTTATATGTTTACATGCTCATATTTTTTTAATCTCTTGATACATATTATTTTATCATCACACATTGTATCATTGATAGTTATTGTATTCTTTTTGTACTTTACACAATACTATCCTAGATAGTTTTTACATTCTTATATATTGTGCTTTAAATACCATACTTTTCCCTACCTCCAATTCCTTGCATCCTTTGTATGTAACCAATGGTAGGAGGACATACATTATCGTTGATGTTTCTTAATGGCTATGATTGTAGAGATGCCTTTATGATAGTTGTGATAACGTTTTGGTACTAGACAAAGCTTCATCACCATTTCTAAACTAAGTATTTTTTTTGCATAGTCAAAGCCCTTATCATGCTATTTGTTGAGTCAAATAATTTTCCCACATGGTTGGATTCATTTAGTGCCTTGTTTGCTTGATCAATGCCCTCTTACATTTTCCCACTTAGTTGGAGCAATACTACTTTCCATTTAGTCAAAATATCTCACCCTACTTATAGTTTCTATATACAATTTTCAATAGTTATGATTATGTTTATTTTTGAAATTCTCGCCAAATGTAACTCACCATAACTTTTTATTACATGTTTGCAATTTATTGCGACAAAGCACTCATTGCACTTGATGAGAGTACACATGATTGATATCCATATTTGTATCCTTTTAGTGTTTGAGAAATATTTACTTTCCATGTTGGTTGCATGTTTTACTTTTACATGAATTATCATATTGGTTCTTATGCATATCAAAGTGGGGCCAAAACCTAATGGTAGAAATTGCATACCCATGCCCTTTTCCATTATGTTTTGGTCTTGCAATGATTACCTTGTTCTTATATATTTACTACTGCACAAGATAGTTAATTTTTGCAAAGAATTGACAAATAACCTTATTTTCAACATAAATATGGTGTATCCAAATTTTAACTTAATACATGTCTAGACTTTATCTTAACTCATCTATATCAATTATTTTATTACCATAGATTTAAATCGTATTGATTTATATTTAATGGATGAAATTATTCTCTATAATATATAAAAATGTATGTATTAAAAATTATGCAAATATAGTGATTGCCACTTTATTTAAATAACATACAATTGTTTATAACCTACAATCTAATTCATATTTCTATCCTCATATCATCTTATGATAAATCATAAAATCTAATTCAAAACACTAATAAAAAAATATACACAATTAAATCCAAAAGTACCTACAGCTCCAACTTGGAATTTGCATTATGTGAAATTTATAGGTGTTACATATCGTATAAGGAAGACCCGAAACAACTCCCAACTCAACTTAAAACTTGCGGCCGTCATTTATGAATTGGTTGACAGTCATATTTTAGCCACAAACTGTCCGTAGATTTTGTAATGAATGAATGAATGAATGAAAGATTTTAATGACGTCCACGAGACTAAACAATCTAAGGGACCAAGACAAAACCAGGCCTAATTTGTCTTCATGTTCTTTTCCAAGTCGAGTCTCCTACTATTAATTTTGACTAGAAGGCTAGCCCTCTGATTAATCTTATCTTCCCCAAAGAGCTGGTGCATACTATCAGCTTTCAAATTATTTTCGTGCTGAATACGGATATCCTCGATGCATTCTATGATGAAGTGCCATTCCATAATGATAGCCGAAAATAATAGACACCTAAATTAGTACGATTAACAAGGAGTTATTTTTAACTTGGTGGGCACTTCATTGGTGAAACCCACTTTAACCGCCGGCGAATAGTTAAGCACGAGATTTACTTCGGGAACAACAATGTACATACCTCTACTCTCAATTGTTTAACTAGGTTAAAACAGTACGATATCCACCTTAATAATCGAAAGCAGAATACAAATACATCTCTTGATATGGTGATTTGAGAGGTGGAGAGCTGCTGTTTGTGTGAGGGCTCTTGCACCCTGCATTGCTGCATTTACGAATCGAATCGAGTAGAATGGTGAGGGGAAAGGTGCATCTCAAAAAGATAACCAACCCTGTAAATCGTCGGGTTACATTCTCCAAACGAAAGGGGGGACTGTTGAAGAAAGCTAAGGAGCTTTCTACTCTCTGCGATGCTGAAATCGGCCTCATCATTTTCTCACCGACGGCGAAGCTGTTCGAGTTTGCGAGTCCCAGGTAAGGAAACTCCTTTTTCCCTGGATTATAGTCTCCAAGCAATGGCAAATTATTTACTATTTTATTTCCAAAGTTAGAGAATTTTTGAGATATAAAACTCCTTACAAACAAATAGATACAGCATATGGCGAATTAAATTCAGTACAAAGATCCAGAAAAAAATATTTATAATGAGGCTTCTGTAACATTAAAGGAACACGCATGCCCTGTTTCTACAATGAAGAGTTAAAGAAGTTTCAATGTAAAATTTAGCGGTATCAGATTAAAACTTAGAGAATTTTTGAGATATTTAAAACTTAGAGAATTTTTGAGATATGAAACTCCTTACAAACAAATAGATACAGTATATGGCGAATTAAAAACAAAGATCCAGAAAAAAGTATACAAAGATCCAGAAAAAAGTATTTATAATGAGGCTTCTGTAAAATTAAAGGAACATACATTCCCTGTTTCTACAATGAAGAATGAAGAGTCAAATAAGTTTCAATTTAAAATTTAGCGGCATCAGATAAAAACGATCGTTTAAATGATATAAAATCCTCTATTAAAATAAAAAACTATACTTTACTTATCCCTGTGCAGCGTGGAGGGCACGGTATTCACGAAGTGCAAGTTGCGTTTGCATCGAGTAATTACCTTATCCAAGTTTGTACCGGCGTTCACAAGGCCTGCTAGGAGGGTTCTGTTAGGTAGCCTTCAACAAAACCTGTAAGTACCTCATATGCGCTCAGAATGAGCAGATTTTAAAAGGAGGCGGGAAAAGCGGTTTTTATTTCGGATATAAAATATTATAACTTAAAAAGACTCGTGAGGTGGAGGGAATCATTCTCACTAAAAACGATCGGTCGATTGATTGGTGAAAGTCTCTTAAACTCCAAATATAAACGTAATTATTTCAATGTGTTCAAAATAATGCTTGATAGAATATGTACATCAATTGTACGGTGACCATTTTTAGTAAACGATAATAACCAAGGGGCCCGTGATAAAATGCTCACCATTCTCACTGGTCCTATTAGCGAGGGGTTTAAGATAAAGGTTTATTTAGTTCACCAAAAGGTTAAATTGTGCATCTATGAAATTTAATATTTTGTTATATTAAATGATGAGAAGGTTTAAGTAGTTATTTCTAGATATTACAGTTAAGAATTGAATGTTAAAGTTGCATAAATTTTACTAATTGATGATATTGAAATAAATATTCATTATACAGAAAAGGTGTTGAGTTCAAAACAATCCCTAATTTCAATACGTGTTTAATATGTTCTGTAGGAGATCAATTCCATGCTTTGTACTACTAACCCAATCCACATAATTACTTTGAAGCTCACAAAATCCATCTGCATGACTACACATTATTGGGAACTATGTTGCCCTTGTCTTTGATATTTGTCAATATGTAAGGATTGATGGCATTGTAAAATATCTCAGGGAGATTGATGGATTGTAAGGGTTGTGATCTCCTAGCCCATTCCCCTTGATTATAATAGTTTTATGGTCATGGAAGAATGATAAAGACAATAGTCTTAGACATGCAAATGTCCTAGATGAATTTAATGTGGATTAAGGTTATTTTTAGTTCTCTAAAATGAAATGTTTCTAGAATGATTCACCTTTCAATGCATAATATTTTCATATACAAATTGGATGTCAATTAATGCACATTAAATACCTTTAAATACTGCGACATAGTGATGGCTTGTGCAAATGGGTACCAATTTGGTTTATCATTACTAGTGAGATAGGTGCAAGCAATTGTAAAATTTGAATTATTTTTTTTGAATTTTAGGGGTCAATTCCATGTGGTGTGGGAGAAAACTTTCATGTCACTAGACTGACCTAGACAAGAAGGCATGGATATCAAGGAGGAAATTAATGAATTGGGATGGAGGCAATGATAGGCATAGTAAATGATTAATGATGATAAATGTACATGACAATGTACAAATAGGGGTGGGATGTGTGGAAGTACGTGTAATTGGGAATGGATGAAAGTGGGGAATGAGCTCAACTTTACACAAGACTGCATTATTTTTTATTATGGAACTATGTTCATATACTCCAACAAAAACAACTCAAAACTAAATGGGAATTACCATACAAATTTTACCATTCATAATTCCCAAACTTTGAGGTGTATGTGAATCCTAACATAAACATGTATTTCAAAGTATATGAGCTCTCACAACTATGCATAAAATCAAAATGTAAACATTTAGACACAAAAAGGATATGAGGTACATGTAAAGTATTAGATCCAACTTGATCTCTTTGGGTGTTCTTCTTTGGAATGCTCCATGGGAACTTGCAAAGTAAGTAAAATATGTATAATTATTAGTTTTTACCATTTACATAAATATAAGCATAATTACAAGTTGATTAAATATTATCTACAAAAATTGAGAGAGAGTAGGGTTAAAAATTTCTACCTATAACAAAAGTAGTGTGGCCATAAAAAAGCAATGTAGTGATTGCCTAATGTAGTGATAATAGGATCGTGTGTCATATTAGGCACTACCATGTCATTTGATTAAGATCTTTTTGGACACATTATTGAATCTCATTGTAGGAACCTCAAACTATCTACAATCTCAACATAATAGTGTAAGTGAAAAGATAGTCCCTCTTCAATAGGTTGCATCTATTACATGCAATAAACTGAATGAGAGGAAAAACATTATATGACAAGCAAAAATAATTTAAGCATGTGGGCACATGGATATAATGTACCCATTTTTGGTCTATTCCAATATTCTTAGAAACTCTGAAATTCTTGGAGAGCACCTACTTTTCCAAAAATAAATTATAATGGTGGCAGTGAGTTCCTAGAGCTAAGACAAGTAAAATGGTACTTTATGTGTGTGAATATGATATTTTGGGAGCACTCCAAACTTATTGGAGTAGTCCATCATTCTTGGAGAGTCCCAATATTCAAATGGATAGTTGTCCTATGCACTTATGGTGTTGGTGGTGAGGTTATAAATTATATTTGGCTCATTTTAATATTTTTTATAAACTTTGGTTAGTATGCAGGAATTAATTAATTAATTAATTAAGTTGTCAAGGAATATTTTATATTAAATGATAGCTTATGTTTAATTAATTATTTTTATAAAAGGATGATCATTATAAAGTGAGATTTAAGGGGGACCATATAAGTGACTTATTACAAGGTCCAAAAGTAATATTAAATTAAAAGATTTTAAAAGTGACTTTTGGTGAAAAATGAAAAGTTGCAAAAACCAATATTTGTTATTTCGAAAAAGTTTATAAAAAGTTGGGTTGAGAAGAGAAAGTTTATTTTGTGGATTTGATAATCCCTAACTAATTTTGGGCGAGGGCTATGGATCTATTGGCTAAAGCATCCTGGTGTAGACAAGTGGTCACGGAGTCTAGTCTTCCCCATCCCTGTGGTACTAAAGAGGGTATTGTTGTAGTGTCGAAAATTGTATACACTTGCAATTTCACCTACACTTTTGTATCCACTTTAGTGTCCATTCCATAAGTATTTGTGTAGGCTCATTTTAGCCCTTGCATTAGCCTTTTTCCCTTTCATGATGCTCAAGGCCCCTTTTCAACAACTATCTTTGTGTGTCAATTTTGCATTAACCTTGTGTTTTCCTTGTTTTTCCCATTATCTTTGAGCATAATTTGTTTGGGCACTAACACACCATGCTAGCGTCTCACAACATTTTAACATTTAAACGGTCGTTCTTGAGAATTTTACTACTTGTCACCTACCTTGGCTAGTGGAAATAGCTCAAGATGCCTTGTAACAGCTCAAGAATCTCTTTTTCCCTCCTCTTCTCTCTTTCTCTCTTGATCTCTCTTGGACATTCTCTCTTCTCTTTCTCTTTCTCTCTCGCTCTCTTGCTTGCACAACTCTCTATAGCTTGCTACAATAGTCTCAATTTCTCACAACACTCTTTGAAACTCTCTTGGCTCTCACAACTTTCTCTTTCTTTCTCTCTCTTTGGCTTCCTCAAGCCTTGCCAATATATCTATTTTTCTTATGCCTTTGAGCATCTTGGGATTTATCACATCCCTTGTCTACGCATTTATGTTCTTGTGTATCTATCTTTCTATCTATCTGTCTATTTGGTTGTACATGGAGGTGGAAACACTGAAACAGGGGGTTTGACCGAGGCAAGCCCCTAAACAACCCCACCATTTTCTCTTGGTCTTATGCATGTAGGTAGTGAAGAAATTTATTTGCTGGAGGTTTCATTACTTGGTCGGTTGTGAGTGCTTTCTTTCTCTTCCTTCATTTTATCATCTATATTCCATTTAATCTATATTTCATTTAGTTGTATAAATACTTTAGTTTTGTTATTTTCCCACATTTCAAGAGCTCTTAGCAATCAAAATAGAAGTAGTCATTTTGTTGTTTTCTGTGACATTCTCGATTTTTTGTGACTTTTACGGTTTTCAGTCTGTATGAGACGCCAACACGCCATTGGGACGTTTGCATGTCATGTTGTTGTCCTTGGGCCGTGTTTTTGTCCTTGGCTAAGAGCTTGTCAGTTTGTCCAAAAGACCTTTGTGACTCACTCTGTCTGTTTCTAGAACTCTCATCATTTTATCCTATCACCTGAGCTTTGTTCCTTGAGGTAGTTGAGGACCATTTTCTCCTTGAAGACTCTACTTGTCTTGAGACTCAAGGGTAGCAAGTTTCCTCCTCTACATTTTGGTGAACCTAACGTGAACACTCCTTCCACTAAAAAAAGGACAAATCTAAGATTTTCCTTTCTAAAAAAAAAAAGAAATTGGGCCATTGCCTCAAACCACATTCCATGTTGTCAAAAGGGATATATACCGACCTTCGACCAACTTTTCTATATCTCTATTTCAAAATAAACTTTCTATCTTTCTTCCTTCTATCCCTTTCCCGTTTTGTTAAGAAAATTCAAGAAGCTCTCTTACAAGCGTGTGAAAGTGAGTTCTTTTCTCCTTTCTTATTATCCTTTGTTGACCCCTCTCCTAAAATTCCTTCTATTTGTAAGGAGATTTTGATGTAAGAGGATGAAATCATTGATACTTTTCTTAATATAACTTTACCCACTCTTCATTCCAATGCACTCTCTTCTAAAGATGAAACATCGATGAATGAAGAGTCTTGTCCCACATCTTGTCCCCCACAGATCAATGTGGAGTGTATTTCTTCAAATAATTCATCTAAAATTCATGATGAGTTTGTAAATGTAATCACTGTCTCTATCGCTCCTTAAAGGCCTAAGAGACTGGTCATTTATGTGACTCTGACTAGTCCTCCTAAAAGGATTTGTTCTATTTGTGGAGTTCCTGTGGAAAGTGATACACGAGATCTTTACACAAAATTGATGCAATCTAAGGCTCCCTCTTATAGAGTGGTAGCCCATACTTATTATATTAGAAGGAATCAACAAAATCTCAATCAATCTACTTCTCAACCCACCTTCTCAACCAAGCCTTCCTCAAGCACCTAGACCTGCAACTAAGTGATTGAGTGAGTACGACCTTGTCGAGCAAGTTCGTGTTACTCCCGCCAAGATATCACTTTGGGATTTGCTTCAGATTGCTCCAGTTTACCAGGGTATGCTATAGGAAGCCTTGCAAATGATTCTCTTACCTTATTCCACTAGGTAGATAATTGGTAATGTGTTGATAGAACATATTTGTGTAGATTCGCTGAATATTAATTTTCATCCACATGAACTCCTACCCATGGAAGTGTAGAAGCAAGCGGATCCATTAATGATAATTGTTTATATTAAGAATATTGGCATTAGGCATGATCTCACTGATACCCGTTCGATACTCAACGTATGTAGCATTAATTTATTGCCTAAAATTAAAATTGATTCAATTACTCTTGCTGCTTCTTTATACATTCGTGGATTCGATAATTTCGGTCAACAAGCCTTGGGCATAATAATATTTCCTTTGAGGTTGGGACCCATTACCATATCCACCTTTGAATACATTATTCTAGGACCATTACTATATAATATTATTTTGGGAAGACCATGGATTCATGCTTTGAGAGTAGTTACTTCTACTCTACACCATTCTATCATATTTGTTGCTAATAACGAGGGAGGTGATCGCAATCAAGGCTGACCCTAATGTTGTAAACTTATGTGAAATGGTAGTTTCTAGTCAAAAATCAGTTGCACCTTCTCTTAGAAATTTTTTCCCTTCATTATCTTCTAATGCGTTTACATCTACTCTAGCAATACGTATTACAAAGGATACTGTTGAGACAAATGTCCCTAAAGAAGATCGTCCTGAAGCAAGAAATCTTGGGTCTACTCCTACTTCTCCTAAACTAAATGCCTCGATGATGATTGGGGTTCCTTAGACTTTACAACATCTTTCATTGGGGAATATAAAGTCAACCCTATCCACCATGACATCCCGAAAATATCATTCACATCCACTATTTGAGATGATTATTCTTTTATATTGTGAGATAATGTGAACAAGAATTGTAATGTTCTTAATATTGATCCTCTCCTTTTGAGGAGTTGCAATCACATTATGGATTCATATTTAATATTCTTTCTAAATGTTGGTTTATAGATTGATGTTTTTAAAGGTTTATTTAATTTGACTCTATAGTGCCAAAAATAAAGACTAACTAGCAACAACAGTTGGAGAGATTACCATTTCATTGGTGATCTTCCTATGAGTTTTAATTGAGGTAAGCTCCCTCGTAAGATATAATTTTGATTTTTTGATTTTATTTTAAAGAAAATGGGAATACTTTTGACCAGAAAGTAGGAAAGTCAGACTAATACTTGCTCATAGCCATGATGCAAATGTGATTGGATTCAACTTCCAGAACATTAATTGAAACTAAAAAGATGTATATGTCACTAGTATCACAAAAGATTGGAATACTAAGTAATAGATAATAGAATTTGACACCATACAATTTCATCATTTCATTGAAGAATACTGAATAAAACACTAAAGAACACAACATCCACAAAGAGAAGTAATATTCCAACACTTATTTGAGCTCAAAGAATCATTCATAAATAATAAGTATTGCATTCAAACTCATTGCTCAAAGACAAAGAACTTCTTTAGAAAACAAGTAAAACTATAAAAACGAATCCTTCTTTTTAATCGATTTTCACTCTTGCATCAAAAGCAATAGAGATTAAAATTCAGACATTCAAATGTCCACGACAAGCATATTTATAGTTTTTACATCATAACGGTTGCCAGGTTCTTGAAAACTGAATCTTTGGGAGAATTATGAGCACCAATTTTATGAATGAACGTTTTGTGAACAATTATTCAATTTCTGCCCAACTGAACCAAATGAGCATTTATGACTATCTTAAGGAATGATATGATTACATTTGCATATATTGATTTTATTTAGACAAGCGAGTGCATCACCACTCTTTGTATATAAACCTCATGGCTTCTTGCTCTTGTGAATAGTCTGCAACATCTCGATTCTACATTTAATGACATACCCAATGGAGATCATACTCATGTGGATTATTTAATTGAAGAGATTTAATTTGGTGCCAAAGTTCATATAGCTAACATAACATCATTTCATTGCTATGCTCATTAAATTTAAGATAATTGGTGATGTCCTTACACCATTAATTGCTCTCAAGTGAACCTCTTTTAGCTTAATCTTTCTATAAATCGAACATAAACACTATAATTCTTTGTATACTAACTTTCATTACAAGATGTCAAGAACCTTGAGCAATACCACCTCTAAGAGCGATTTTCTAATGATTGAAGGTGTGCAATGTAGTTCGGTGAGGAGACTAGTAGTAGACCAGCTCAAGGAGGTTTTTCTTGATACACAGTGATGTGGAGGAAGGTATAATCAGGAAGATAATCAGAGAAAGCTTCCTTACTCAGGTCCACGTGCATAACTCTACACTTCTGGAGCGCTTCTTGTACAATGTTGTTTGGACCTACGACAAATTAGAATGGGGAGCTAAAGTTGTAGAATGCTTGGTGAGGCCAACTTATCTAGTCGAGGTTGAAGATTCTTTGGGGTATCTCAATGAGTACCCACGTGTGGACTTGGTGGGAGATGTTTATATCGCCATTAATCTAAGAAATGAACAAGCTAATCAAGTTGTCACTCTCCTTCGTGCTGGATTAGAGAGGAAGATGATGAAAAACTTTGCTCACTTCGTGGAGTTCAATGAAAACATCTTCTTGCCAAGATAGATTGAAAGGCTCCAAGAGGTGGTGGAGGGCATCTGTATTTTGATTTTTACTCTTTGTATTTGAAAATGTACTGGAAATACCTCTTTTTTGATGTAATACAATACAATATATAAATATATTTACTTTTTACATTCAATTTATTTCATACGTACGATGTGATGATCTTGTAGTTTATTGTTTCAATTCCATGTGTTTCTCTTATGTTGTGATGCATTGTCTCTATTTTCAAAATTTGTAATAAATTTTGACAGATTTTGATTCAGCTAAATATTCTCTTCGTAATACACTTTACTTTGGCTCTATCATCTTTAATTGAATGAGTCTTCTAATCATGAGGTGACTATTTAAAACAACATTGATGAATAAATGTCGGGCCTAGGTGGGGTTTCTGGAATCCCGTCGGAGTCCACCACAGTTCTATAAATATTCCCATTATCCAATTTATAAAATTATCCCAACATGCCTGGTTTGAAGTCCTCTGGGGCTTTTTAAAAAGGAGCCCTAGGTGATGGCGAAATACTTAGTCCTTCAAAAGAGAACTTGCCTTTGGGGATAGAATATGTTTCTTAAACCTTGTGAGGAATCGACAAAGGTTTCAAAACCCTACAAAATCCTTGAAGCAAAATCGATCTTTACGTAACTTCTCTTCCTTCGGTCGATGTGCGTTGAGGTTATGAAAATTGCTTAGGGTTCCGACGCCTTTTTTTAGAACTTCACAAAAATCTGATTCAAAATAAAACTTAAGTCCAACTTAGAATATGGGTTGGAAAGAGGTTGTAACAACTCTACCGATGCCCATGTTAGTTTCAAAAAACCAATTAAAAAGGTGATAACTTTAACAATGTGGTTGAGCTTTTTAAGGGTGGACATGGTTTTTAAGAATACGACCAGGACTTCAGTAACAACTAGCTCTAATTGGGGATGAGTACTATAAAGGACAAAGCTAGGAACTTAGGATCTCAATAACAGACTATTTCTTTATCCATTGGGCGACAAAGTCAATAGCATTGAAAGGAAGGATCCATACAAACCAAAAATAGGGCAAGTAAAGGGGAAGAAACACCTGTAGTGGAAAAAATTGTATCCCTTTACATTTTCACACTTGTTTGGGCCCTCGTTAAAATATGGATTCTTTATGCCTTATTTGGTCCTATTTTGCATGCACAAGCCTAATTAAATGCATTTTCTTGAGAATAATCTTGACATTTAACAAATGATAAATCATTATTTAATGTTTGAGGTTATGTGTTCCAAATCTAGTGATCTGGGACTCATACACCCCTTTGGGTGTATGGGTCCCACCTAGGTCTAGAGACCTGATTTTAAATATTGCATTGAACTTAACACTTCTTGGAGTTTGTGTCTTGTGTTTAAGACACTAGGACTCATACGACCAACTTGGCGTATGAGTCTTTCTTTAAAGTGGACCTATTTTAAATCGAATTCTTGGTGGTATTTTATTATCCTAGATCTGATGTGGGCTTGTAGTGTTGTAATTTCAGGAAATTTGGCATAAACAAGTATAAATACAAGGTTATTTTACATAATTTCAATTTGACAAGAAATCTAGCAATCTAAGCAATTTTCATGAGAGCAAATTTATGAGATTGTAGAGGAGGGGGACCAACCACACCAAGGCTCCAGGTCACAGAGAGCCAAGAGCGGAAGGCTGCCCTAATCTACCTTAACAATGCAGGTGTTTAGCTCAAGGATAGATAATGAAGAGCACTTTCAAGTGCTTCTATCACTCTACTAACCTAAGAGATTTTATGGGGCTAGACAAGTAGGTTTCTGGAACCCAAACCGTACCTCAAACAACAACTCTCTACCCGAGGACAACAATGCGGGTCAGGGATGATAGTCCGACGCGCTGTTGTCTCTCTGAGGCACTGGAATTTGTACGGCTAGAAAGTGCTAAATTATAGTACAAAGCACAAAAACCTACTAACAGTCTATCAAATGGAGTTTAAAGTACTAAATGAAATGATAACTAATAGAATAAGCAAAATAATTGAAAAATGATGTAGGGGTGACAAAAAGTAAAGGTGATGAAGATTAACTCACGAGGAGTCCAGTTTTCTAGTAAGCTCCACATGAGTGTATACCTACACACAACCAAGAGACGAAAAATGTTGGGGCTGTATAGGGGTTGTCCATAGTCAAACCCCCGCTTTGGTGTGTCCACCTCCACGGGTAACTAGATAGAGAGATATAAAATATGAAAAAGAGAGTAATAGAAAAGATATTGAACGATAGAAATGGGTATTTGTAGGATCATGATGGGCCAAAAAGTTGCGATATGTAAGTGATATGATGGCCCATGTGGCTGACGACTTTTTTTTTACCCAAAATTGATGAAACGAAAAGGGTTTTTAAAGGAGATTCTCAGCTTTCCACCAATATAAATTATTCTTTACTTTGAATTTAATAAATAATTATTATTCATTTTCTATTTGAATTATGATTATAGTCCTGATTAATAGGATGATTGAAAAACATCTATAGCTTTCAAACGGTATCACATTTTTTGAATCTGAAACATGCGTCACATTCTATGCTTCACATACTATAGGATTAAGAAAAAAAATGAATTTCATGAAGTTTTGACCAAGTTAAGGTGGTCAAACATACAAGTTTTTATATTTTTTTAAATTTGTAATAAAAAATTCATAATTAATTATTTACTTGGAAAAAAATTATAAAAAAATATGCATCACATTGAGACATGAGTCCTCTACTTATATCTAAAATATTATAAAAAAATATTATCATTTTATTGTTGTTAGGGTGGTCAGACAGATACCTACTTTTAATTTTTCCCTGAAATTTAAGTACTACTGTATTGAAATTTCAAATTTTCACCAAATAGATTTTTTTATTTTAAATAAACCTAGTAGTTTAGAAACTACATTTGATTTGCTACAGATTCTATTCTTACATATTTTTGAAATAATATAGATAACTTATTCAAATTTTTACGTCAAGTTGCCTAGCTCTGATTTTCTGAATTTTCATCGCCACTTAAGTGCTTATTTTTTCCATGATGATCTTGCACATACCCAAATAACACTATCCTACGTAAATCAAGTGACAATATCATGAAAATGGAGAAATTAAACAAGATCACCTTCTCAACCAAGGTAACCTCAAGCACAAAGAGGAGGATGCAAGCTTGGTAAGGTCTATGTTGCTGCAACAACGAAGAAGCAGTCTTGCAAGACACCAAGTCATAACTCCAATGGTGGCAAAAGTGTAGCAAGAAGTGGAGAAGACGTGTAGGAGCTCAAGAAGTGTCAAGCAAGATTAAACCAACATGTGAAATTGTAAAGAGGATGAAATGAGAATGAGAGATGCATTTGAAGAAGAATTAGGAGGGAAAGAGCCGTTCTTGGGTCAAACGGAAGACACAAAAGAGTTATGCTTTGTCAGGGATGACAGCTGTAATGCCCCCTTCTCAATAGCCTTCAGGAGATCGTTTAGCCTTTTAATTCCCGAGGCTAATGTCGAGTTAAGGGAATCATTTATTTAATTACTTATTGTTTGCCTAAGTTTCAAATTAATGTAAAAGGGTGATATTGAGTAATTAATTAAATCACTTTATAAAGCGACTTAATGAAATGTTTTTTAAAGTGACTTGTGAAATATTTAAAATATTACTTTGTAAAAGTCACTTAGTTTTTGAATAGTGAAAATAAAAAAGGTGACTTATGAAATATTTATAATATTACTTTATAAAAAAGGTCACTTATGTTTTGAGGGGGAAATTACTAAAAGGAGAAATGAAGAAACATTCAACACTTCTTGACTTCATATTTCTCACGGCGGTGCACCTCCTATTTTAGGATTTTAAGACCCTCAATTCTCAGTTTCGAGTGTGAGATATTACCCCTAGCTGAAGGGAAATCGATTCTTGGAAGGAGGACGTTGCAAGTTAGATTTGAATCATTTGCTTCAGTGGAGAAAACCGGTTTGGAGCCTCATTTTATCAGATTTTGTGGAGTTTTTGAAAGTCCTTAGAAAGGGACGATTTTACACCAAGAAGGGTAATTTTTCCTTGCTAGTAGCTGGCACGATTTTAATATATTTATTGCTGCAATTTTCAGTCTTTAGTGGAGGTTGACTTGCACTTGATATCTTTAGATTTTTGCATATATTTAGCACATATGGCTGCAATTTCTTCTGGGTATTGGAGCACTTTATTTTAGAGGCAATGGCAATAATTTTTGGTAACATTTGAAGGTGTTTGGAGGCTACAATTAATTATTTCTGAGGTTTTCAATCAGAACATCATCAAGGAATTATAAAGGAAGAAGGTCCCCTCGCAAGGGGAAGGTCAAACTTCACCTGTAGGAGAAGGTGCTCCATTCTCGGAGGAAGGTTTTTCAAATTCTTTCTTTACGAACCTATGATGAAGGAAAAATATTTCGCTAGGGTTCCTTGGTGAGGAATGTGATTTTTGAAAAAAGATTTGTTGGCCATTGAATGCATTTTTTGAAAATTAGAGTGACATGATAGCCCCCCTTAGGATGGTGTGTGCTAAATGCAGAGGCACGTGATGTGACATCCTAAGGAGAGAAAAGCAAGAATGAAAAAGTGATGCTGTGGCCTGTAGAACATAGTGAGATGTAACTGTGGTAATGTTGTCGCACACATGAGGGACAACACATGAGCACCAAATCACAAAACAAGCATGAAAGATATGAGGGCAAGAAGAGACAATATTACAAACAAGGGACATAGGGGGAATCAGATATTTCGGGATTAGAGTTGCTCATAAATATAGATAAATAAGTATAATAATATATAAATAAATTGGCATCAACCCCCTACTATATCATACCGTATGAAGAAAGGCACGATAAGACAAAATAAAATAAAAAAATTAGGTCAACATGGAAGGGAAGCCTAAATGCCCCCAATACTTTGCATCATCCCCAATTGTCGAAAGTCAATACACAATAGAGGAAGAATGATGTAACAAATAGAGGAATTTTTACAACACAAAAACACTCTTGTATTGAAGCACCTATGAGGGTGACAAGGGTCATCCAGGAACAAATAATGCAAGCATGGGGGAACACAAACACACACACAATCTACTCTACAGATAAAGAAGAGGCACCCCCTAGTCCTCATCAACCAAGTGGTCATCGTTCTCCCAGTCTAGATCATCATAAGGGGATGGCGAATGAGCCTACAAGTGTGGAATATCAAGTGGGGAACCCTCTGACCCTCTCACAACAAGAGCCAAGGAAGAAGGCCCTTGAGGTCTTCTCTGCTCAGTTCCTGTGGGGTAAAAGTCAGCGACATCACGAAAATCGCTGACAAGGCCAGGACCTCATCCACAAAATTAAACATGCACTTCATCAGAGTGTCATGTGTTAACTCGACGGGCGAGGGAGGTGGCGTTTGAGATTCACTGCTAGGCTCATCGAGAGACTCGAGAGCAATGACAAACTCTAGGGATGCTGGGACTTCTTTCGTCACCAGGATGAGACACGCTAATGCAGAACCACCTTTTGAAGAAGGTGAACCCCTCTTTCAACCCCCTTTGCTATTTGTTTCGTCCTCCATCTTCTGCCTCATTGAAGAATGTGAGATCCCCACGAACGAAGCAAAATGCGTAGAGGAAGAGGAGAAAACCGTGGTAGACACCACCGAGGTGTTTGACATGTCCACGGGCTTTGAGAACGGTGGAATGTCTGAGAGGGACATGAGAAGGGGTGGCTCAACCAAAGGAGTAATAAAAACCTACACCGTCTTCGGGTGAGGATCGTTTACGCTTGCGGTGGGAGCTGAAAGCATGACGAAAGTTGAAGGAACTAAAGCAAAGGGGATGGAAGAGGAAGATACAACAGAAGGTGTTGAAGTAGAATATTTTGACTCCCCTTCCTTCCTTTACAGGGTGGCCTGCTTAGCGCCTAGAGCCTTTCTCCGATGCTTGCGTTCATGTGCAAGGTGATTCCTGCGACTCCAGGAGCTAGAGGCCGAAAGTTGAGATGCAACAAAAGACTCTTGTTCGACCATCGATGTATCCACCATGTCCATTTCTGGTGGAGGGAGAGACTCTTAGATGGGAATAGGAGGGAGAGGTTGAGAGAATGATGAAAGAACAGTGGGGTGAGAAGGCTCTAACGTCTCAGCGTTGGGTCTCTTCCCATTCACTGCCTCAGCAACAAGAGTCGTAGGAGGTCGTGTAGGCCGAGACATAGAGGACTCCCCATGGGGACCCTTCCCCTTACCATATTGAATGGGCCGAGGCACCGTGGGTAAGATGGGAGGTTCGAACGTCGGAGGCTTGGGCTTTTGCCAAGCGGGAACCATCCGATTCTCCAACAAATGCCTAGGAGTAGAATTCGATGATGCCACAGTAAGGCGAGAGGAAGCGACAGGTGGGACAACAGTAAAAGAAGAGGAAAAAGAGCATTGGGCGCGCTTCTCCTCTTCCCTTTTTTGATCCAAGGTAGCTTCGTTGTTTGCCTTGAGACAAGATCTATGCGAAAATGGTATAGGGAGGAGGGTATCTCACCTTAGGCGTTATGCCCCCATTCTTCTACCTCACATAGGTTTAGTACAAGAGGTCTATCCTAGGAGCAAGCAAACCAATAAGCAGAGTCCAAAAGTGATCTAATGAGTAGCCCCCACATGCAATCGACGATTTAAAGTTGGTGTCATGGACTAGATGCACTGTACCCTCATGGAAGAGCATCAGACACTTATGAACCACCGAGGGAACTGCATTCATAGCAACCAACTAGGGGATACCTAGTTTCACCTTGAAGAGCTTAGACCCCAGGATTATGTCAAAGAGTGCATTTACGTATTTAGGTCCAACTAAGATTGAAAAGGTGATGCCATCAATGGGGGGTACAGAAATCCCATTGTGTGTATGGATGGTGCTCCTAGATTCGTCATACGCATCTTTGTGTACAAAATTAATTAGCATAATCTCCTCAGTGATGATATTCACTCGACATGTAGGGTCAACAAGAACACCCATTATGGTATTTTCATTGATTCGTGCAGGGATGTATAAGGGAGATGGTTCTCTGTTGTAGTTCATCAATAATTCCTGTGAGGTGAAGGTCATGCCAGGGGATCCACTCACAAGTTGCATAGATGGGATGGGAAGATGTAAAAAGGAGGCCATTACGTACTCTAGACAAAACTTTCACAGAACTTCCAAGGGTTTCACAACTAGACAGTGACTCACTTAAGGTTTCATTTCACGATGCTTGTGCAACCTTCAGCTATTCCACTAGGGGTTGTAGGCTGGTTTGCAAGGCTAGGTGCCTTGCAACACTCACACCCACAACACTCCTAGGATACAAGGAAAGGGTCTTTCAGCACTGGTAAATGAAACCAAAATGGTTCATGTCAGGTTCACCAAAATGTAGAGGGGGACCAACCACACCAAGACTCCAGATTACAAAGAACCAAGAGCGGAGGGCTTCCCTAATCTACCTCAACCATGTAGGTGTTTAACTCAAGGATAGAGAGTACAGAGTGCTCTCAAGTGCTTATGTCACTCTACCAATCCGGGAGATTTGATGGGGCTAAACAAGTAGGCTTTTGGAACCCAAACCGTACCTCAGACAACTCTCTACCCGAGGACAATAGTGCAGGTCAGGGACGATAGTGCGATGTGTTGGCGTCTCTTTAGAGTGCTGACGTTCAGACTAGAAAGCACAAAAGTACAATACAAAGCACAAAAACCTACTAATGGTCTAGAAAATGGAGTTTAAAGTACTAAATGAAATGATAACTAACAAAATAAGCAAAATAATTGGAAAAATGATGTAAGGGTGACAAAAAGTAAAGGTGATGAAGATTAACTCACAAGGAGTCCAGTTCACCAGCAAGCTCCACACGAATGTATACCTACATAATTGTGGTCTATGTAGTTGACATCATTTTTGGTGGTAGTAGTGATGACATATGCAAGGAATTTTAGAAAGCAATACAAGATGAATTTGAAATGTCTATGCTAGGAGAATTATCCTTCTTTCTTGGGTTGTAGATTGTACAATTAGACAAAGGAATTTTTATTTCATAGCACAAGTACATTAGGGAGATGCTAAGTAAGTTTAGGATGGAAGATTGCAAACTAGTTGAAACACCTATGTTTATAGGATGCAAGTTAAGTAAAGATGATGAATCTGCTCTAGTAGATCATACCTTGTACAAATCCATGATTGGCAGTTTGTTGTATGTGACGAAATCCAAATCGGATATAATTTAGGTAGTTGGAATGGTTTCCATATTTCATGTGGCACCTAAAGAAACTCGTGTTAAAGTAGTGAAGAAGATATTCAAGTATTTGAAGGCTATTGAATATTTTGTACTATGGTATCCAAAGAGTAAAATTTTAACTTTAACTGCATACACAGATATAAATTGGGCATTGATGCATTTATGAATGAAAGAGTACAAGTGGAGGAGCATTCTTTCTTGGTGACAGTTTGGTGTCCTGGTTGAGCAAGAAACAAGAATCGATTTCCTTATCTACAATAAAAGAAAAATATATTGTTGCAACATAATGCTACACTCAAGTGCTTTGGATGAAGCATAATTTGAAGGAAATGAAGATTAAGTTTGATGAACCCATATCTATTCTTTGTGCTAACACCACTGCCATAAACATCTCAAAGAATACAGTAATGCATTCAAGGACAAAACACATTTCAATTAAGTATCATTTTCTAAGGGAGAAGGTTGTAGAGGAGGTAAAGATGAAGTATGTTGAGACAAAAGAGCAAGTAGCAAATATGTTCACAAAACCACTTTCTAAAGAGACATTTGAGTTTCCCTGATAGAAGTTGGGATTTTTTACTCCCTCCTCTTAAATCAAGAGGAAGCACAGGTTGAGGGGGAGCTAGGTCTCCCTGCCGCAAGAAATCTTGGTGGCCTTGTGGATTATTTTCAGAGGTAGAGAAGCATGGACTCAAGGGGAGTCTTGCTAAGAAAAAAGTTTTTGAATTGTGCAGGGTACCAAAAATGAATAAAGGAGAAGAAATAAGTGTTTTTCTTGCAATGTCGAAAAATGTCATCAAGGACATTTTCACACTTGTTTGGGCCCTCTTTGCAGAACTGAGCCTAATGTTGCCTTGATTTAGTGTTGTAATGTGGTTGACACATTCACATTAGGTTTTGGGGCCTCGTGAATAAATGAATTTGAATGGTACCTTGCTAAAGTGTTGTGAAGTGTTGTAACACACTTTCACACTTTTCTAAGGTTTTATTAATTAACTAAACCTAATAAACCTCTTTTTAATCAAAATAAATCTTAATCTTGCCTTATTTTAAAGTGTTGTAAAGTGTTGTAACACACTTTCACGCTTTTCTAGGCTTGTCATTAATAATTGGGATTTCTTATGCTTTAATTGGCCTTTTTTTGCATCCAAAAGCATCATTTATTGCATCTTTTCGAGGACAACCTAGATACAAATCAATAGCCAATCATAATTCAAGTGTTTCAGCTTGTGTGGCCTAGATTTAGTGATTTGGGACTCATTTGTCACCTTAGGCGAATGAGTCCCATTTGGCCCAAAATCAAAATTAATTCAAATTTCTAGTGAGATTTTATCCTCCTAGATCTGATGTCGGCTTGCAGCATTGCAATTTCGAGAATTCTTGCATAATCAAGTATAAATACAAGGTTCTTTCACTCATTTTTCTCCTAACAAGCAATCAAGTGACCTAGAAAGTTGAATGAACATTCTAATAGCAAGTTTGAGTTCACTAGAGCATTCAAACATTTACAAGAGCATTCAAGAGTCTTCAAGGGAAGATTATCAAGCATTCTAGAGCATTATTCAAACATCAATCATCATGTCAAAATCTTCATGCATAATGTTTGTTTTTGAGCTAACAATTGTGATGTAAGATTTTATGATTCAAGAAATAATTTCATTCAAGATATACCACCTTCAAGAAAGAGTCAAGATCTACATCCTTTGGAGCCATCTCATACATGTTTGCAACCTCTTATTGCTAGGGTTTGTTGAGTTGCAACATCACATTTTGTTCATTCATCATTCTCCATTCTCCATTCATTCTATTTGAAGGTTTGATTACAAAAGAGGGGTTTGACCAAGGAAAACCCCTATTCTCTAACCCAACAACATTTTCCCCTCTCCTTTATGTGTGACTTTGAGGTCTAGGTTGTAGATTTTCTAAGGAGCAATATTGGAGAAAATTGTCAATGTGCATAAAGTAGTCAAAGTTGTCATCAAGCCTTGGAGAACATTGAAAAATGCTTACAGGTCAATTTACAGAGATTCGGATCCTAAAACCTGAAGAAGTAGATTGAGCAGACAAAGAAGAGCAATATCAGACTTTGAAGCTTTAGAAAACCCTAACTGGACTGATTCGCTACTTCTGGTGAATGAGTCCCTGTTTCAATCAAAATTCATATTTTTGTATATTCAGATACCCATTTAGTAGAAACCTGTTCCTGTATAGAAACCCAGATTTTGGACTGATTCACCTAGCTTGGCGAATGAGTCCCAGTCAACATTAAATTCAAGAGTTCTAGGTGCAAACCATTCATCTTACTACTTTTTTGTTCTATTTCATTTACTTTGGTAGGCCATTTTGTAGGTCATTGCATTGAATTAGGGTTTAGTGTTGCATCTTGGATTTTATTTATCTTTCCAAGCCTAAACTTGGTGGTGAACCCCTTATTAGCTTATATTCAGCCCCTAGAACAACCCTCTTGCAAGATCTCTTTCTCCTTTGCATTGAGATCTCAAGGGTCTGTTCTTGAGTGAAAGTTAGTGAAGATTGTCATTCTAAGTCCTAAACCCTAGAAGAAAAGCAAACAATTTTCTACCTTTCAATTGTAAGAAATGCTCTACATTTCTCCACTTTTCTTGTGGCTTGAAGGATGTGTTAGTAGAGTTTGGTTTCAATAGGAGTGCAGAGAAAGGGCGAGAAAGTGAATTGTTGACCTTTTTCCATTGACGTCAAAGGGGGAGAGTGTGAACTTAAAATGCTAAATTGCTCATAAAGAATATTAGACTCAAAATGCTACATCTTCCAAAGGGGGAGAGAGTGAACTCAAAATGATATAGAGAAGAAATCATTCTTAGGGGTAGTAAACATCTTTATGTGTTGTTATTTGGTTTGGTGGTCCAACAGTTCTTCTTGGTGGACCAACATTTTACTATTTTCTATCAATGACAAAGGGGGAGATTGTTGAACATAGGTTGTCATTGATGTTAGAGGGTGTCAAGGCCCTTAGAAATGTCATTAATTTCAAGGTTGTCAAGAATGAAAAAGATTGTAGGAGTACTAGAATTATAATTATATTCCCTTTTTTGTATATGCATGATGTGTATCCGGAGGTGTTAATCATGAAAAAGTTGTCTTATCAATCATATCACTATTATTTTTATTAACATGATTGCCTTTTGGGAGTTGGTGTGTACTTTATGCTTAATATACCATGCAGAGTATGTATTCAGTATGACTGTGGTGGTTCAGAAGTATGCAGAAGGATATCTTTTAGACAGGTAGATTTCTCTGGGAATACAAATATGGTTGGAATTTCTTTTAGAAATGGAGTTTTTCTCTATGGTTTGGAAGGAGAATATGTCTACACTAGTTCTATTTCTTGAGTTTTTGGAGGATATGTTTAGTCTCCAAGAAGTTTGAAGTGACACAAGGTTCTCTATTCTTGTATGCCAACCTATTTGAGTTCAAGGCATGTGCGTTAATGGCTAGTAGTGTATAAAATTCAAATCTTGTGTGTGGTGTTAGGATAGGACTTGGTTAAGATCCCTTCGGTAGTGTGCAACATCATGTTCTTTTTGCGGCAAGAAAATTGAAATTGGACTGACCTATTACATGTTTCATGTAAATTGAATTTAGGTCCACCTTATGTCGTCTTGGCTATTTGTAGAGCCCCTGGTGACATAGAAGAGTGTTAATGTAATTGCATGTATATATTTCAAATTTCCAAATGCATGTGTGAAGTATAATTACATCAGTGCGAAGAAATCTTGTTCGAAGGGTGTAAACTAAAAACGCGTGAAGAAAAGAGAGTGCACTAGTATTAGAAGATCGTTTTCAGTGAGGAAGAGTTTCACCAATGATTTTCACACATGTATGTTTTTTATTGAAAACCCACAAGCTTACCATTGTATTTCGGTAGGATTGGTGTTCTACCTATTGTGTTGTTTCATTTGGGGATTGGTGTTGCAGACACGGAAAAATGGCTTACGCCTGCGACTACATTTTTCATCATATATTCAAGATACCAGCAAGTTGATTAAATGATCTTATTCATTTAATTATAACTTAACATTCAAATTCCTCTAATTAATTAAATAGTCTTAACCATTTAATTAATTCATTTCATGATTCTTCTAAAAATTGATTAATTAAGTAAATTACATTAATTTATCTTAATTATGTCGCTAATTAATTCTAATTTATTCCTTTGATTAATTAAATAGGTTATATTAGTTTATTTAATTACGCCATTTAATTGTAATATATTCTTTTTAGTTAATTAAATAAGTTTCCTAATTTATTTAGTTACACATGTTATTAATTGATTACGCATCTATTCTTCTAATTAATTAAATAAATTTTATAAATTTATTTAATCATATTCTCCCACATTTAATTAAATAAATCATATATGTTTAATTAAATAACTTTATCTTCTCTGCTAAAGTGATTTCCAAAATCAAATAGTTCACTCAACTATTTAATTGTTAAATATTCAAGATACTAAGAGCGGGGGGTGAATTAGTATCTTCTAAAAATTATTGAACAAACACCTTTAATTACTTTATTGCATAGAATAGATAAGAGCAATTGCAAAACATAAAATTCCACAACACAAGAACACCAGATTTTTACGTGGGAAACCCAATGAGGGAAAAACCACGGCGAGGATTAGCTCACAATATATAGTTATTTCAATACCGGTTACAAAAGAGGCTCACTGCCAGATACAAAATCTCATTGCTTACAAGGATTTACTGTCTAGACATTTACGACTCATTGCCTATAGAGATTATAGAAACAAAAATGGCTAACCGCCAAAATTTGAATTGATGAAATTACACCACAAGTGTAGATTCAGTTCCTTTAATGCTCAGAGTATTCACTCGCATGACAGAGACTAAACTTTACCCTTCTATTCACACACATCACATACATACTCACACACCTTCTTTACCCGCATACAATTCATCTTCAAACCATCTTGTATATATATACCTGATATATCCGCATGCATCAATTAGGTCGGCCTAGTTGGATGCAGTTCATATTTTCAAAAAGATAACTTGTCGGCTTCCAAAAGTAATTCAACCGTGTCATGCTATATTATGTTGGTTGGGACCAAAGCTAGGTCGCACATATAACCGCAATTGTTGTAGAGCTATAAACTGATTATTAGGTCGGCCATGATGAACCTAATAACGAGATGCAATCACAAAAGCTGATGCCAACGCATCATCCAATCATATGAACATTTGGGAATACATATATACACGCTTCTAGTGATCATAAGATTTTTCCCAAAACCTTAAACCACAATGATTACCAGACATAATATGTGGACCAAAATACTAGATCAAATACCAGAGATAGTAAGCTTGTTCTGCACACTAGTTCAAGGTACTAGACCAACATGGTGACATACCAACATGGTGACATCAATGACAACATAAGACTAATCTTCTCCATACTTCCAACAATCTCCCCATTGTGCATTAATGGCAGCATGTGTAAAAATTACGATTTAAAACTCTCCTCCAATCTCTCCAAATCTTTCCCCAAATTTTCATATCTCTCCTCCTTTGACATCAATGGTAAAGAGCACCAAAAAAAAAGATGTAAACATGATGATATTCAAAATTGCAAAGATTCCAATTCATCCAAAAATTCCTAGAGTCTTCTAGCCATCAAAATTTCAAAACTTCATAACTTTCAATCATTCAAAGTTCCTTCAAATAAGAATGACACTTTTCACCTGAAATACCTTCTTGTACCTTTCTTTGATAACAGGATCTAATTTCTTCCATTCAAGTACCATAGAATCTATTCTTGTGCATATGCTTTCCAATAGAGCCAACAGTGTGAAAGAAGATGATCAATCAACAGATGAGCATTTTCTTTCACAATCTTTTGCATCAAAGAGTATTTCGAAAAGATGGTCTAACCGAACCTCAACAATCTCCTTAAGTAGCCAAAAGGTTTTCACTACATCATCTCTTTGTCTCTGTACAATGATCAGCTCAGCTTTCAGTTCACCAACTCTCAATCTTTGCTTTCCCTCTTTGTCTTAAAAAATATCAAACTTATTTCCAATGCTGTTCACCTCAGATTCAATTGCTTCAACCTTACTTCTGAAATTATCAACTACAGTAGGCCACCGAAGGAAGTATTTGTAGATATCCGACTTTTCTTTTATGCACTTCTTCGTCTCCATAATAAATTCAGATAACCTTTGCTTGGCTTTAGAACATCTCTTTTCAACCAAGGCTTCCAACTTACGTCCTTTTGGACCTTCAAGCAACATTCTTTCTTCAACTACTTCAACTAAATTTTTTTGCAAGGAATCAGAAACAATTGATACATCAATACCTTTGCAAAGTAGATACTCAACTAGAGCATCATCAATTTTGAGTTTATCAATAGGAGGGACCGTACTCCACAAGTTACCAATTTTCTTTATTTTCCCTTTAATTGACATAGATCGGATGTCATCTGGATCAGAAGATTCGGATCCAGACAGAGATTCTTCTCCTTCCTTCTCTTCTGGAATAACAATGATGTTTTCAGTGATAAATTTTCTTTTCTTTGATTTCGAAGGGGAATCACTAGTGACAACTTCCGATTATTTTGTTCCGGAGGAAGAGCCTTCCTCAAATTGACTAGACATAACTTCACCAGAGCTCATATTTTTCTGCAAAGATAAGAAATTTTTTTACACGCACTTACTTTATTTTCCAAGCCTTCCAAATAATTGTATATTTTTCTTGCAACGGGAATCCCAGATTCCCACTTAACATCTTTCTTTCCTGGTAACGAGTCTAGAAGATAGAGTACCAGACATGTAAGTAAGAACCCAAAATGGAAAGGGTATCCTTCTACCAATAACATTCGTATGTTTTCGACAAGATTTTCCAGAATTAATCCACACAGATCAAAATGCTTGTTCTCTTCTACAATTTTATGTGCCAAAAACACAACAATGGCCGAGGTAGAGCTATCTCGATTTCTGAAATAAAATTTATAGGAAATTCCATACGTAACATACCTAATCGAGGAATCATAAATAATATCAATCAACAGTGCTCGAGGACCTTTTTCAACTCCCGTCCCCCCCTCTACTTCCTTGTATTTTATAGTCTTCTTTCCAGGAAGGTCTCCAACACTACATAACCCAATGATGGCTTCGATCGCTTCCTTTGTAATGGGATAGGATTTATCCAACACAATGCTGCCATCCTTGAATTTTCTCAAAAGGAACAAGATAAATTCTTTGTCAGCAATCCAAGAGAATTCTCCCCACAAATCCAAGCCTAGGGTTTGTAAGTTCTGTAAGTTGTTTGATTCTAACCCTAATTCCATCTTTATTTTGCGATGATCAAATTCATCTAGCTCAACTCCTTTTAACCTCATTGGGATATTTCCACTCGAACCTCTGTTAGAAGGTTCCATTAAAGCGCTTAACTTCTTCAAATTTAACAAATATTTCTTCTATTACCTTCCTCTATGACTGCGAGAGAGAAACTTTTGTTGCTTGCTTTCGAGTGTCCACAAAGATCTCTTCAGAGTTACTTCAAAATGCTTTAGAATTTCTCCAAGATAGTTCCAAGTTGCTCCACAAATGCTTCTAAAGCTTTTGACGATCAAAATGATTTGTAAAATTTCCTTTATACACCATCATTTTGCCCTAAATCACATTAATTACAAAAAGTTGACAAAACTTTTCTTCCACTCCATTAAGAAACCCTAATTCACTCTGTAAAAGAACATGCTCGCTCTTTTTCTTTTGGTTTCTTTTGCATTAGCTCTGTCTAGTCATTCCTTACAACATATCCACGTGCCAACATCTGACACGCCATATTTCCAGGGGTCTAGTTGATTTTTTGATAAAAGCTCCCCCTAAGACCATGCTAGGTCTAATTCTCGAAGGAATAATCTACATCGGATGAGGGTACAAACGCATCAGTAGTCTCTCATTCTTCTTTCTTTTTCCATATCTTTCTCATTTCCTACTTAACCTCTTCCTTGTCAATATTTTTCACCGGTTCATCATCTTTCACTGCAGTAGACTGCTTTCCCTTTTTACTTCTGCAAACTTTTGAAATATGTCCCGATTTTTTGCAATTGTAGCAAACAAATTTTTTGTGTCTTGTTTGATTCCCATTAGTCCCTGTTTTGCATTGATTCACTTTATGTCGAAACATGTTACAGGTATAGCAATAACCATCAAAAGATTGATTTATCCTTCCTCCATTGAATCTGTTCATCATCACCCGACTAACCATCCTTACTTGAGATCTGCATTCAGTAGCTTTATGTCTTATCTTCTTGAATGTATAACATTGTCTAGAGAAGGAACCAAAAAATTGATTTATCCTACTCTTACACTTAGTTGCCTTATGACCAAATTTATTACATGAAAAACAAACACCATTGAACGATGAGTACCTTTGTGCATTTGGTTGTCTGATAAGTGGTCTCCTTCTTAGATTTCTTTTCTACTTTCCTTTATCTCGAGTCTTTTGATTATTTACTGGATTTGAGTTCTGCATCTTTTCATCAACCTCATTGCTTAATCCACCTCTATCTTTAGAAGGTTTCTATCTAGCTATCGATTCATCAAGCTTGGTGGAGCTTGTCCTGAAATCATCTTCACAGAGTTTTGCTTTCTCTAATTTTTCTTTCAGATTCATCACTTCCTATTCAAGCCTAGAGAAAACATCAACCTTGCTTTGTATCATTGTTTTGAGACACTCCTCAACTCTCTTCTTTTCATCCACTTTCAACTTCAGTCCGGTATTCTCTTCATTTGGTTGTTTTAGTTGCTCACTCACTTCTCTATATCTTTCTTTGAATTTTTTTAACCGCTCTTTCAATTTCTGGATGCATTCATTTGCTTCATCAAGATTTTCTTTCAGATCTCTGTTTTCAATTTCAGCCTTATCAAGATCTTCAAGGGCAGTCCACAGCTCTTCTTTATCCATTTGTTCAACTCTACAAGATCTCCCTCAACCTGCTAGACTTCTGAAAAGGAACCAAAGCTCTGATACCAATTGTTAAATATTCAAGATACTGAGAGGGGGGGGGGGGAGTGAATCGGTATCTTCTAAAACTTATTGAACAAACACCTTTAATTACTTTACTGCATAGAATAGATAAGAGCAAGAGAAAAACATGAAGTTCCATAACACAACAGCACTAGATTTTTATTTGGAAAACCCAATGAGGGAAAAACCACGATGAGGATTACATCCAATATATAGTTATTTCAATACTAGTTACAAAAGAGGCTCATTGCTAGATACAAAAGCTCACTGCTTACAAGGATTTACTGTCAAGACATGAAGGCTCATTGCCTACAGAGATTATAGAAACAAAAATGGCTAACCACCAGAATTTGAACTGATGAAATTACACCACAAGTGCAGATTCAGTTCCTTTGATGCTCAGAGTATTTGCTCGCATGACAATAGACTAAACTTTACCCTTCTATTCGCACATTTTTAATACATACTCGCACACCTTCTTCACCTACATACAAATCATCTTTAAACCATCTTGTATATATATACCTGATATACCCGCATGGATCAATTAGGTCGGTCTAATTGGGTGCAATTCATATTTTCAAAAAGATAACTCTTCGGCTTCCAAAAGTAATGCAACCTTGTCATGCAATATTATGTTGGCTGGGACCAAAGCTAGGTTGCACATATAACTGTAATTCTTGTAGAGCTATAAACTGATTATTAGGTAGGCCATGATTAGCCTAATAACGAGATGCAATAAAAAAAGATGATGCCAACGCATCATCCAATCATATGAACATCCGGGAATACATATATACGCGCTTCTAGTGATCATAAGCCTTTTCCCAAAACCTTAAACCACAATGATTATCGAAAAGAATATGTGGACCAAAATACCGGATCAAATACCAGACGTAGTAAGCTTGTTTTGCACACCAGTTCAAGGTATCGGACCAACATGGTGACATCAATGACAACATAAGACTAATCTTCTCCATACTTCCAACATTCATTACGTGCACACAATTTCTCCACTAAAGGAAGGAATTAATTTAATAATTAATTATTTTATCTTGAACACATGTCTTCTATATCTCAAGTAAATATTTCATGCATAATTCTCTCTCTCACTTCACTCACCGAATTGATCTATCACCTATTTTTGACTAACACTTTCTTTCAGTTTACTCACCTGATGGATCTGTTACCTCCTTGTTACTCACAAATTCTCTTAGTTACACCTCTTGAAATGAATTGATCAAATCACTTAACTATTCAATCAAAGCATGCAATCAGGTCCTCACACGTGATCTGAACCATTCAAATCAAATCAATCTCAACCGTCGAATCTATGAGACTTCTATAAAAGAAGCTTTTCAACTCTATTTTTGGTAATCACAATCTTCTAAGTTTTGTTGTCAAGATACATACAAGCGAATATTGCATACTCATGATCTAAGGGAAATTTAAGTGATTTAAAGAAAAGTTGAGAAGAATAATGAAGATGAGTCAAGCAAGCATGGGAGTTACATGATACAATTTTTGATTTATTGAATTCCTTTATAGCATATGCACTTCATTATTGATTTGGGATCTTTAGCATAATATAGGCAATTAGTGGTTGTTGCTATTTGTTATGCTGTTTCATTTATTTCCTTATTACAGTTATCTCTGATAGGTAGGTGCCTACAAGCACATTAGGGGATTATTGTCTCCGGTAGGTTGGTGCCTACTTTAGTGTTTTAAATTCTTATAAATTTGAAAGCATTGCAAGGCTGGATTTGGGTAGTAAATCCAAGAACTTATTCTCACCATGGTTTTTCCCATCTTGGGTTTTCCATGTATATTTGGTGTTCTCGTTATGTTTTGTTTGTTTATGTGGGGTTTGTTGTGAAGAATCATATATGCTGATAACTTTAGAAAGATTTAATTTTTTTGGAATTGTTTAGATCTACTTACTCACCCCCCCCCTCTCAGTAGATTGTGTGACCTTCATTATGCGACATTCATAGCTTTCCTTGCTCATTATCATTCATGGTAGTATACCATTTTGTGCAACTATACTTTCTCTGTGGTAGTATCACAATAATATCTAGCATGGTTACCCTCGCCTATATGCCAGGGGTAGGGATAGCTTTTTTTGCAGGTGTGTGTCCTTGAGGAACCTCTCTCTTCTTTCTCCCCCTCTTCATTCTCCTTAAAATGACATGTTCTCCTCTACATAGCACACATCAGTCTAAGGGGGGCTATCATATCTTTTTAAAAAAAAAAAAATTGTCTTAAAAAATATTTCATGATGTCTTATTATCTTGTTGTCTAGCTTGGGGACATCTTGACTAGACTTTTCTTTTATCTTGATCTTGTCGTCTTGCTTGGGGGCAACCTGACTAGACTTGCCCTTTTTGTGACTATCCTGCAATGTAGTTTGCAACAACCATAGGCCTTTTTGCTTGTCATATGGTCCTTATCATGTAGCATAGCTTGTTAGCCATACCTATCAGTGCTATCTTTTTATCTGATTAGATTTATCATATCGATTTTCTCTTTTTCTCCCAACGTGTTTGTTTGCAGCTTACATTTTTATGGTGAATTTGCAGTCAAGTGTACTAGATAGAAGACTTGCGTCCTCTTCAAATCCTGGCTCAGCTTTACAATTGTATATTTTGGATCGAAGACCCGCATCTTCTTCATCTTGAGTGTATTCTCTTTCTCTCTCTTTTTCTCTTCGATGTTGGTTGCTTCCCTATCTTTTGGATGCATTCCTCCCTTGAAGCAATCAATCCTTACATTCTTCTCTCTATTTAATAATTCTTCTATATGTGTTATTTCATGTTATTTTGTGAACAACATATAGTACTTAGACAACCTCCCACATTGAGGTCTCTTTTACTTTGTTGACTCAAATCTTGTTAGTTTGTTTATGTGTCTTTGTGTATTGGTTATCCATGTATATGTTATAATCCCGTGATTTGGTAGCTTTTTATGTCCTAACCTTGTCAACTTCTACAAATCTTTCCTATTTAATGTATTTGTTTTGTAGGTATTCACCCTGAGGGCATGCTTCCTTTGTTTGAAGAGCCATATGCTTCCTCTACAGTATCCGTTTGGCAACATGATATTGTATATTTCCTTTAGTGTGCATATTCATGTAAATTCATAAGCCCACTAAAGTGGGGGAAAATGTAGTATCAAAGATTGCATACCCTTTCAATTTCACCTATGCCTTTGTATCCAATTTAGTGTCCATTCCCTTAGTATTTATGTAGGCTCATCTTAGCCTTTGCATTAGCCTTTTTCCCTCTCAATATGCTCAAGACTCCTTTTTAGTAGCTAAATTTAAGTGTTAGTTTTGTATTAACCTTGTGTTTTCCTCATTTCCTGTCGTCTTTGAGCATAATTTTTTTGGACACTAGCATGCTCCATGGACATCCACGCACCACACTAGCATCCCACAACATGTTAAGTTTCAAACAACTATTTCCAAACATTTTTCCACTTGTCACCTACCTTGGTTGGTGGAAACGTCTCGAGACACCTTGTAATGGCTTGACAAACTTTTTTTCTCTCCTCTTCTCTCTTTAAATTCTATCTTTTCACTTATCTTGATCTCTCTTTGTCTTTTCTCTCTTTCTCTCTTGATCTCTTTTGGACAAATTCTCTCTTCTCTTTATCTTGCTCTCTTTCTTGCAAAGCTCTCTATAGCTTGCTATAGTAGTCTCAAGTTCTCACAACACTATTTGCAACTCTCTTGGCTCTCATAGCTTTCTCTTTCTTTCTCTCTCTCTTTGGCTTCCTCAAGCCTTGCCTATATCTATTTGTCTTATGTCTTTGATCATCTTGGGATTTATCAAATCCATTGTCTATGCATTTATCTTCTTGTCTATTTAAATTTCTATCTATTTGTCTATTTGGACGTCCATGGAGGTGGAAACACTGAAATGGGGGTTTGACTGAGGCAAGCCGCTAAACATCCCGAACATTTTCTCTTGGTATTATGTGTGCAAGTAATGAAGAAATTTATTTGTTGGAAGCTTTATTGCTTGGTTGGTTGTGAGTTCTTTCTTTCTCTTCCTTCATTTTATCATCTTCATTAAATTTAATCTATATTTTGTTTAGTTCTATTATTTTCCCATATTTCAAGAGTTCTTAGCAATCATAATAGAAGTAGTCATTTTTCTATTTTTATGACATTCTCAATTTTCTGTTTGTATGGTACACCAACATGTTGTAGGGATGCTCATGTTCCACACTATCGTTCTTGGCTCGCATTGTTGTCCTTGGTTGATAGCTTGTGAATTTGTCCAAAAGACCTCTGTGACTTACTCTTTCTATTTCTCAAACTCTCACCATTTTATTCTGTCACTTGAGCTTTGTTCCTTGAGGTAGTTGAGGACCATTTTCTCCTTGAAGATTATACTTGTCCTGAGACTCGAGGGTAGAAAATTTCCTCCTCCATAGGTATGTCTCGACAACATCACCAGTCATGTGAAAAATGTTTACCTAGAGTACTACAGCTTATAGGGGGCTACCCATTTGCCGCATTCAAGAAAAAACTTTAAAGCCAAGTTTTCAAGATTGGATTTGGTTCATTCTTTATCCGAAGGAAGAAAACCCTTTTGACAATTAGTTTCATGGATAAAAACTCATCTAGCTGATCAAGTGGTTTCATCCATAGATCACCATTATGCTAAACATTAGGAAATTTTTTGAAGAATGAAAGCTTGATAGATAAATATCTATATGTTTCATTTCTAGGTTGCAACTAATTAAAATATTTTGATAATAAATTATTTATGAAATTTGGGAGTGAATATTATATTTATATTTATAATTACACCATAAAAAAGGAAACTTGTATCATTTTATTTGGTATAGGTAGTAGAATTGTAGTGAGAGTGACAACAATTAACAAGGTCATACCAACACAAAATTTGTTATACTAAAGTGGGAATGATTTCAAATTTTATCTACACTAGCAATGCATCAATAACTATTCTACAACATAGGGCAACATTGACATCATCCTTATGTTGTATCAAGTACTTTAGGTATCATTTTATCTAGTACTTAGGTTACATGACAATTGTTTGACAAAATATTTCTTTATTAATTATGACCAAACACAAAATAGAAGTAATTATTGAATTTTGACTAGTAAATTTGTTATAATATATATACACATACATATATATATGTATGAATGTATCCATGTATATATGTATATATGTATGTATCTAAAGAAACAAATGAAATATCAACAATGGCCTATGCTTACAAACTATTTGTTAAAATTCCTATGTATTTGTGATGGAGAAATAGGAGAACAAGGCTCTAAATCACACCTTAGCCCATCTAACATTTAAGGACCCTGTGAAGCAATTTTTGCTTTAGTCTTTTTGAGTTTTTCGGCCCTCACTCTTTTTCGGCTTTGGACTGATCCACGCTCAAATAAACAAAGTTGCTCCAAAAGTGTGCAATGCACCACATGGTAGCTGTGCAACTTTTTGTATATGTTTTTCTTTCGGGCACGGGCTAGGACGCGTGTCAGTTGGGCGAAGTTTCTCTCTGAAGCCATTCTCACAATACTAAAAGTCCCTGCTAGCTTGAAACGTCATAGTTTGCTTCAGAAAGTTTGTTTGTTTTGCGGAGAGATATTTTTGGGTGGATCCTATCAAAACATGACATGTATTTTACTTTCAGAGTAGAGCTTTCAAGTTGGCACCGTCAACCTCAGTATTGACCAATCAAATTTTTGCCAGGATGCATTTTTACAATCTGATCATTTTGATAGTTATCTTTGCTATAATATCTAAGGAGCCATTAATATTGCAGTTGGGACTTAATGAGCAAATATCGCTATGACCTTACCAAGATCCAGGATTGGATCGTGAGCTATCAGGCTAGGGCATCTGGTAGTTTTTGTTTCTAGAATGTTTTATGGTGGTGTTCTCTTTTGTTGGCTATAAATACAGGATGGCAACTTATTTTTAGGGTTAGAAGAATTTGCTAAAAAGTAGTTTTCTTTTCAAAAGTAGGTTACAGAACACCGTTATACCTCTAGCATGTTATATTTTTCAAAGTTTGAACTATCATCGGATTGGCATCTGACCTTTGCTTTTTCTGATCATATATTTAAAAGTCTGAATTATTTATAAGAGATTACTGAAATTGTGCATGATATATCCTTTTTCAGGTTTCTCATTTATCTTTCTTTCATGATTAAAGCATCGTGTTAAGCCTATTTTGATAGTATGGGTTGCTAATTTTCATGCTTTTAAGCTTATGTGCTAAATAATTAGCTTTCGAAAAATAGAATATGTCTTTTAGACTTTTCCATTCTTTGTAAAAGTTAGTCGTTCTTCATATTATGTTGTAAAGAGAAGGATTTTCTATGAACTTTTTGTATTATTGTTAATCGGTATATCATTCTTGTATCTAATACACCTAAATAGATGCTTCCCACATGAAGATTTGAATAACTACATTGTGCTTTCATTAAGTCTTTGTTGCTTGTGCTCTTCTCAACAATGAAGGGTATGTGGCAATTTTGTCCATCATATCAATTATAAGAAGCAATTTTAGGTTGTAAGCATTGTAAAAGTTTTGGCGTATCACCCTTTTATGTTTTAAAATCACATTTCTTCCTACCTCTTTCCCCAAAACACAGAGAAGAGTCGGCTTTCTATAAAAATGTTGGAGGTATTCAGTGAGGCACAAATTAGTCCCCCACTCATAGACTTTCCCGTAATACTATCAGAGAAACACAAGCTTTAATGATCAATAGACCCAAAAAGTATCATAAAATACCACTTGGATACTATCCTTATTGGAAGAGCCATAATGGACGATTAAGGTTTTGGTCCTTATTTGTGCTAGCGGGGTTGGATCTGATTTAGAAGTGATGTGTGTGATGTAATAGTGAATTAGGCTAATGATGTAGATACAAAAAACTAATGAAATTACATAAAATTGTATCTAACTGAAACAAAAAAATAGATTACATAGAAGCATAGTGTCGAGACAAAAGAACCTAACATTCAAATTTGAGATGGATTTGGTTTGTCAATGGAGTGGCTTCCCTATACTGGAAATGCTACTTTTTAGGAACTTTGAACAACTCTCAATATGTTACAGTCTATAGGCTTTGTTCTCATGGAACTAGATTCAAAACTTCTTCTATTGATAAATAATCCCCCTTACCCTAATTTGTTGAAGGAATATGCTTGAATGTTGAATCTTTCAATTAGGTCTTGAATATCTTTCCAAATTTTCTTTAGATCTATCACTTACACACAAGAAAGGATATAAATGGTTGTTCCCTATAGGTGATTACCTAAGTCAAACCCCATTTTGGTGTTCTCACCTCCATAATGAATATGATGTTGTACAATAAGTGCTTACCCTTGGTTGGATATAGGAAAAATGAATCAAACAAGCGATAAATTGACAAGTGTTGTAACCCACCACTTCAAATCCGAGATCCTTGATGGAGTGAATTCATGACACATCTCATGCAAGGATAATCTGATGCTTGATTGAAGGTCCTACAAATGTTGGTACTCACAAAATAATTGAACATAAAAATGTGAACAATCTTACTCATAAAATTGATGTATTGGTGATCATGAATCTTGACTGAAATAATGCAGTAATAGTTCTTCTTATTCTACTCTTGACTGCTCTTAGGATGCTCCAACTTTGAATTCCAATTGCTAGATTTTATTTGAGATGTTTAAATTGTGAAAAGTACTTGTATTTATATGCATTTTTTTGTTTCCCACAAACTTAATTATGAAAAGCCAACAAATAAATTTAAATTTATAAATATAAAAATACCAACAATAAAATATTTAAATTTGGGCCAAAATAGGCTTGTCAAGGTAGTGGGCGCCCTACACTAGACCTAGTTTGGGGCTTTTGATGTTAAATGAATATTTAATATTAATTCCCATTTTATCTTAAATTTTCAAAAAATGACGATAAATGAGCAAATTATAAGCACAATTAGGTCCAGACACATAAGGACAGGCTAACCCGTGTGAAATTGTCAAGGCTGACAATTTATAATGCTACATTTAGCCCCCACTTTAGTGAGAGTATGAAATTATGCTCATACTCATACTAAAGCAAGGACAAGCCAAAATGGGTTAATCTATCAAAACATTGAAGTGCCAGGATAACACTAAATCTAGGTGATGCGCTATCCCCTAGGCTCAAAATCCTACTAAATAACAATGAGAATATAAAGGAACAAACTTACATAAGACACAATGTGGTAAGAGACATAACTAGACACAAAGCATAAACAATAAAAACACAAAGCCAATATAAAGAAAATAAGAAGCATACAAGAAGACACACATGACATACACAAGGCATAAACAAAGTAAATAGAAAGCAACAAAGAAAATACATCAAATACATGAGGAAAATACACAAAAAAATAATTGAAACACAATCATAAAATCCAAATCCAAAGGTTATTATGCTAAAAAAAATTCGAGTCAGTAAGGTAAAGAGACCTTAGTCTAAAATTTGTCTTCATACACAAAATCATCCATCAAAAAATGTTAGGAATCATAGTGCTCTCATAGGACTAGCAAGTTGTGTTATATCATATCACTCATGAGCTACATAGATCTATTGGCTATAAAGTTGTTTAATGATAGGTTTCCATACAATATGATGGGTTTCACAATGCTAGAAAGTTGTAAGGTGATCCCACAATACTAGTTTACAATTTTAGGGCAAACTAGACACTTAATTGATTTTTTTAAATCTTCACTTTCGGGCTCCTATAGCAGCTAAACCTTGAGGAATTTGAAGATGATGCAAACTAGTGATTTGTGAAGTTTTGTCTATAGATTCAAAATATATATTTTTTTCATTTTTTTTGGAATCAAATTGCACTTCTTTTTCAATCTCTTTCAAAAACTAGTTTTTTTTAAAAAACAACATTTTTAAGGAGTGACACTCACCGTATACAACATAACATTTTTTGTATGAAGGAAAAAAATCTATTTTTTTTGAATTTAGATTTGTAACTATGATATCTAGCACTTTCATTTGGTTTTATTATATATTTCTTCCTTAATCAAGTTTTTAAGTCAAACCAATTACAATTCAGACATAGGCGAACCGTATACAACATAACTTTTTTTGTAAGTATCAAAATTCAATTTTATTTTTTTTAATGGATCAAGGACATCAATACCCAGTCTGAACATATTTTTCAAATTTTTATTTTGATAATCTTATATTTTTCCACATGTGCAAAACAAAGATCTTGATTTTCGGTGAAAAACCTATGTTTAATAAAATTAAAAAAATAAATACATAATAAAACCAAAACATATTAAAATTATATTTGTTGGATAGCTCATTTTGAGGACTACAATAATCATTTGAAATAAATTTTAAATGAATTCATTTGATCCCCCAAAAGGTAAATCAAAAGTGATTTTTTATCAGGATTATGATAGGTGTAAAGGAGACTTCGTTATAGGCATGGTTTAAAACTAGCGGGGTTCTATCCAAGGGGGTTAGGTTCATAGGCCAAAAAGCTCTGTTATGCTAGGTCTATGTGAATCATAATTTAGGTAGTGCATAAAATTTTAATATCTCGAGGGATTATTTAACATCACAAGGGATGAATTATCTTAGGGGGTGTATAAAAATTTAACGTCATCAGGGATGAATCACCTCAGGGGGTGTATAAAAGTTTATCATGAGGGATGAATCAGTAACCACGCCTCAGGGGGCATTAATAAACAACACTACCATAAAAAGGGGGTAGCTAAATAAAATGACAACCACACTTAGGGGATATTATGCATAATACCACAACTAAAGGGGCATTTGAATGAATTGCAAGACCACACCTTAGGGGATATAATGCATAATATAAGACCTCACAAGATATGAAATATAACACAATGAATGGGGGAATATGCACCCCTAAAATGTTAGTATATTTTCTATGCTAATATTTCAAGGAAACAAGAGATGAAGAGGGTATGAATAGGGGTAAGATTCATAGTAGTACATTTCCCCCACATTGATGAGATATGATTGCACATACAAATGTGCCCCCATGAATGGTAATGAGAATCCTAGGGTGCTGCAAATGCCAGATGATGAGGGGAAATGTGATAATAACTAATATATTGTATTATCACATTCACAATGACTCTCATTTGAGTATATTTCCATGATGCCATATTGCTAAAATATTTCTTATATTTTTATTTTTAAAGAACAACGCTCATCAATAGAATACCTAATCATTTGATGATATGCACAAAAAGATCAATTTTGTCCTTTTTGTTTAGTATACTTTATTTTATGTGAGGATGAGAGTGTGATTATGCCCCATCTCAAGGAATACATAATATATTTTCTATTTCAGATATGGGATGCAGAATGGGAAGCAAGCCTTATCTTTGTGAACAATAATGTGGTGGTGGTGTTGTAGAGGCTGTAATGAATGTCTCATGCAAAGGTGGGAGAGATGATATTGACAACCTATTCCTATTGCGGAAAGGTGTGGTGTTGGTTCTAGGGGAGTTTTAATTATGCATTAATTATTTGCATCAAAACCTTGATTAGCCAAGATCCTAAATCTATGGCCATAATGTGTCTTCAAATAAAAGGGTATATTATTAGTTCTGCTCATATGATATGGATGAGCACTTTGTGGTAAGGACGTGTAATAATTGACATGGGAAGAAAACTATCATGAGTTCAAAGAGAATTTTTTTTACGTATACGTAATGGATGATGAATGAATTGTAAAGGAGTCTCTTTGTGAGAGGGAGAAAGTAAGTCAATTGATGCAATTATAGGTCTAGTGTATTCTTGGCAGAGGTGAGGCATGTAATTTATGTGAGATGGATTGTAGCTTGTAGGTAATATGGGTGCTTCACACATAAGTGTTAATTTTTTCAAGAGGATTGTTTGATTGGAGGGTAGGTGCGGTAGTGTTTAGGAACCTTTCAATGATTTCTTCTTCTTGCACCAAGATATCCTTTTTAGGAGGAGATACATTGGGAGAAGAGAGAACACGAGCTTCATCCTTTGTTGGAGGAATAGTACATAAGGAACAAAATGAAACATCAACCAAGGATTTTAAAGAAGATATTACCTTTCCAAAACACAAACATTTTGAAAGCTCTTTTAAAACGAAAACAATTATAAACGTTGAACAAAAAATGACTATTATAGAGCAATTCAATAGAAACTTAAAGTAAATCTGGACAAAAATTTGAGAGAGAATATTGTAATTGAAATTTGGTAAAATACAACCTTGACAGGGAATTGTGCACCCTAGGCCAGGAGTGCAGGGTTTTAAAAAAAATTAAAATCAAATATGTAGCACTATGTTTAATGATCAAAAATTTGATAGGTTTAGGTTTGAGAGTAAACATATTTATGGGAATGCATGAAAACCTAAATTTCTCTATGTGAAGCATATGTATGCATTAAATTTTGTCTTTTAAAGCAATGACTTATATCCCAAATGATAATTTTTAAAATTTAAAGTGTTATAAATAATTTATTTATGTAGAAAATAATACTTCTTAAACTTTTGAAATGTAAAACCATATGCAAATTTTTAATTTTTTCAATGTTTTTTCCTAAAATGTGCATACAATTTGAGTAATGAAAACAACTAAAGGTTGTACTTAGATTTTGAAATAAAAGCTATATGATTTCGAAAGCTTAGAAAATGTTAAAAAAGCACCGGGTTCACCAAAATGTTATGGGGAAAAAGGGGATCTAGGGTCTAAATAACACCTTATCCCATATAACCTTAAGGGACACAAAAATGATCATAAAAGACCATTTGGTTTTTGTCATCAATGGAAGAGCCAGAATGGTTGATTAGGGTTTTGGTCCCTTTTGTGGTAGTAGGTTTGGATCTGATTTAGAAGTGATGTGTGTGATGTAATAGCGAATTAGGCTAATGATGTACCTAAAAAAAATTGATGAAATTACATAGATTTGTAGAGCTAAAAAACATAAATATATTATAAGGAAGCATAATGCAGAGACAAAAGAACATGAGAGTTTTTCTCATGTGGTTTTCTCCTTTTCTCTAGTTATGAGAAAATTCATTTATTGGTACATGGGTACCTCATCAACACTTGTATCCGATATCCATCCATGCATCCATCATTGCATTCTACATCAAGGTTTTATAGGTTCTCCCTAAGTTGATCTTAGGGGGGTGTTGGAGTAATTAGGATAATCACTTAATTCATTAATCATTAATTAATTATTAAGTCCCTTATTACTTTATTCACTTAAGCAAAATTTATGAGTGCTTTTTTTATTATTAGATTGGGCTAATTATAGGTGTAGCTGTCTCATTGCTTGAGATTAAGATTTTTGTCATAATTTAATGCTATCCTCATCTAGGGTTTGCTTTTTTTTTCTTTTATAAGAATGCACATTCATTGTAATCATCAATTCACATTAATTCATTCAATATAGAAGGCACATCAGATGCTTTTGTTGATCAATTAATCTCTCTCAAGGTTGCATAGCAAAATCATTTCTTTGATTTCTTGTTTGTGATAGGCATTTTGATTGTAGAAGATCACTAGGAGTTGTGGGGTTCACTATCAACTCCAACATGGTATCAAAGCACCAAATCTGTGACTTCTTGTTTGAATTTTGAGAAATCCAGCCTTGGGAGAAAAATTGGCTCATCCCAAGGCAAAACAGGCATCACCATTGTGTCTGGAATAACCAAAAACCTTAAGAATGCCTGTCTTTTTGTTCAAATCCGAGTAGTTGCAAAAAATGATTTTTTTTAGGAGCAAGAATGTACAAATCCATATAGTATGTCACCATTAAAGCTATGCACATGTAGGTATGATTAGGGTTTATAATTTTCGTTTTTAAATTTTCTCCATTGATAAAAAAAGTTCCAAGTTTTTCAATTTATTTTACCTTCAATAAAAAAATTAGAAAAGCAAAAGATCTTTTAAAAAAATTATTCCGATTTTTAATTAATGTTTTCTAGAATAAAAAAGAAAAAAGCATATTAAAAATAAGGGGTACATAGTACCCTGCTCCTATGCATGCAGGAGGTCTACCATGCGGGCACCACATTGGCATGACGATGACTTTATATAGTCGGTTGGTGGCTATTAATAGCCACTCGGTGGCTTTAAACTTTTCGGTGGTGGATTTTATCGATTCCTTGGTGGCTTTGGTACTACCAAAATCTTCTTAGATTCCCTAGCATCAAGAAAAATCCAATGCTTAGACAACAAAAATCCGGTGACAAAATCCCAATGACCTACAAAGCATATTCTGCCCACTAGCAAGAATATTCCAACGAGTCCAGTTTTCAAGCGACCTTTTATTTTTATGGTCGGTGAAGGAATATTCCCTATATATGCACTAACATTAGCATGATGTCAAGATGATTCCAGCCATACGATTGACCCTCCAAGCGCCCCTCCTAGCCTTTATTTGCCTCAAAAGAGTGAGTTTTTCTTTTTGGCATAACTTAGGCATATGGTGTCAAAACTAAGCAAACAGGATATCATAAAAAAACTAGTTTCATCTACTTTCCAGTGGTGTAGGTCTCGTTATCATATTTGGCTCATGGTTCATGTTAGTCTCAGTCAAAGTTACATATTCATTTTTCACTTCTAAGCTTATAACCTTTTGCCTATAACTCCAATTTTCACAATTCAAGTGGGGTGGGGAAAGTATTTCAGAGCTCTTCAAATCCATTCATGCATTTTTTTCCAGAATCTTCTTGAGGTACATTTTATGCAAATTTTGTAATTTCACATTTTTGTCAATTACTTGGATGTCTTGGCACCTAAAAAGGATATGTTTACATTGGATGAGATAATTTGATCTGCTTTATATGTACAAAGATTATTAGTCTCTGATTTTTTCATTTGAGGAATTACCATGGGTTTTTTCTATTCATCCTTTTATAATTAACTTGGAAAAGGATAACTATGAGTCTTGGTGAAACGACATCCTGACACATCTTAGGTGGCTTTATCTTTTTCCTTATCTATATGGACTCATACCTACACCAAACACACCAGGGAATTTATCAGCATAGAGTATTAATAGTGATCATGTAGTAGGGGTTATATGTTCTAGTATTGATCTTGACACTATGTGTGCTATATCTGACATTAAATGTCCCCACACAGTTTAGACTCAACTTTTGGAGATCCATGGAGACCCTCATATCTCTCCATACCCAGAGGATCCTATTGCGGATTGTATCATCCCTCTTGTAGATACAGATTCCATACCCTTTGATGATGATACTTTAGAGGAGCTTGAATATATCATAGGTCTTACATGTTCTGATGGTTCAAAGACTTGTCTTCATGTTCCCACTCTTCAAATCGATACTTCATCACCATCTTCTATTGTTTCTAATCAGTTTGACATCGCCACATCCTTGGCCCCTATTGATTCAGTGTAGCAGGACATACATCTTCCAAACAAAGCTACTTGGGATTTGTATATTGTAAACATTTCATCCTTGTTTGTAGAGTCCTATATTGCATATTTGGAGGATTACTTTGAGGACATTCATCTCCTCTTTGTTGATACTGATGCAGGAGCATCCTTGGTTCTTGGCAATCTTGCATGAACCAAAAATATTTTCATTCAGTTTTGTTCTTGTTCAGTTCTTTTTAGTTCAAGTTCGCAGATTCGGTATTTCATCATATTTGCTCACAAGACGTTGTGGATATATATTTTCATCGTGGACATGTTCATTTTCCTTATTCCAAGTTTTTAGCAAGATTGGATTTTTTTCTGGCAAGTTATCACTTTTGGATTAAGTGACAGTTTTTGGAACTGGCCCTGGAATAATTTCAAACCTAGCGGCTAGTTTGATTGCTCGTGGATCTTTCTCGTAACTTGCGGATCCTTGTGAGGTGTTTTGAATTGTTCCTTGGAGTGTCTTCGACCTTAATTTTGGGTCCAGACTTCATCTTATGCACTTGCCAAGGAGAAATTCAAATTTGAGGCTGACCTATTTGTTATGCCTTGCATAACCACCCAATCTTTTGCTCTTGGTCAAAATGGGTCCCCTTTTATTGTTTTTATCCTTGGTTGATTTTCAAACAAAGTTTGGAGTTTTTCTTTTCAATACTTGTTTTTCTTTCATTTATTCTGCTGGAATCGGGACCGGAACTAAATTGGATTTTGAAACTTCTTTCAAAACTCATTCTGATTCCCAGCACGACAGTTTTCTTTTGCTTTGTTTGTTTTATCTTTGTCAGAGCTGGAGCCGGGATGGGAGTGAAGTCGGTATTTATTCAAAATTTCAAAATCTAATCTCTTTGCGCCTCTACCTCCGCTTTTTGGTCTTTCGTTTTAAACTAGGTTTTGTATGTTAAGTTTTCCTTTTTCGGTCTTTTTGTTTTATTTTTATGTTTCGTTTTGTTTTATTCTTTGTTGGCGGGACCGAACCCGGAATGGGAACCAAGTTGGAAAGTTAAACAAAGTTTCCGAAACAGTTTTCATTTTGATTCCGCTCCCGCCGTTTCTTGGTCGTTGACTTTACTGAAGTCACACGGCAGTAATGGGCCAGTTCTTTTTGCAGTTCCGACTCCGCTCTATTGGATTTATTGCATTAATGATAGGTGCCATGCATGCGTGAAACTCCAAGTTTTACCCTAATTAGGGAATAACGCGTACTTATTACCATTACTATTAAGAAATTGAAGAGTGAACAAGAGTTTCAGTAAAGCTTTTCGGCGAGTGAATCGATTGATAAAGAGATACTTGCGCGCAGATTTCTTCAGGAGGTTACCCTATTTATTTGCGTTCGAGGTAAGGTTTTTTATTCTCGTTATTCTTTTTACTTTCGCGTTTTCCATTTCTATTCGTTTTGGATTGTTTTGCTTTGGGCAAGTTCATGATTCTCAGTAAGTTTGCATGTTTTGTTTTTCTTTCTTTCTTTGTTTAAATTTCTTGTCTTCATTTTTTGCTTTTGTATCTGGTTTCTTTGTTTTCAACACGGTCGTTTTCACGTTTTTAGTCGTGAACACATTGTGCTGCCCTAGTTTTTAATGCGTAGGTTAACTTACAGTTCCAAAGTGAGTAGGGTTTTTTAAATCTTGTTTTTACTAAGGAATCTTGTTTTGCATTCAATCTGGTTAAATAAATAGGGTTAAATTCGTGCCCTAGTTTTTATATTGAGGTTTTTAGTTTAGGGTTTTTACTCATTTCTGTGTTTAAAAAAATAAATATGATGCCCTAGAAAGCATACTTGCCTCTCACTCATATGGGGATGGTCTTATTAGGTTACATTTAAGCCCCTTTTTGTTTTGATATGATCTAGTCCTTAAATCATGAAGTTATCTATCAAATTGTTAAAAAACATTTATGACGTCATGGTTATTTTAGGCGGAAGCAGGATGGGAATCAATCTATACTTTGAACCATGTTTTCCAATAGGTATCAATTCCATTTTCATCCCGTCTCTGACTCCGCTTATGGTGAGAAGCCTTCCTTCAAAATAACGATAACCTAGGCGGAAGCAGAACCGAAACATAAATTGAATATGAAATTAAAAAATCTGAAAGAAACCATATCAGTTTTCATTCCGGTTCTGGTCACCATTCCAGTTCGGACTCCGGTCCCGCTTGTTATTACTATAAGCTTAATGATTGTTTTAACTCCGATTCCGATAGTGTTTCAAAAGAGACTGTTTTCTTTTTGGTCTCGCCTCCGCTATCTATATAAAGGGTAAGGTTTTAAAGCATATTTTGTGATGTTTATTCAAGGATCTAATTAGAGGTTTTGTTGTAGGAAAGCTAAAAAATGTCAAGAGTATCAGGAGAGGCTTCCCAAAGGAATCGGCCTGCTGAAACATCAAAGGCAGCAACTAAGCCTAAGAAGATTAAGCCGGAGCAGCTACCTTATACTTTAAGGTATAACCATCGGAGTCTTGTTGCCATTGCAAGCAAAGTGGAATCTGATTGGTCTGATATAACTGACACCAATCTAGGCCAATACAATTTTGAGGAGTTATATTTTGAAACATTTACTGAAGATGTAACAGGGAGAACTCAAAGAATAGTTGAGTCTGGCTTGGCTCACATCACCTTATTTCCTCTGTCCATCTAGTGCTCGGAGTTAATCATGACAGCTACAGGAGCTTACAATCCGGCTACTAGACAATGCATGGATTCACAAGATAATGTAATCATTGATCTAACTCCTCAAATGTTCCAGCATGTGTTTAAAGTCCCAGATCCAAAGACTCTGGTACAGTTGAAGGAGGTAGAAGCTTTGGAGATATATAGCAAACACAAGGAGGCCAACAAGGCTCACTTGAACAATAAGTGGTTGAGAATGTAGAAGAAGTCCATAACCAAGCTCTCAGATCAACCAAAGAGGGCAAATTTTTATAAAGAAGTCTCGGATCTGATAATGATGTTGTTTAGGGCCTTTGGGAAGAGGGATGCATTTCATTTCAAGGAGTGGGTGTTTCCCTTTATTCAAACAATCTTTAATGGCACCCAACAGTTTGATTGGCCAATGACTGTTTCAGATGTTATTCATGATCAATTAACTAGAATTAGGGAAACCAAAAGCCTTTTCATGACCTCTTATGTTGTTTATGTAGCAGCAAGAGTAGGTATCTTTCTAGGTTTGAATAGGGTGGGGGTATTGGGAGAAGCTAATGGGCAGAAGAAAGTATGGAATCACTATGGCCAGCTATCCCTACAGGTTGCTGAAACTCAATTAAGAAGGGTTAATGATGCATTTCTATATGTAATCATTAACCAACTTAAGAAAGATGCAGGATACAGACTGAGCCAAGAAGCTATGGCGTTTATCACGGAATGGGGATGTTGGTATATCCAATACCCCAAGTTCACTTATTTTAGACTGGCTGGATTTGAGGGTCATCCCCACTTGCTCCCAAGATGTTGTAGCAATAGGATAGTTCTAATGGAATTTTTATATCAGGCTCTAGGGGTTAATGCCCAGTTTAGATTGAAGCATAAAAAGGATGTCATAAGTTCCCCATGCAATTGGGTGAATACAGCTGTCAACATCTGGTTGGAGCTAAGGTAGTGTGCAGTGAGTTGTCAGTTGGTACATCTGAAACTAGGTTTGTACATTGGTCGGAAGCACTTTGATCCCAAGAATAAAATGAATGCTTTATTGGCTTATGTCTTTGACAAGCATTTCAACCCGTTAGAGGACTTCTGGAGAGATTTTCATGATGAGTATGACCTCAGGAAAAGGAATTATGAGAGGTTTGCCGTGGCGCTCACGGTAGAATTTGGGGTCAAAAATGACATTCCTGATACATTGGTAGATGATGGAGTTGTATTGGATCCATCATAGGAAGCTTTGAACATTGGGACTAAAAGTTTGGATCTGATTGATTGGGATAGTGAGGAAACTATTGACATCAAGTAGATAGGGCGAGCAGTAGGTGAGTCATCTACTCAAGTCGCACTTACAAAGCAACAAGGTGAAGAGATGCCTAAAGGGACTCTACATGATACTGTAGAATCCATGAAGGGAAAAGGAGTAGAGGTAGAGATTCATGATATTGGAACGGAATCTGATGAGACTTTGTCAGAGAATGCATAAGAAAATATGCCTCTAGAGGAGGATACTGAATATGTGTTGACAGAGGAGGATCAATGGGCACTATTTGAGGAGGCAAAGAAGGCTTTGGATGATCAAGCACACGCTGCAGCAATAGAGAAGTAAAAGGTAATTGATGCCAAGGCACAAGCTGATGCCCTACTCCAGTAACAATAGGAAGAAGCCAAACGAAGGGTTGATGAAACAAAGAAGCAACAAAGACAAAAGGAGCAAGAGGTCAAGATCAAACAGGAGAATGATAAGCTGGAGTTAATACAAAAAAATCATGATCTAGAGGAACAAAAGGCAAAGCAACGAAGAGAAAGGGAAGTTCTTGTGGCGAAGTTGAAGCTTGCTGAAGAGTCTTCTAAAGAGAAAGAGGAAGAAAAACGAGTGCAAAAAGAGAAAGATGCCGAGGAACTAATCAAGCAGCAACAAAAGGAAAAGGAAGATGCAGAAAGACTTAAGGCATTAGAGGAAGAGAGAAGCCGGGAATAGGAGAAGAAGAGATTAGAAGAAGAAAAGTTGAAAAAGGAAGAAGAAGAGAAAAGGATACAGGAACAGAAGGATAGAGAGGAAGCTTAAAAGATTGCTGAGACAATTGTGAAGCAAGGACAACAAGAGAAACAAGGGGTTGATTCTCAACCTCAAGTGAATGTGCAACCACCCTCTACTACTAATGTTGCTTCTTCCTCAACTATAATGACCACTACTCCAGGTGCTCCCACCTGGTTAAAATTGGATCTTCAGAAGAGATCAGTGACACCTCCACAACCTCTCAATTGGGACGATATGATGAAGGAAATTGAGAATTTAATAGATGTGGTAGCTTCATCCACTAAATCTAGAATGATGAAAGACAAGCAAAGAAAGGATGAGCTTAAGACTGAGTTAGATCAATTGCATTCTTTCTTGAAAAGTGTTTCTACTCCGAGGTCACAAGAAATTGCCACCATTGAAACACCAATTTTTCTTAGTAAGAAAGAGGTGGACGATTTGGTACAGGTAAGGAGTAAGGCAGAGATGTTGGATAGGTGGATTGATACGATAAATAAGGAAATAAGTGAAGTACTGGACAACATTTTTGGGGTTCATAAAATGATTGAGGAGCTAATAGAGGAAATGAACCAGTATGTCGAAGTATTGGGAGAATAGGAGGAGGAATACAGAGGATATAGTCAGAAGTTGAAGGAGGTTAGAACATTGTAAAAGTCCACTCTTCTAGAACAGTGATCCAATGATCTGCATCAACCAACAAGTTCTAATAAGAAAATTGCACCAAGATAGACTGGTTTTAGGAGAAGAAACTGATTTGAGTAGTTTGTTACTTCCTAATTGGTGTAGGATTCATTATCACAATCATTCAGAGTTAACATGTCAATCATGCCTAGATATCTTAGTTCATGTAGACCAGCCTCAACAAATAGTTCAAGAGAAACCCCAGACTCCTATCAATGAGTTTTATTTTAAGGTCAAGGATGCTACCATTCTTACTAGGACTAGCCTTTCTCAAGAGGAAGATTCTTCACCATTAGAGCAGACTCAAATTCTGAGCTCTAAAATTGAAGAAGAGGTTGAGGTGTCTCAATTCGTATTCAATACACCTGCCCCAGATACTTTGCCAATGCCTAAGGCATTAATAAAAGATGAATTGGATTGCAATTTAACCCAAGAAGTTGTTGAGGAAGTGATTTCTGAGAAAGCTGAAAACATAGAACAATCTTCAAGGGAGATTTGTCCCAAGTCAATTTCTAATGACCAGCAAAAGTTCGAGCCGCCACACTTCTCAAGTAAGTCATCTCCTATTATTCCAAAAAGAAAGAACTCCCAGCCAAAGACCAATTGTGGACTCTTAAATTTGATGATTCCAAATCTAAAGCAGGAAGTGGAGCAGGGATTGAACTAACCAACCTGAAAGGGAAGACTTACTTTGCTTCTTATAGATTGCAGTTTGGTTGCTCAAACAATATGGCTGAGTATGAAGCACTTGCTCAAGGCCTTATGTTTGCTCATAAAAAGAATGTTACTGCTCTCAAAGTCATGGGGGATTCTGAAGTGATTGTAAATCAAGTATGTAGCCAGTATACGTGTCATACCAAAAGATTGGCTGCATACAAATACAAAGTCTGGAACTTAATTGAAGACTTTGATGCTTTTGGGATTACTCTGATCCCTAGAGAAGCTAATGAAATTGCAGATGCTCTTGTTGTTGATGCTAGTACTTTGGAACCCATGCAAGACTCTAATCTAAAGAGATTTTCAGTTGAGTTGATTTCAGTCCCAGCTGTTCCTGATAATGTCCGACATTTTTAAGTATTTGATGATGATCAACATATATTGGCCTTTTTGGCAAGTTCTGATGTTTTTGAAGGACAAATAATAGATGAATCTGAAAGAAATCAGTGAGATTGGGATCCTGAGAAAGAGAGTGAAGAAGGGTTATTGGATTTAAAAAGTAATACATTCTGAAAGGGATGGTTGCTTTGGAGAGGATATTTGACTCAAACCCAGGGGATCGTCAAAGGGTGCCTACAGAGAGTGATGGAGGGAAGTATGAATTTGTTAATTTGACTCACTCAGGCCCTGAAAGGAATGTTCTTATAGGAAAGACTTGTCCTCAGGAAAACAAGGACAAGATAGATAAAGTTTTGGAGCAGAACATTGAAGCCATTGCTTGGAGTTATGATGACCTGAAAACCTTTGACACTTCAGTGATCACACATACCATACCTCTCAAGCCAGACGGTAAGCCTTTTCGCTAGAAGGAACGCTCGGTCAATGCTTTAATTAAGCCTTTGATCCAGAAAGAGGCGCACAAATTTTTATCTGCAAGAATAATCTTTCCGGTTAGACATTCTACTTGGGTGGCAAATTTAGTTCTTGTGCGTAAAAATAATGGTGAGATCAAATTATGTGTTGATTTCAGGAACCTAAACAAAGCCTTCGTGAAAGAAAATTATCCATTCCCTTCTCTTGATGAAGTATTACAAAAGGTTAATGGATCCCAGATGATGTCATTCTTGGATGGTTATTCTAGATACAATCAGGTCCTTGTTAGTCATGAGGATAGGATGAAGACTGCTTTCACCACCAAATGGGGCACCTTTGCTTACAGGAGGATTCCTTTCGGTCTTATCAATGTTGGAGCTACCTTTCAGAAGGTGATGGATGTAGCTTTCAAAGATCTGAGAGGAAAATGTATAATCATTTATGTAGATGATTTAACTATCTTCTCTAGGAATAGAGAAGACCATGTTGCTGATCTAGAAAAGGTTCTAAAGAAATGTATAAGTTATGGTGTCTCTCTTAATCCGAAAAAGTGTGTTTGGGGTATTTGAGGGGAAACTCTTAGGTCGCATTATATCAGAGGAATGGATATCTATAGACCCTGATCGAGTGGAGGCCATATTGAAATTGACAAGGCTAGGCAGTAAGAAAGAAATGAGATCCTTCTTTGGGAGGATCAATTTTGTTAGAAAATTTATAACAGGGTTTGCGGAGATCGTCAAACCTCTCAATGAAATGATGAAGAAAGATGCAAAAATTGAGTGAAGTAATGAGGCTAAGTCTTCTTTCTCGCAGATTAAAAAATCTATATCTGAGGCACCTGTTTTGACAAGCCCAGACTATTTTAAACCTTTTTATATCTATTCGTTTGCTTTGGACCATTCATGTGCAACCGTTTTAACACAACGAAGAGGAGAGGGTGAGGAGAGACCTATTTCCTGTATGAGCTATCCATTTAAAAATACAGTAGTGAGGTACCCACCACTAGAGAAACAAGCCTTTGCATTGGTACGAGCAGTAAAAAAGTTTACGCATTACATAATTCGAAGTCAAGTGATGGCCATAGTTCCAGATCCAGCTTTGTAGTCTATTTTGATGCAAAGTGAATTAGGAGAATGAAGAGGGAAGTGGATGGCAATTCAACAAGAATCTGACTTAGAGATTCATCCAATGAAGCTTGTTCAAGGGCAAGGTTTATCAAAAGCAATGGCTGAGGTGGAGAAAAATATCACTTGTCAACAGTACACCGTCCATTCATTTACTAAGGATCCCTAGGACACAGATTTGATTTTCTTCCTCCTTAATAATAGATGTCCAGAGGGAATGAATGCTACTCAGAGGAGAGAATTAAGGATGTAGAGTGCTCAATATATGCTTAAAGGGGGATCCATCTACAGAAAGAATTTTCAAGGAATCTACTTGCGCTGTTTAGATCAGCAAGAGGCCAAGCATGCCATTTTTGAGTTTCATGGAAGGCATGAAATAGGGCATGGATCTGCTGATGCTTTGGCCCATTAGATTCATAGATCAGGCTATTATTGGCCTTATGTATTTTGAAATGCACACCAACATGTCAGAACTTGTCATGTATGCCAAACCTCTACACCCAGGGAAAGAAATCCTACAATTGCTTTGCAACCAGTATATTAGGTAAGGCCATTTGTTCAATGGGCACTTGACTTTGTAGGTGTTATTAATCCTAATTCTTCTGCAAGTTATAAGTTAATATTGACTGCAACTGACTATTGTACACGCTGGACTGAGGCCCAACCCTGCAAAAATAGAACCATAAAGGTGGTCATCAAGTTTTTGACTGAGAACATCACGACCAGGTTTGGGGTTCCATTTGCTCTGGTATGTGATAATGGCCCTGTTTTTTCTTCTGTTGAATTCATTTCATGGGCATATGAACATTAAATTGTTTTAAAGTATTCTTCCAATTACTACCCTCAGGAAAATGGAGTGGCTGAGTCCACAATTAAAAACTTGTTGGAAGTAATAAGAAAATTGGTAGAGATCAATCCTAGGGATTGGCATACCTAGTTGAGATTTGCGTTATGGGCAGATCAAACCCGAATCAAAGCAGCTCTAGGAAATTCACCTTTTAAGTTAGTCTATGGCCAAGACACAATCTTCCCGATTCATTTACAAATACCTGTTCTTAAGTTCATGCAGGAGTTTTATACCAAGGATGATAGGATCGAAGTTAGATTACTTAGTTTGCTTAACATGGAGGAGCAAAGATATGCTGCTTTGCAGCAATTCTCTAAGCATCAGGCTGTCGTCAAACAATGGTTTGATAAAAGAGCCAAGATTAAAGCTTTTAGGATATCAGATCTTGTATTATTACGGGATAAAGCCAGAGAAAAGAAAGGAGATCATCAGAAGTTTGATAGAGTTTGGTTAGGTCTTTATCAAGTGGCTGAGATACTAGACGAGAATGCTTTTCGTTTGAGTACCTTAACAGGAGAACCTATTCCATTGCCAGTTAATGGCCAGTTTCTCAAGCACTATTTTGGTTCATGAAAGGTCTAATGTTTTTAAGAAGAATGTATTATACTGTATCATATGTAATTAGGGTTTTGTTTTTGTTTGTTTTTGTTTGTCTTGTTTGGTTGGGGATCTTCATTTTTGTTCATCTCAAGACAAGGGGTTGTCATTCAAAGTATGCTACTGGTACTAGGAGATAAATTGGTTTAGGTATTTTCATCATAAACATTGAAAAGAATTTCTTTCTGAAACTCATGTTTTATGACCATTCTAATCTGGGTTTGAAAAGTTATTAAGGATAGAAGATATATTGTGAATATCTCATGAATTATGATAAAAAAATCTATCACCAAATTAGGAAAAAACATCTGCATGAGTAAATGCCTATTTTTTTTAGAGTGGCTCTACCTTTGATTCAAGTGAAAAATCTGATTTCAAGACTATCATGAGATCCATTGTAGTTCTCAACCCACATGTCAGATTCATTGTATTTGAGTATTGAGGAAGGTGCATAAAATATTTCCAAGAGTAAAAAAAAAAGAGAGAATGAAAAGAAAGAAATAAAAGGCAAGCTCAAAATCAAATGGGTAATCAAGTATCTCTATCAGGGCTATGGATGCCTGGCTGGCAGTAGAGCAATGCTTTGAGAAAACTAGAGGTATCTCCGTCAGGGCTATGGATGTCTGTCTGGTAGTGGAGCAATACCCAAGATTTTATTGCACGATAGTTAAAGGACTCAACCTATGTAGCTTCAATCTTAGGTATAGTTGTTCAAAAGCTGAGAAAGTATCTATGAAGAATGATGGCACAGTATATGCACAGACTCAGATTCAGAAGTAACTCATGAGTACATGCATCTGAGATTCCAGCTCAACCTTATTCTAGATATATCTGATCTTATTCAAGTTAGCATGCTTCATAAACTAGGTAGTTTTAGGGTGACTGAAATTTTCTTTGGGTATCTTGAAAATGGGTAAACCATTTTCCCAGCCGAGTCGCCATTTGTTATTGCCTTGCATAACCACCCCATCTTTTTCCTTGGTCTAAATGGGTCCCCCTTTATTGTTTTTATCCTTGGTTGATTTTCAAACAAAGTTTGGAGTTTTTCTTTTCAATACTTTGTTTTTCTTTGGTTTATTCTACCGAAACCGGGATCAGAACTGAATCGGGTTTTGGAACTTCTTTCAAAACTTATTCCGATTCCCAGTCCGACGGTTTTCTTTTGCTTTGTTTGTTATATCTTTGTTGGAGCCGGAGCCGGAGCCGGAGCCAGAGCCGGAGCCGGAGCCGGAGTCAAGTCGGTATTTATTCAAAATTTCAAATTCAAATCTCGTTGCGCCTCCGCCTCCGCTTTTTGGTCTTTCGTTTTAAACTAGGTTTTGTATGTTAAGTTTTCTTTTTTCAGTCTTTTTGTTTTATTTTTATGTTTGGTTTTGTTTTATTCTTTGTTGGTGGGACCGGACCCAAAATGGGAACGAAGTTGGAAAGTTAAACAAAGTTACCGAAATAGTTTTCATTCCAATTCCGCTCCCTCCGTTTCTTGGTCGTTGACTTTACTGAAGTCACACAGTAGTAATGGGCAATTTCTTTCTGCAGTTCCGACTCTGCTCTACTGCATTTATTGCATTAATGACAGGTGCCATGCATGCGTGAAACTCCGAGTTTTACCTTAATTAGGGATTAACACGTAGTTATTACCATTACTGTTAAGAGATTGAAGAGTGAACCAGAGTTGCAATAAAGCTTTTGGGCGAGTGAATCGATTGATAGAGAGACAGTTGCGCGAAGATTGCTTCAGGAGGTTACCCTATTTATTTGCGTTTGAGGTAGGGTTTTTTATTCTCGTTCTTCTTTTTACTTTTGCATTTTCCATTTCTGTTCATTTTGGATTGTTTTGCTTTGGGCAAGTTCATGATTCTCAGTAAGTTTGCATGTTTTGTTTTTCTTTCTTTCTTTGTTTGGATTTTTTTTTTCTTTTTTTGCTTTTGTATTTGGTTTCTTTGTTTTCAACATGGTCGTTTTCACGTTTTTAGTCATGAACGCATCGTGTTGCCCTAGTTTTTATTGCGTAGGTTAAATTATGGTTCCACAGTGAGTAGGGTTTGTTAAATCTTGTTTTTACTTAGGAATATTTTTTTGCATTCAATCTGGTTAAATAAATAGGGTTAAATTCGTGCCCTAGTTTTTATATTGAGGTTTTTAGTTTAGGGTTTTTTACGCATTTGTGTTTAAAAAAATAAATATGATGCCCTAGAAAGTACAGTCGGCTCTCGGTCATATGGGGATGGTCTTATTAGGTTACATTTAAGCCCCTTTTCCTTTTGATATGACCTAGTCCTTAAATCATGAAGTTATCTATCAAATTGTTAAAAAACACTTATGATGTCATGGTTATTTTAGGCGGAAGCAGGATCGGAATCAATCTAGACTTTGAACCATGTTTTCCAATAGGTATTGATTCCATTTCCATCCTGTCTCCGACTCTGCTTATGGTGAGAAGCGTTCTTTCAAAGTAACGATAACCTAGGTGGAAGCGGAAGCGGAACCGAAATTGAATATGAAATTAGAAAATCTGAAAGAAACCAAATCAGTTTCCATTCCGGTTCTAGTTCCGGTCACTATTCCAGTTCGGACTTCGGTCCCGCTTGTTATTACTGTAAGCTCAATGACTGTTTTAACTCCGATTTCGACAGTTTCAAAAGAGACAGTTTTCTTTTTGGTCCCGCCTCCGCTATCTATATAAAGGGTAAGGTTTTAAAGCATATTTTGTGATGTTTATTCAAGGATCTAATTAGAGGTTTTGTTGTAGGAAAGCTAAAAAATGTTAGGAGTATCAGGAAAGGCTTCCCAAAGGAATCGGCCTGCAGAAACATCAAAGGTAGCAACTAAGCCTAAGAAGATTAAGCCGGAGCAGCTACCTTATACTTTAAGGTATAACCATCGGAGTCTTGTGCCATTGCAAGCAAAGTGGAATCTGATTGGTCTGATATAATTGACACCAATCTAGGCCAATACAATTTTGAGGCTTTATATTTTGAAACATTTACTGAAGATGTAACAGGGAGAACTCAAAGAATAGTTGATTCTAGCTTGGCTCACATCACCTTATTTCCTCTGTCCACCTAGTGCCCAGAGTTAATCATGATAGCTATAGGAGCTTACAATCCGGCTACCAGACAATGCATGGATTCACAAGATAATGTAATCATTGATCTAACTCCTCAAATGTTCCAGCATGTGTTTAAAGTCTCGGATCCAAAGAGTTTGGTACAGTTGAAGGATGCAGAAGCTTTGGAGATATATAGCAAACACAAGGAGGCCAACAAGGCTCACTTGAACAATAAGTGGTTGAGAACGCAGAAGAAGTCCCTAACCAAGCTCTCAGATCAACCAAAGAGGGCAGATTTTTACAAAGAAGTCTCGAATCTGATAATGATGTTGTTTAGGGCCTTTGGGAAGAGGGATGCATTTCATTTCAAGCAGTGGATGTTTCCCTTTATTCAAACAATCTTTAATGGCACCCAACAGTTTGATTGGCCAATGATTGTTTCAGATGCTATTCATAATCAATTAACCAGAATTAGGGAAACCAAAAGCTATTTCATGACCTCTTATGTTGTTTATGCAGCAGCAAGAGTAGGTATCTTTTCAGGTTTGAATAGGGTGGGGGTATTGGGAGAAGCTGATGGGCAGAAGAAAGTATGGAATCAGTATGACCAGCTATCCCTACAGGTTGCTGAAACTCATTTCAAAAGGGTTAATGATGCATTTCTATATGTAATCATTAACCAGCTTAACGAAGATTCAGTATACAGACTGAGCCAAGAAGCTATGTCATTTGTCACGGAATGGGGATGTTGGTATATCCAATACCCCAAGTTCACTTATTTTAGACTGGCTGGATTTTAAGGTCATCCCCACTTGCTCCCAAGATGTTGTAGCAATAGGATAGTTCTAATGGAATTTGTATATCAAGCTCTAGGGGTTAATTCTCGGTTTGGATTGAAGCACAAAACAGGATATCACAAGTTCTCCATGCAATTGGGTGAATACAGCTGTCAACGTCTAGTGGGAGCTAAGGTAGTGTGCAGTGAGTTGATACATCTGAAACTAGGTTTGTACACTGCTCGGAAGCATTTTGATCCCAAGAAGAAAATGAATGCTTTATTGGCTTCTGTCTTTGACAAGCATTTCAACCCGTTAGAGGACTTCTGGAGAGATTTGCATGATGAGTATGACCTCAGGAAAATGAATTATGAGAGGTTTCTTCTGGTGCTCATGGTAGAATTTGTGGTCAAAAATCACATTCCTGACACATTGGTAGATGATGGAGTTGTATTGGATCCATCATATGAAGCTTTGAACGTTGGGACTAAAAGTTTGGATCTGATTGATTGGGATAGTGATGAAACTATTGACATCAAGCAGATAGGGCGAGCAGTCTTGGATAGGAGCATTTAATGGGTTGTTCTAAGAACCAAATCTCCTTGAGGTCCAACTCCTATGAAGGGGAAAGGATATAAAAGAATCAAGAGGAAGTCGCCTCGCAAGGAGCACTAATTTGGAGTTCTTACCTTCGGACATTGAAGAGATTGAGCTTGAAGCTTATGCTCAAGATTTACCTGAGGTACAAGAGGAGGAGGTCCAAACAAGACCTATGGTTTCAACACTAGCAGTAGGTGAGTCATCTACTCAAATCCCACTTACAAAGCAGCAAGGTGAAGAGATGCCTAAAGGGACTCTTCATGATATTGCTGAATCCATGAAGGGAAAAGGAGTAGAGGTAGAGATTCATTATATTGGAATGGATTCTGATGAGACTTTGTTAGAGAATGCATAAGAAAATATGCCTCTAGAGGAGGATACTGAATAGGTGTTGACAGAGGAGGATCAATGGGCACTATTTGAGGAGGCAAAGAAGGCTTTCGATGATCAAGCACATGCTGCAACAATAAAGAAGCAAAAGGTAATTGATGCCGAGGCACAAGCTGATGCCCTACACCAGCAACAATAGGAAGAAGCCAAACGAAGGGATGATGAAATAGAGAAGCAACAAAGACAAAAGGAGCAGGAGCTCAAGATCAAAGAGGAGAATGATAAGCTGTAGTTAATACAAAAAAATAATAATCTAGAGGAAGAAAAGACAAAGCAACGAAGAGAAAGGGAAGCTCTTTTGGCCAAGTTGAAGCTTGCTGAAGAGTCTTATAAAGATAAAGAGGAAGCAGAACGAGTGCAAAAAGAGAAAGATGCCGAGGAACTGATCAAGCAGCAACAAAAGGAAAAGGAAGATGCAGAAAGACTTAAGGCATTAGAGGAAGAGAGAAGCCGAGAACTAGAGAAGAAGAGATTAGAAGAAGAAAAGTTGAAAAAGGAAGAAGAAGAGAAAAGGATACAGGAACAGAAGGATAGAGAGGAAGCTGAAAAGATTGCTGAGACAATTGTGAAGCAAGGACAACAAGAGAAACAAGGGGTTGATTCTCAACCTCAAGTGAATGTGCAACCACCCTCTACTACTAATGTTGCTTCTTCCTCAACTATAATGACCACTACTCCAGGTTCTCCCACTTGGTTAAAATTGGATCTTCAGAAGAGATCAGTGACACCTCCACAACCTCTCAATTGGGACGATATGATGAAGGAAATTGAGAATTTAATAGATGTGGTAGCTTCATCCACTAAATCTAGAATGATGAAATACAAGCAGAGAAAGGATGAGCTTAAGGCTCAGTTAGATCAAGTGCATTCTTTCTTGAAAAGTGTTTCTACTCCGAGGTCACAAGAAATTGCCACCATTGAAACACCAATTTTTCTTAGTAAGAAAGAGGTGGACGATTTGGTATAGGTAAGGAGTAAGGCAGAGATGTTGGATAGGTGGATTGATAAGATAAATAAGGAAATAAGTGAAGTACTAGACAACAATTTTGGGGTTCACAAAATGACTGAGGAGCTAATAGAGGAAATGAACCAGTATGTCAAAGTATTGGGAGAATAGGAGGAGGAATATAGAGGATACAGTCAGAAGTTGAAGGAGGTTAGAACATTGTCAAAGTCCACTCTTCTAGAACAGTCAATACTCGAAGAGGACAATAAAGATTTCTTGTGAAAGACTTCCAACATACTTCGATTTAGGTCTGATTTTCTATACAGGCATAAAAGTGAAGTTCAGGATTCTGTTAAGGATTTGAGTGAATAGTTTGAGGAGTTGGAAGCAATTATTGTTGTTATAGTAAATGTTGATATACCAGTAAAGGAGGGCCTGCCTTTGAACCAAATAAAGGAAAAATGGGATAATAGGTTTAAAGAGGTCATGCAAAAAGTAGATGATCGTGAAGATCTACTGTGAGATCAATTAATGGATATTAAAGAAGAGATAAGGGCAGCTAAGAGGGAGTTGACCAAGCTAAAGGACATGAGAGGATTTGCTGCTGTGGAGCTAGAAAGGATCAGATTTGAAGACAGTTGGGTGGATGGGCCGGATTTGGAGGTGCTTCAACAAGTCTTCTCCAGTTACGACGAGTACATTGCCGAGCAGGCTTTGCATGCATAATTGATAACCTCACGTATGCATGGTTTTCTTTGCATGCACAACTGGCAGTTTGTGGGCGCATGACTTTCTTTTCTCCTCTCCATTCTTTTGTTCTAGTTTAAATGAGTTTCCAAGAAGACTTTAATCCCTAAAAAGGTGGATGAACCGAAAATAGAGAGGACTTCATATTTTTGTATATCTATAAATACCCTTAGGGTATCATATTGTAAGGGTTGGCTAATAGAGAATAGAATTGGCCACCTGAGAGTAGGAGATAGAATTTTCGTAATTTTTTTACAAAGATACTTTGTTACTTTATTTACAGTTGAATATAATTACAGGTTTTTACGCAAAATGGTGTTAGAATTGAGTTTTACTTGATAAGGTTGATGAATTATAATCTATCTGTATGCCAGTGATTGTGTTGAAGCATGAGTGTTTCTTATGTGATGAAAGTCATTAGAACAAACCAGATTTAAGGATTATTTCATTAGATTATCTGTGAATTGAATTTATTGAAGTCCGTTTATCTATGGTCTTGGTAACGAATGAGAATGTGTTATTTTTATCTTTGAAATATTTATGATGTGTGATTGTGATGTTAAATTAAGCACTTTAGATGCATGCAATGGTATGGATTATTATGTAAGTTGTATCATGCTATGGTTTTTTTGATCTCTTGCAAAAACATTCATTGTTGAAGGTATATGTTTGATTTCTAGATAGGTTTTATTTATGTTTACTAATGTACGCCCTGATCTATCTTTTTATTTTGTTTTAAACCCCCTTTCTTTATTGAGAGCAGTTCGATGAATAAGTCATTGCTTGTATTCCTTGTTACCAGCATAGGCCCCTTGAATATTACAGTTGCATGGACCAATTGAGTGACACTAGACAGTAGAGAACCAACTACCAGGACCTTGGGATTTAGGCTACTATATGTTGTCTTACTTTTTCAGGAGAAATAGAGTAGAAATATTATGTTTAAATGTTGTTTGTGTCATTTTCACCATCAACAGATCTAGTGCTAGAAGGAGGGCCTGAAAGAACAAGCTGGCTGGTATTATGCTCTCTCACCTGAGAGATACAGGATGATTCTCAGATCCTCTACTAATCCTAAACCATTCGAAGAACTTCAAACCCCGGTTAGACCTAGACCCCATGCTCGTAGGGTATTGATACCTACATTGCCACCACTACTTACTCCACTTGAATTTCCTCCAAATCCACCCACACCACCACCAGTTCAACCTACATCACCACCACCAATTAGGCCTATGTCGCCACCAATTCGGCCTACATCACCACCTCCTGCTCAACCAATTCTACCCATGGCTTGCTTTGTGAATAATCCCTCTCCGTTAGGGACTATTCCAAGAGGAATCTATGATTTACCCAAGAACCCAGAAAAGTTTTGTCCCAAGTACATGCATGGTGAATCAAGAAGTGCTAAGGAGCATATACAAGCATTCAAAGATGCTTGTACACGTGCTCAAGTTTCTCATCAGGACATGGTATGTAGATTGTTTCCTTATTGTTTAGGGGATATGGCATATAACTTGTATTTAAATCTGCCGCGGGGATCTATTCTGGGTTGGACAGATTTAGAAAATGCATTCATTAATCAATTTCGAGTTTATGTGGACCCTGCAATCTTTTATCACCAGATTGCCACCATAAGAAAGGAACATCATGAGCCACTACCTCTGTTCAATACTAGATTTTAGAGGATGTATCGTAGGCTACAAGAGCCTTACTTAGTGGCTGAGAATATGGCCATTCAGGAATACTTAAGAGCTATTGATCCCTTGATTGGCCTATTCTTGCAAAGAACTTATCAAGCCGATGAGATTAACTCTTTGTCTAAAGTTTATTTGGCCATGAAATTACAACATCCGATAAGTCTGCAATCAGGAGGTTTAGGATCAATTCTTCCTCCAATGAATTATCAGATGCCTAACCCACCATTGTACAACACTGTCCTAGGGATGTCTTATTCCCAATACAGAGCTATGTCTGAGTTACAAGCCCCACCCACTGTGCCCTTTTATTGTAATGGCATGCAAGATTCCTCCCAATAATTTCAAAATCAACAACCTCACAATCAACAACAAGAAGCATGAAGATCAACCCATGTTCATTCCCCATCCATAGCGCAGAATGTGCAAAATGAACAAACTGTTCAACTTACCAGTGAGTTAGAGACTCTCAAAAAGACTCTATCACAGATGTCAAATGACATGGCACAGCTTAGGCAGAACCTTCCCCACCACCAAAATCAGAATTATCAGAACCAAGGAGGTTACAACAACCAGGGAAATTAGTCCAATCAGAATGGGAATCAGAACACCAATCAGAACTTCCAAAATCATAACTCCTCTAATCAAAATTACCAAAATCAGAATAGAGGATATAACCAGAAGTTCAACAACAACAATAGGCAGTGGAATACTGGACCTAACAATGAAGTTCCTCATAATTATCAATCAGGTGAGGAGAGATCACATACCTGCTAATGTGGCTGACCTTAATTTCAAGACTAATTGGTGCAGGCTACACGATACTGCAGCACATTCTTAGGTCAATTGCCCCGAAATGGAGAAAATTGTAAAGATTGCACAAGCTGATTCCCATCCTCCAGCAGGAAATTCCAATCAGGATAACGGGCTAGTCAGTACTGCTATGACTTATGAGACTATTGAAGAGAAATACCAATTTCCCATGCAAGGAGATAATGAGCCAGAGGAAGATGTGTATGGGCAGTCAAAATAAGGGCCCATTTACTACATCTGCACCCCCAAACAATATGGTCCCACCAAACCAAAATGCAGATAATAATCCACCGCCACCAAAGGGACCTTCTGACCTTCAGAATCCTAAGTATCAAGTTAGGAATGATTCAGAATTTGATTTTATTGCAGAATTGCAGAGACAAAAGACGTCCTTGTCATTCTTTGACATCATGAAGTGGTGCCCAACTCAACGTGAAGTGGTATTGAAAGCCTTGGAAGAGGCAGATCGCTTAAAGGGAAAAGGTAAAGTGACATTAGCAAAGGAGACAAATGCAACCATCTATAAAGGTAAGACCAGTACCCCACCTTTTTTTCTTAAGTTTAAGGATTTTTGGAAAGAACTTGCACAACTGTTTATTGGACTCTAGAGCATCAGGAAATGTTATGCCCTTTTCAATATGCAAGAAGTTAGGATTAAGTCCTATCTAACCAATAAGAAAGTCATCCAGTTAGATAAAACTCAAGTCAATGTTGTAGGAGAACTAAAGAATATGCATGTGCAGGTTGGATCAGATCTAAGGATCCAGACCTATATAGATATCCAAGTGGCTAACATCCCAGAAACATATGGTATGCTCCTAAGTCGAGAGCTAATGAAAAGTATTGGGGGATATTTGTCCTTGGATTTCTCTCACATGTGGTTACCATGGAAGGGAGTACCAACACAGATAAGGATTGAGAGTGAACAAAGACTCAAGCATATGATTACAGAATATGATGCTTCAAATGAAGTAGCATACTTTGAGACTGAAATAGGAGTTTACAAACAAGAGGAAGTCCTTACTTTCTCTATAATCAGTCTTGAGGATACATTGCCCTTAGAACACAATGACCCAATGATCTACATCAACCAACAAGTTCTAATAAGGAAATTGCAACAAGATAGACTGGTTTTAGGAGAAGAAACTGATTTGAGTAGTTTGTTACTTCCTACTTGGTGTAGGATTCATTATCACAATCATTCAGAGTTAACATGTCAATCATGCCTAAATATCTTAAGTCATGTAGACCAGCCTCAACAAATAGGTCAAGAGAAACCCCAGACTCCTATCAATGAGTTTTATTTTAAGGTCAAGGATGCTACCATTCTTACTAGGACTAGCCTTTCTCAAGAGAAAGATTCTTCACCATTAGAGCAGACTTAGATTCTGAGCTCTAAAATTCAAGAAGAGGTTGAGGTGTCTCAATTCCTATTCAATACACTTGCCCCAGATACTTTGCCAATGCCTAAGGCATTAATAAAAGATGAATTGGATTGCAATTTAACCCAAGAAGTTGTTGAGGAAGTGATTTCTGAGCAAGCTGAAAACATAGAGAAATCTTCAAGGGAGCTTTGTCCCAAGTCAGTTTCTGATGACTAGCAAAAGTCCGAGCCACCACACCTTTCAAGTAAGTCATCTCCTGTTATTCCTAAAAAGAAAGAACTCCCAGCCAAAGACCAATTGTGGACTCTTAAATTTGATGGTTCCAAATCTAAAGCAGGAAGTGGAGCAGGGATTGAACTAACCAACTTGAAAGGGAAGACTTACTTTGCTTCTTATAGATTGCAGTTTGGTTGCACAAACAATGTGGTTGAGTATGAAGCACTTGCTCGAGGCCTTGTGTTTGCTCATAAAAAGAAGGTTACTGCTCTCATAGTCATGGGGGATTCTGAAGTGATTGTAAAATAGGTACGTGTCATAACAAAAGATTGGTTGCATACAGAAACAGAGTCTGGAACTTGATTGAAGACTTTGATGCTTTTGAGATTGCTCTGATCCCTAGAGAAGCTAATCAAATTGCAGATGCTCTTGCTGTTGTTGCTAGTACTTTGGAACCCATGCAAGACTTTAATCTAAAGAGATTTTCAATTGAGTTGTTTTAAGTCCCAGTTGTTCCTGATAATGTCCGACATTTTTAGGTATTTGATGATGATCAACATATATTGGCCTTTTTGGGAAGTTCTGATGTTTTTGAAGGACAAATAATAGATGAATCTGAAAGAGATCAGCGAGATCGGGATCGTGAGAAAGAGAGTGAAGAAGGGATATTGGATTTAAAAAGTAATAGTATTCCGAAAGGGATGGTTGCTTTGGAGAGGATATTTGACTTAGACCCACGGGCTCGTCAAAGGGTGCCTGCAAAGAGTGATGGAGGGAGGTAAGAATCTATTAATTTGACTCACTCATCCCCTGAAAGGAATGTTCTTATAAGAAAGACTTGTCCTCAGGAAATCAAGGACAAGATAGTTAAAGTTTTGGAGCAGAACATTGAAGCCATTGCTTGGAGTTATGATGACCTGAAAACCTTTGACACTTCGGTGATCACACATACCATACCTCTCAAGCCAGAAGCTAAGCCTTTTCACTAGAAGCAACGCTCGGACAATGCTTTAATTGAGCCCTTGATCCAGAAAGAGGTGCAAAACCTTTTATCTACAAGAATAATCTTTCCGGTTAGACATTCTACTTGGGTGGCAAATTTAGTTCTTGTGCGCAAAAAGAATGGTGAGATCAAATTATGTGTTGATTTCAGGAACCTAAACAAAGCCTCTGAGAAAGAAAATTATCCATTGCGTTTTCTTGATGAAGTATTACAAAAGGTTAATGGATCCTAGTTGATGTCATTCTTGGATGGTTATTTTGGATACAATCAGGTCGTTGTTAGTCATGAGGATAGGATGAAGACTGCTTTCACCACCAAATGGGGCACCTTTGCTTACAGGAGCATGCCTTTTGGTCTTATCAATGTTGGAGCTACCTTTTAGAGGGCGATGGATGTAGCTTTCAAAGATCTTATAGGAAAATGTATAATCATTTATGTAGATGATTTAACCATCTTTTCTAGGAATAGAGAAGACCATGCTGCTGATCAAGAAACGGTTCTATAGAAATGTATAAGTTATGGTGTCTCTCTTAATCCGAAAAAGTGTGTTTGGGGTATCTGAGGGGAAACTCTTAGGTCACATTATATCAGAGGAAGGGATATCTATAGACCATGATCGAGTGGAGGCCATCTTGAAATTGACAAGGCCAGGCAGTAAGAAAGAAATGAGATCCTTCTTTTGGAGGATCAATTTTGTTAGAAAATTTATAACAGGGTTTGCGGAGATTGTCAAACCTCTCAATGAAATGATGAAGAAAGATGCAAAAATTGAGTTGAGTAATGAGGCTAAGTCTTCTTTCTCGTAGATTAAACAATCTGTATCTGAGGCACCTATTTTGACAAGCCCAGACTATTTTAAACCTTTTTATATCTATTCTTTTGCTTCTGACCATTCATGTGCAACTGTTTTAACACAACGAAGAGGAGAGGGTGAGGAGAGACCTATTGCCTGTATGAGCTCTCCATTTAAAAATACAAAAGTGAGGTACCCACCACTAGAGGAACAAGCCTTTGCATTGGTACGAGCAGTAAAGAAGTTTAGGCATTACATACTTCGAAGTCAAGTGATGGCCATAGTTCCAAATCCAACTGTGAAGTCTCTTCTGATGCAAAGTGAATTAGGAGAACGAAGAGGGAAGTGGATGGCAATTATACAAGAATTTGACTTAGAGATTCATCCAATGAAGCTTGTTCGAGGGAAAGGTTTATCAAAAGCAATGGCTGAGGTGGACAAAAATATCACTTGTCAACAGTACACCGTCCAGTCATTTACTAAGGATCCCTGGGACACATATTTGATTTTCTTCGTTCTTTCAGAGGAGAGCATTAAGGATGAAGAGTTCTCACTACATGCTTAAAGGGGGATACATCTACAGAAAGAATTTTCAAGGAATCTACTTGCGCTGTTTAGATCAGCAAGAGGCCAAGCATGCAATTTTTGAGTTTCATGGAAGGCATGGAACAAGGGCATGGATCTGCTGATGTTTTTGCCCATCAGATTCATAGATTAGGCTATTATTGGCCTTATGTATTTTGAAATGCACACCAACATTTCAGAACTTGTCATGTATGCCAAACCTCTGCACCTAGGGAAAGAAATCCTGCAATTCCTTTGCAACCAGTATATGAGGTAAGGCCATTTGCTCAATGGGCACTTGACTTTGTAGGTGTTATTAATTCTAATTCTTTTGCAGGTCATGAATTCATCTTGATTGCAATTGACTATTGTACACGCTGGATTGAAGCACAACCCTGCAAAAATAGCACCACAGAGGTGGTCATCAAGTTTTTGACTGAGAACATCAGAACCAAGTTTAGGGTTCCATTTGCTCTGGTATGTGATAATGGCCCTGCTTTTTCTTCTGTTGAATTCATTTCATGGGCGTATGAACATAAAATTGTTTTGAAGTATTCTTCCAATTACTACCCTCAGGAAAATGGAGTGGCTGAGTCCACAAATAAAAACTTGTTGGAAGTAATAAGAAAATTGGTAGAGAGAAATCCTAGGGGCTGGAGATAGAATTTTTGTAGTTTTTTACAGAGATACTTTGTACTTTATTTACAGTTCAAAAAATTACAGGTTTTTACGCAAAATGGTGTTAGAATTAAGTTTTAATTGATAAGGTTGATGAATTATAATCTATCTGTATGCCAGTGATTGTGCTGAAGCATGAGTGTTTCTTATGTGATGAAAGTCATTAGAAGAAACCAAATTTAAGGATTATTTCATTAGATTATCTGTGAATTGAATTTATTGAAGTCTGTTGATCGATGGTCTTGGTAACGAATGAGAATGTGTTATTTTTATCTTTGAAATATTTATGATGTGTGATTGTGATGTTAAATTAAGCACCTTAGATGCATGCAATGGTATGGATTATTCTGTAAGTTGTATCATGCTATGGTTTTTTTGATTTATTGCAAAAACATTCATTGTTGAAGGTATATGTTTGATTTCTAGATAGGTTTTATTTATGTTTACTAATGTACGCCCTGATCTATCTTTTTATTTTGTTTTAAACCCCCTTTCTTTATTGAGAGCAGTTCGATGAATAAGTCATTGCTTGTATTCCTTGTTACCAGCATAGGCCCCTTGAATATTACAGTTGCATGGACCAATTGAGTGACACCATTTAGTTGAGAACCAACTACCAGGACCTTGGGTGTTAGACTATTATATGTTGTCTTTCTTTTTTAAGAGAAATAGAGTAGAAATATTCTGTTTAAATGTTGTTTGTGTCATTTTCACCATCAATACTATTCATGCACACGTTACGTTTCCTTAATCGAAGATTGTAATGATCTTTGGCCGACGTGGATGTTTCCAGATCTCGGATGAGATATAAATCATTGTAATAGATCATTAGGATAACAATTAAGATGAATATAGAATTTGATCTGTAATATTTTCGCTCGCGTTAAGGAGCATGTGGGAATACTGTATTTTGAGCATGTTTTAATAGGCCTGTGAGCCCGGATGTTGCCGGCCAATTGTAATCCAAATGTCTGTTAATTAGAATCTTTGAATCTGCATTTGCGTCCATATTATGTGTTGCTTTTGTTGTGTGACTTTTGTTGCATGATCCAAATTGTTCTCTTTGAGAACCCTCCTATTGTGACTGCACCAAATTGGTATGAGAGAGAGGTTCATTTTGTTCGAGATCGTGAGAGTTTGCGAAGTCCTATTGAAGATTTGTTGTGGGGTGGCTGACTGAGGATTTGAGCCGCAGCTGCAAAGGACTTGTGTAAAGATGGTGGGAAGAAGAAATGGAGCGCGTGGAAATGTAGACCCAGCTATAATGGAGATGTTGAGGGGAATTGCTGCTAGATTAGATGCAGTCGAAACAACCCAGAGGAGAGGTCGATCAGTTGATGATGAGAGTGATGAAGAGATAGAAGAATAGGAAGAAGAGGAAAGGGAAAATCAACCTGGCCTTGATCAGGGAGAAGAGAGGTTCATAAGAGCCCTAACCAGAGTAAATACTAAACCACATTTTAGTCCACCGAACTATAGTGGTAAATTGGATTTGGATTAATTGCTTGATTGGATAACAGAGATGGAAAAGTATTTTTATTTTGAAGGTACCGCCAAAAATAAGAAGGTGAAATTTTCTTGTACAAAGTTGAAAGGACATGCATCCCTTTGGTGAGAACATTTGCAGACAGATAGGCAAAGAAGAGGAAAGGAGAAGATAAAATCATGGGATTGGATGGTGAATAAGTTGAAGACCAAGTTTATGCCTATAGACTATCAGATCAGTTTGTTTTGAAAGTTGCATAATTTGAAGCAAAGAGAATCAAGTGTGACAGAGTATACTGAAGATTTCTACAAGTTGAATATCAGATCTGGACATTTGGAGGATGAGATTGAGCAAGTAGCCAGATATGTGAATGGTTTGAAGTCGTCTATACAAGATGAGATTAGTTTGATCAAGTTGTTAAGTTTGGAAGAGGCATATCAATGTGCCCTAAAGGCAGAAGAGAAGTTGAATAAAAGACATGAGAAAACACAGAGAGGAAGAGGTGGAAGATTTCAGAGAGGAAGAATTTTTACTGGAGGTGGAAGAGGATCTTTTGCAGATCAAAATAAAGATAAGGAAGTCAGTAAGAATGATAATTCACACTGTAGAGATGATGGAAACTCTTACCAGAGAGGAGGATATGTTGGTTACTGGAATGAGGGTTATAGAAAGGATGATAGAGGACAGGAGAAAGAGTATTCAGAGGAACTTTTTTTAAGTGTGATGGAGAAGGAAATAGAGCATTTGAATGTAAGCAGGGAGAGAAAAGCAAAAAGACAGAGAATAGTAGAAGAACAACCTTTGCTGAGGAGGAACATGTTGGATCATCTAATAAACCAAAAGAGAGAGAAGTGTTGGTGAACAGAAGAGTATTGTGCCAAAGTGAGATGGAGCAGGAACTGTTGCAAAGAAATAACTTGTTCTGAACCAGATGCAAGGTAGTTTTTAAATGATGCAGAGTGATTATTGACAGTGGAATTTCCGAGAACCTAGTTTTTGAAGAAATGTTGACCAAATTGAAGTTGGAAAGATTGAAACACTCAAAGCCCTATCAGATAGCATGGATTGAAGATGAGCATAAGATACTGGTAAGTGAACAATATTTGGTGAAACTAAAGATAGGAAATTATCATGAAGTTTTGTGTGATATCATGCCTATGGATGTATGCCATGTTTTTTTGGGAAGGCCTTGGCAGTATGATATACAGGCTATTGATGATGGAAAGAAGAACACATATACCATTATTGCTAATGGGATGAAGCAGACTTTGTTGCCATTGGAGGATGTTCCTAAAATTGAGGTTTGTAAAAATTCTAGGGTTTATCTGGTTGATGGAAGGAGATTTTTGGATGGACTAAGACATGAGAACATGTGCTATGCCTTGGTTCCTAAGAAGGTTGAAGATTTGAAACATGTAGAAGAACAACTAGAGGTGATAAAGGAGTTACTGGAAGAATATGAAGCTATCATACCAGATAATATACCTAATGGATTACCACTTGTGAGGAGTATTAGTCATCGTATGGATCTAATTCCTAGAGCTAGTTTGCCTAATAAGGAAACACACCGGATGACACCTGCAGAGAATGAAGAATTGAATAGACAATTGAAAGAGTTGTTGAGGAAGGGTTTGACCAGAGAAAGCTTAAGTCATTGTGCAACACCTGTTGTGCTAGCACCTAAGAAGGATTGAGAATGGAGGATGTGTATAGATTCTAGAGCCATAAAAAAAATCACAGTGAAGTATAGATTTCCTTTGCCCTAGATGGATGACATTATGGATTGTCTGAGTGGAGCTAAATACTTTACAAAGATAGATTTGAAGAGTGGATATCATTAGATCAGAATCAGAGAAGGAGATGAGTGGAAGAAAAAATTTAAGACAAATGAAGGATTGTATGAGTGGTTGGTGATGCCTTTTGGACTAAAAAATGCATTGAGTACTTTGATGAGGTTGATGAATGAGATATTGAAAAAATTCTTGGGTAAGTTTGTGATTCTCTATTTGGATGACATCTTGGTTTTCAGTAAGACTAGAGAAGAACATTTGTAGCATATAAGACAATGTTTGCGGAGGTTGAGAGAAGAGCAGTTGTTGGTAAATATTAAGAAGTGTAGTTTCATGAAGGAAGAGTTGGTATATCTGGGATTGTGATATTTGTGTATGGATTGAAGACGGATCCTAAGAAGGTAAGAGAAATTGTTGATTGGCCTACACCAGAAAGCATCGGAGAGGTAAGATCGTTTCATGGATTGGCTAGTTTCTATCGGAAGTTCATTAGGAATTTCATTTCTATTTGCAATCTTATGATAAAAACAATGAGAGAAGATAAGAAGGATTCTAGGTGTGTTACATCCCTTGCATTGAGACTATGAATTTGGTTATGTATTTTCGGATGCAAAGTTAGTTGTAAGTATTTGTTTTCATGTGAATGTGAAATTGTGAATAGAATAGATGTTCTATTTATCACAACTGTAAGTTAACGATCCTTTCATTTGCAAGTGAATTTCTTATTCACGTGAAATTGAATGTGTTCATGAGATTATATTTAAATGCATATTTATGAAGCCGTTGTGAACAATCTAACCATAATACCTATCATTGGATGCAAGATTGGTGACACCGCGACGGAAAAGGAGATGTCATCAGGGAGAGGTAGTGGTTAACAGAGGATCGGAAATTTTTATCTCACCTTGAGTTGGTGTAAGACAAGGAATCGAAATTGTAACTTGGCCATAAAAAATTTAAAGTAATTTTTTATTCTATAATTCAATTTGAATATATATATATATATATATATATATAAATCCCAAATAATTTAAAAAAGATATTTCAATTGATTAATAAACATTATAATTAAACATTATAATTATGGGTGTGGAGCGATGGAATAGTCAATACCAAATTAACATTTGGAAATATTAATCTTTGAATCGAATATTTCTTTTATTCAAATTTAATTGGCAAGAGTTGGCGTTGAGCCTTATGGCGGGACTCCAGGCAGCTCACCACCACGTTGGAGAAACGCCCAAGAATAGGCAGAGGAAAGGTTTCTTGAACGGTTTGGGGAGTTCGAGTTTCTTTATGGAAAGTAGTCCTTCCTTCTTTTATCGATCTAATTTTTTGGCATCTCTCATTCTTTTTCTCTGAGTCAATCGTGAAAATTACGAGTGCTTCCTTCAAGTCATTCATTGCCCTTCTGGTTAAGTCCTTTTGGAGTTGCCATTCACACTGTGCTCTCGTTGGGAATCTTGTTTTGCAATTGTCGGATTGCTCAAGCTTATTCATTTACTGATTTTCTTCCTTTTGGTCGGCAACCTGGAGATTTAGCTCTTATGCTGAAGTTTTGTTGAGCCGTAGCTTGAATCGGGAGTCTACCTTGCACATCTTCCAATTAGAAAAGTGGTGTCGAATCTCTGTTTATCGTCTTTGGTTGTTTTTCGTCGGGGTTCTATTGGTCTGTGGAATTATGGGAAAAGAGCTTTGTTATCAAGTTTCTATTTCAATCTCTTAGGCAAGTAATAAATAAATCATCCTCTCTGTATTTTGTATTGATGAATTATTCTAGAGTTTTCTTTCGGTGTTGCTACTGATCTGGTTAGCATCAACCGGCTTGTAACCACATCTGTCTATGTGTATTGAGATTAACTCGAAATGCATTTCACCCTACCATGTATCATTATAGTGAATGGTAGTTGCTAAGGTCCTGATTATCAAATTGGTTCTATTGTTGGTTATGCTAGAATGATACCAGTCTCTTGAGTTCTATCCTCTTTTTGTGTTGGGTCTGAAACAATGACGACCTTGAAGCCAATTCTACCATAAAATATATGTATGTTTTTCCTCTTTCGGTTAGAGGCCTAAATTGAAACCTTGAACCTTTGTTGAGGAACCTAAATGGTTTTGGTTTTCTTCTCCTTTTTCATGTTGTGATCAAATCTTGACTTCTTGTAGATTGTTGGGTTTGTAATCTGAAATAACTTTCAGTTAAGGGAATATGAGGAAAATGATTTAATATTCCAACCAAACTCAATCTAATCAGCAAATTGAATCTTGATTTGGTTTCCAATCTTTCGTTGTTCGTAAAAACTCCTGAACATAAACATATCAGTATAAATATTGAGATCTTGAAAGCTTCTCATTCTTCATATGCCTTCACTTAATGGTTAAGATATAACCTGAACCTAATAGAATGAGAATTGAACCTGACATTAAATCAATAATCATGAGACTTTTTTAATCATGTTGAGCAAGGGTGAGAGTGCTGATGGCACAGGAGTGCCAGTAAAATAAATAAAATCCTTGGCCAAGGTACGATGCTAGATTCAGCATATGTTAGCCATCAAGTACCGGATACCCCTGATCAGAGTGACCTTTCTAGTTGGGAGGTACCCTTAGTAAGGTTGGATCAGGAGGTATAGGTCCTTGACGCTAGGTTCAGAGGCACACTGATGATAATAAGAGATCCTTGTTAACTACCCTCGTGAAGGGACGGGTTCCTTTGGTTGAAGGAACACGAGAGACTAGTAGGTCTTTGGATGGGTGGTAAAGCCCCTGATGATAGCTCCTTTTTCCTTGATGACAGTGACAAGATCAAATGCTTTAGCTTCTCATCTGTAAACTCTTTAACCCCTCTCTCTCTTGTAATATTTGAAATGGTTACTTAGATTAAAGATTGATCAGTTGAAATTTTATTTGTAAGATTGAAAAGTAAGTTAAAGTTCATTTGCAATTCTGTCATTGGAAATCAATGGATGTTTCTCTTCAGTTAATTCAGTTAGATGTTTCTTTTCAGCTGAACTGAACTTGGAAGTTAGTTGGGCTGTTAACCTTATATTAGTTGTAGGATAGTTAGAGTGCTACAAGGTGGACATCTACAGAAAACCAAAGTTTTGAATTGTTGAAATAGAAGGTGACTGAGCCGCCTGTGTTGGCTTTACCAGACTTTAATAAGGCATTTCAGGTAGATTGTGATGCAAGTGAAAATGCAATTCGAGCATTACTAAGTCAAGAAGGAAGACCGATAGCTTATTTCAGTGAGAAATTGAATGATGCAAGGAGAAGGTATTCAGTGTATGACGAAGAGTTTTATGCCATAGTTCAAGCATTGAAAAAATGGAGACATTACTTGTTACCTAATGAGTTTGTGTTGTACACAGATCACCAGGGATTACAGTATTTGAACAGTCAAGGTAAGTTGAACCAGAGACACATGAGATGGGTGGAGTTTTTGCAAAATTATACTTTTGTTTTGAAACATAGGAGTGGAAAGTCAAATAGACTTGTTGATGATTTGAGTAGGAGAATGAATTTATTGGTAGAAATTAGAATGGAGGTATTAGGCTTTTACGAGTTGAAGAACTTGTATGAGGAAGACCCGGATTTTCCAGATTCTTGGAGAACTTGTAAAGAACCAGTCTTGGAGGATAGGAGTCAGTGGTTGGATTATTTCATTCAGGAGGATATGTTGTTTAGAGGGAATCAATTGTGTATACCTCGGAGTTCAATGAGGGATAGGTTGGTGAAAGAAAAACATAGTGGAGGATTGGGGGGACACTTTGGAATTGATAAGACAATAGCATTGGTAAGTGAGAATTACTTTTGGCCACAGATTCATAAGGATGTTAGGAGATTTGTGTAGAGTTGTAGATTTTGTCAAATTGCAAAAGGGAGTAGTCAGAATGTTGGATTGTATAAAACTTTAACAGTTCCGAAGAGACCTTGGGATGATATCAGCATTGATTTCATACTTGGTTTTCCGAAGACACAGAGAGGTAATGATTCGATATTTGTGGTGGTGGACAGATTTTCTAAGATGTCACATTTCATACCTTGTAAGAAGACATCAGATGCAGTACATGTAGCAGACTTATTTTTCAAGGAAGTGGTTAGATTGCATGGATTACCTAGGAGTATTGTTTCAGACAGAGATACAAAGTTTTTTGGTTACTTTTGGAGGACACTTTGGAAGAAGTTAAGGACGGATTTAAAGTTCAGTTCTACTTTTCACCCACAGACTAATGGATAGACAGAGGTAGTAAATAGGAGTTTGGGGAATTTGTTGAGATGTTTGGTCGGAGAGAGGATCGAAAGTTGGGACTTAGTCCTTGCGCAAGTATAGTTTCCTTCCAATAATTCAGTAAATTGGAGTACCTGAAAGACACATTTTGAGATTGTTATTGGAGTTCATCCTAGAGGTATATCAGAATTGTGAGACATCAATAAGGAAGATAAAAGGAGTGTAGAAGAAGAGGAATTTGCAGAACATATGAAGAAAGTGCATATACTCAAGTAAAGTAGTAGTTGGAAGATATGAACCGGAAGTATAAACAACAAGCCAATGAAAAGAGGAGACATAAGGAGTTCAAAGTTGGAGATGATATGATGGTGTATTTGAGGAAGGAAAGATTTCCAGTTGACACATACAATAAGCTCAAGATGAGGAAGTTTGGACCTTCTAAGATTGTGAAGAAATTTGATTCAGGAAATGCATATGAAGTAGAGTTACTAGATGACATGGGTATATCACCTATATTCAACATTGTAGATCTACATCAGTACCACAAAGCATAATTCAGTGAAGACAATAAAGCAAAATTGGAAAACCAGTTTGTTAAACAACAATTAGATGAGATAGAAGAGATTTTGGATGTCAAAGATGGGAGGAAAACGTGTGGAAGATAGTACAAGGAATATGTTGTGAAGTGGAAGGGCGGACCAGTGGAGGATTCTTCTGGATTTCTCAGGCTGAGGTATCTATTGTATTGGTTTTCCTTTAGCCCTAGCAAAGTAAGGGACTAAATTTTCAAATAACCCCGGATGTTTGATGCAGGATCATCCTTTGTTCTTGGCAATCTTGCATCAACCAAAAATATTTTCATTCAGTTTTGTTCTTGTTCAGTTCTTTTCAGTTCAAGTTGGCAGATTCGATATTTCATCATATTTTCTCACTAGACCCTGTGGATCTATGTTTTCATTGTGGCATGTTGATTTTCCTTATTCCAAGTTTTTAGCACTATTGGATCTTTTTCTGGCAAGTTATCGCTTTCAGATTAAGTGATATTTTTTGGAACTAGCCCCAGAATAATTTCGAACCTAGCGGCTAGTTTGATTGCTCGTGGATCTTTCCTGTAACTTGCAGATCCTTGCGAGGTGTTTCAAATTGTTTCGTGGAGTTTCCTCGACCTTAATTTTGGGTCCACACTTCATCTTATGCACTTGCTGAGGAGAAATTCAAATTTGAGGCTGACCTATTCATGCACACGTTATGTTTCCTTCATCGGAGATTGTAATGATCCTTGGCCGACACGGATGTTTCCATATCTCGGATGAGATATAAATTATTGTAATAGATCATTAGGATAGCAATTAAGATGAATATAGAATTTGATTTGTAAGATTTTTTCTCGCATTAAGGAGCATGTGGGAATACTGTATTTTGAGCATTTTTTAACAGGCCTATGAGCCCAATCTATAAGCTCGGATGATGCCGGCTGATTGTAATCCAATTTTCTGTTAATGAGAATGTTTGAATCTCCATTTGCCTCCATATTCTGTGTTGGTTCTATTGTGTGACTCTTCCTGCACGGTCTAGATTGTTCTCTTTGAGGACCCTCTTACCGTGACTGCACCAGATACCCACGTCATCGTTGTTTCCCCACCATCTTCATCGTCTTTGGATCTTGTTCTACATTAGTCTTCACAAGTTTCTAGATTAACATCATCACTTTCCGACATATGGACACTTGAGGAGTTTTAAAGACACACATCATTGGATTTGGATTCTGGCATCACCCATCTTTTTGGATTGTCTTCTCCAATCACTAGTTGATCTGTTTCTTCCTAAGGGGAGAAATGTTGTTTGCGGGTAGTGGATCATATTTTATCTTCAGACATTCATCATTGACATGTAGGAGCTCTTTCTTTATACGGAGGATTCATATCCTCATTTTCTCTCTCCTATTGGGGGGACATATATTATACTTGTGCGACAGAAGCAGTCCTTGGGGAGTCACGTTGAGTCATTCTATCCTTCTTTGACTAGTGCAGTCATTTTTTTCTCTCTTTTGGAGAGGAGTTTTCCCCATGTGGTTTTCTCCTTTTGTCTAGTTATGATAGTTCATTTATTTGTACATGGGTACCTCATCAGGACTTGTATCTAGGACCCATCCATGCATCTATCATTCCATTCTACATCAGGGGTTTATAACTTCTCCCAGAGTTGATCTTAAGGGGGGGTTTTGGAATAATCAAGATAATCACTTGATAATTAATTAATTATCAATTATTTATTAAGTCCCTTATTACTTTATTCAATTAAGCTAAACTTAGGAGTTATTTTTTTATTATTAGATTGGGATAATTATAGGTATAGTTGTTTCATTGCATGAGATTAAGACACTTGTCACAATATAGTTCAATCCTCATCTAGGGTTTGCTTTATTTTTCTTTTATAAGCATGCACATTCATTTTAATCATCAATTCACATTTATTCATCAATACAAAAGGCATATGTAATAATTTTATGGATTGTAAGATATAAAATTGTCACCCCAAGGGTTTTAGGACCTAGGGCAACAAGCTTTCTATGCTCCACATTCAAGGATGCCCTAGAGATCTCAATCAAATGGTGATAATGGGAGAAAGAGATATACTAAAGGACTATCCTAGGGTATGTTTAGAGATTAATGAGGGGTTCACCGCCGAGCTAGGGCTTGGAAAAAAGTATGACATGCAAGATCTAATGACAAAACCTATTGATTCATGAAACTTGAATAAATGGCCTATAAATGCAAATATAGCATTACAACAAACTTGAAAAGTACAGAGGAATACCTGGAAACCTGAGAGAGCTTGAATGGAGACTCGAAATGTTGAATAACCTAAAATTTAGGCCTATTGGGACTCATTCACCAAGCTGGGAGAATCAGTCCCAGATTGGGGTTTTTGTATAGGAACAGGTTTATGGAAAAAGGGTATTCGAAATTGCAAAAATCTCAAAATTGACCTAAACTGGGACTCATTCGCCAGAACTAGCGAATGAGTCTAGTTAGGGTTTTCTAGAGCTTCAAAGTCTGAATCTGGTTTTCAATGTTTGCTCTTTTACAAGTTCCTCTTTGTTTCCAAATTTGAAACTCTGATTTTGGGGTTGTAGGTGACTTTTTAGTGAAGATGATAACCTTGTAAATGAGGGGACAATTCCAACAACTTTTCTCAATCTTGTAACCTAATCTTCAAAGGTCCTTCATGCCCCAAGACATCTAGATTTGTAATCACACAAAGAGAGAGAGAGAGAATAAAAAAGTGGTTATTGTTAGGGAATAGGTGTTTTCCTTGGTCAAACCTCATTTAGGTACTTAAACCAAATTATGAAACAATGAAACAAGGAAATGAAACATGAAACATGGGACATGAAATATGAACAATGATACCTTGAAAGATCCCTTGTAAATTATTTCTTGTAAATCTGCAACTCTACATGAAATGGCAATGAAGGATGTAGATCTTGACTTTGACAATACATGGAGAACAATGTTTGATCTTGGATCTTGAATGCTACATCACAACACTAACTCAATAACATGCTTGATGCTTGATATCTTTGATATAATGATGGATCTTGAACTGCTACAACAATTGATGAAGAATTTTGCCCTTGAATGCTCTTGTGAACTCAAACTTGCTATATTAATGCTCTCACAAAAGTATTAGGTGAAAATGAGTGAAAGAACCTTGCATTTATACTTAATTATACAAGAATTCCTGAAATTACAACACTAAAATGCAATATCAGATTTCGGAGGATAAAATATTGCAAAAAATTTGAATTAATTTTGATTTTGGGCCACACAGCCATTAGGCATAATTTATGGGACTGAATTCAAAAATGGTTAGAAAGGTGTGAAACCAATATTAGGACTGAAAAACCTAGGTGGGACTCATTCGCCCAATGTGACGAATGAGTCCTAGATCACTAAATATGGGCCATCCAACCCAAAAAACACCTGAATTATGATTGGATGCTGATTTGTGTTGGGATTATCCTTGAAAAGATGCATTAAATGATGCTTGTGGATGCAAAATAAGACCAATTAAATGTTGCTTCAATTTGCACTATAACTCTGTTGAATTTCGCACCATACTCATATATTTCGTGTCCCACATATTTACACATATATTGATATCTCAAAATGATAAAACTGATCTCATATATATATCCACTATCAAGTATTTTAACATGAATGTGTCAGCTTCATAATGCATTAAGTTCTCAAATTGTCGGCTAGATCCACCACTAATTTTTTATGCGCATCCTCCAAAGTCGGTTAAGACATAGAGAGGACCAAAACAAACATCATTGAGCACGAAGATATTTGATTAATTCCTCCTTATACATCCGCGATTACTATACTCGTTGGATCGGCCTTCTAGCACAAATAGTTAACAAATTAGTGCACTAGACCTTCTAGATCACGTACTTGTGAGTGCGCATCAAAACAATTTTTCACCAAGGTATTAAAAACTTCAATAGACCTTCCTTAGAGATCCTTAACTCAAAATATATGTCCGGTAAGGTGTTCAGATCAACTTTTATGCCTGTAACCGAATGTCTTGTTCTTTATTCTGTTTTTCTGGTAGACACCAAAATTATACTGTAAACCAGATAGGTTGCTTGGGTTGCCATCAATGAAAACACTTACAAGCCATATGCCAACAATCTCCCCAAACATATGCCAACATACACGTGTTTCTAAGGAGATGGTGTGGTTATAGAGACTTGGTAATGGCATTGGTTTTGATTGCAGGACAATGAGGATTGAATGTGATAGTTAGAGTGCCAATGTTTAGTAAAAATATAATGTTTCATGCTCATACTAAACATGTTGATGTTTTGTATCAATTTGTGCGAGAAATGGTTGAGAATGGTAAGGTTTTAAATGAGAAGGTTGACACTTTGGATAATGTTGCAGATTCTCTCACGAAGCCAGTGAACATGAATAAGTTCTCTTGGTGCAAGAAGGTCATGGGATATGATCACTGTACTTGATTATATATTTTATTTATATCTTATGGATGTAGTTACAATGTACAATGTGAAGTGGGAGAATGTTATGATAGGTGACATTAAAATTGATATCCTAAGTTGATTTATGTGTCTCCACATTCTTTGAAAAGTGTTCTAGGGGACATGAGGGACAAAATATTTATTATTTATTTTCCTATGATAAATTGTAATTGCATTCAAAGAGGTGGATCCATTATGGTGGTGGTTACAAAGCATCTTGGAGGCATATTCCTCCTAGGTGCCCAACTTTGTGGGTGGGTACCACTTGAGTGTGCATGTCCTTTCATGTTATTTGCATGTTTTGCATACTTTTGCATGGTTGGGCGCCTAGGTTTTCATGTTGGTGCATGATCTTGCATGAAGCCATTGAAGCCATCAAAGAGTTATGGAGCACTTGGGTTTGACCATTTCTAATTGGATGTGTGTTAGGCACCCATGTGAAGGCCATGTGATAATTTAATATTTTATTCCATTTTTATGGGTTGTCTACTAAACAAGAATGGGTTTTTCCAGGTGGTTTTGCTTGTTGTTTTGGGATACTATTTGTGGTATTCTCTCCCACAAACTTCTATAAATTGGAGCCTTGAGATGGCGGTTTAGCATGAGTTCTTTGCAGGTTGTCAGGACGACGAAGTGTTGCAAAGTTACAAATAAGATTGTTGTATTGATGTACTTCTTTGAAGATTAATACAAACATTGGATCTCTTTTGGTGTGAAGTTTTTCTCGCAAGGGTTTTCTCCACGTATATCTTGGGTCACTTGTGTTGATGACTTTTGGTATTGTAGATTTTTCTTTCATTGTTGTAATTCTCAATCACCTAATCATTTTATGCCAATCTTGTAAATATAATTTTATATTTTGAAATGACTTTAATAAGTTCATATTGCTTAAATTTATACCTTTATTTCCAAAAAATATCCATATATACCCTTAGAAATGATAGAATAGATAAGTATTGAAATTATTTCAACTATTTTCATTGATGTATTGTGTTGTGCTAAGTAGGAAGAAATAAATTTAATTTATGTGTATCACCTCCGCTTTATTATATGCATTCTTCCGTCCCATTTTTTTGTGGAAGGAGAAGTGATCCTTCTCTAGAGATCTAACCTCAACTGCAAGGTCCCATACTTTGAGGTTAGTTCCATTATGTCATTGGAATGTTAAACAACACATTTAGCGGGGTGCCATTTCATGTGACAATAGTTTGTAGCACGCTTGGTAGGACTAATATGGAAAGCTTTACTTCATCATGCTAAGGATATGATACTGCTGTCAATAACTTCGGCTTTGAAGAAAAAATAAACAATACTTGGAAACTCTGCAAACAATTAAGGCTCTTGGTTCTAGATCACGTTGCAATCCATGCCCAGGATTCACACCAACACTTGTTCTAGAGGTATTTTAACACACCAAACTACCATCTATCAGTTCTAGAAGGAGAAATATGCATTATTTATCCCCTATAAGAAGAAGATGATGTTTTTTAGCCCTATTTCCCATAGATCAATGTACACCCCCTTTGAATAGGTCATTACAATTAAGGAAATCCTATTGCACAAGTAAATAGACTATTATTTTATATAGATACTCTTAGAAACTAAGTGTTTTCTATGTTCAGTGGTAACAATCCTTTGGTGTTAACTAGGAGAAATGATATCCTATATTCTGAATTAAAAAACCTTCCATATTTCACTAGTGATACAACCACAACACATATTGAGCATATTCAACATGTAAAAACCACCTATTTAGTCCATGATATCATCAAAGACAATGTAGTTGTTAGACTTCTAGCTACTTACCTAAAAGGAAAGGCCTTATAATGGTATAGAATTATGTAGCGTAACTCCACTCACAATTGGGACGAGTTAGGGGAGAGGCTATGCAAGAATTTTGAAGATAAGAGTGATCATATGTCACTAGTGGAGCAGTTAACCACAATAAGGAGAGCTCCCCATGAATTCATGGTGGATTTCAACCTCATATTTCAAATGACTTGGGATAGTATCCTTGCATTAGTAAAACCTTCCCCAAACCTTGCATTTTTATATTATTTGAAGGTTCTAAACAATTATGGGGTAGTTATAATTTAGTCTATGGGTAAAATAACTCTACCAAATGTATATGATGTTGCCATCAGGGTAGAAAATTGTTTGATTCGGGCTAGGAAGATAGCTTGAAGGCCTCTAATGCCTTAATTTCCATAGTTTCCATCCCAATAGCCACTTTGGCACTTATCCCAGTTACATCTACATGTCAATCATCTATCTCTACCACACCTACAAATGAATTACACGAAGTTAAGACCCTATTGTAGAGATTTAGAAATGAGTTAGTGGCCCTAAAAAGGCGAAAGCTCAAGGTAATAGGTCTTATAAACCTAAAATCAAAATTACCAACAAAATAGATAGTCATAAGGGAATAATCAATGGAACTATACCAAACCTTAAAATTGTATAAACCTCATTACTACAAGCCTATCTAAAGTTATTATTTTAATATAGAACAATATTTCTTATGAGCATGATTGGTTTCATCTATGCAATTGACCACAATTAAAATGTGTCAAAATGGTGAGTTTGTGCAAACTTTCATTGTTCAAAATCAACCCCTACTTGGCCGAATACTTTGATGTAACCTGAATAGTTATGAGTAGACAAGATCACATGCTAAGAGACGTGCATCATTTGTTAACTAGCATGAAGTTGATTTATATGATTTGAATCAATCAATCCGTAATATAGGAGCCTATGGTAGAAGATCAAAGAAGAGATTAATGGACCATGATGTGATTAATGGGCCATGATGTGACTCACATGTCTAGTTAGACATCACCCTTCCAATCCCCTCTAGATACTACAACTTTTGGTGTTTGAGCCTCAAATACAACGATTAAAAAAACTATGTTGCAATCTAAGAAGATTGAAGAAAAGGGAAAGAAAGTGAAAATCCAACCTCAATATAGCCAAAAAATAATATTTGATCCTGTTATTCCAAAAGTGCCCCTAAAGGTTAGTAATCCTCCTTTCAATATAGCTAATCAAATAAAGAAGGATAACTTAAATTTCACCATGTGGGAGGATTTTTCTATCCCATCTCAAATAGATTCTCTACAACAAGCTTTGGAGGGGCTCAAGTGGCCAAATGGTTTATAAGTACGAGGAGCTATAAATCCAACCATCTAGGTGCAACCTACTAAAGAAGGGAATTCAAGTAAAACTAGTAAGTCGCCTCCCTTCTATTTATCTTTAATCATTGAATATCACATAGTACATAGTTTTATAACTGATTGAGGGTCTAGCAACTCTATTATGCTAAAAATGATAAGTGATCTCAATGGCATTAAGTATGAACCTACAACAAAAGGAGTTGTTCAATTGGATGGTAGGACTATTAAGAAAGTGGGGGTCATTAAGGATTAATATTGACCATGCATGCATGCCCTGACTACACTGTGTTGCAAGATGTATCATAGACCTCCCTACATTCTTTACTGTTTATTTATCTATAGAGTTCCAACAAAAAGGTGGGTATCTATCTTCCAATTGGTCCCATATGCTATTTAGAACCAAGTATGGTACCAAAGTGACCATCAAAGAAGAACCCATTACAAAATACATGTTTAGCCCTATACTCCTAACCCTAGTAAGGTGAATTGTTTACTACATGAGTAGGGAGAAGAAGGCACTATTCGTGAGCCTTCTACTCTTTTAGAGGTTCATGTTGTTTGTTAGGTGAATGGGGTAATGCATTTAAGTTTGACCCATTCATTTAAGTAGAAGAGACTAGTCTTAGAACCTATTGTTTACATGAGGATAATCCTATTCCTAACCTCATAAGAACTCAAGAAGACATAGATGGACTATGGAAAAAAAAATTGATGGCTTAAGAAACAAGAATGGTGCAAGTGTTGGTGTATTTCTAGTATCCTCAAGTAAAGAGAAGTATTAATTCTCTTTCAGAATTCAATTTAGTTTCACTAGAGATGTAGTTGAATATGAAGCCCTTATCTAAGGTCTCTGAATAGCACAAAGAAGAAAGATCAAGTTGCTCCAAGTCTTTGGAGACAGTGTTTTGGTTGTCAATCAAATAAACACCCAAAGTGTAATGAAGAATATCTTTCTCAAATCCTATAAACACAGGGTTTTGGATTTGATTGAAATTTTTGAGGGCTTTGGCATCCAAACTATCTCTAAAAGTAAAAAAGAACATGTTGAAATAATTATAACAATTGGTTCTTAGTTCAACATACCAGCACATACTACAAACAATAAAATAAGTTAGAATTCTTTTGAAGATGATCAACAGATTATCAAATTTCTATACAATGAAGCATAAATCTCTACTAAGAACCAATCTATATTGCAAGACCAATGTGGAGACTAAATCATGCAGCTCAACACCAGTAAACTTTCTAAGTTCCTGATCACCCTAGACGGAATTTTAAATTATGATGACTAGATGAAAGCTTAGAAAATGAGCCTAGATACAAAGAAATGTGACTGCAACCAGTTACCATTGTAGAGGGAAGATATTTGCACTTGGGATAGGTATGCTCTAAGTCTGAACGTGAAATCTTTACTAAGATGTGTAATAAATATAGTGATGTAGTTGCATGGAATTATGAAGACTTCAAGGGTTTTTACCATAACCTCATGCAACATACCATCTAATTAAACCCTAATGCAAAACCAATGATAAAAATTAAAGACTTGTTAATCCTAAGATTGAATCTCTAATGAGGAAGGAGTTGACTAAATTAATAGAGGCTAGGATCATATTTCCCATTAAACATTCTTCATGGGTGGTGAACTTAGTCCTTGTTAGAAAGAAGAATGGGGAAGTAAGGCTATGTGTATATTTTAGATCTTAATAGGGATTTTTTACGTTTCCATTACCCCCTTGCCTCCGTGAAAATATCCTACAAAAGGTTAGTGGTTCTAAAAGGGTTTTCTTTCTTGATGGTTACTCAAATTACAATCAAGTTCTAGTTCAAGAATGAAACCAAGGCAAGTTTTTGGGAAATATAGTGTCCACATAGGGTCGTACAATAGATATAGAAAGAGTGGAATCTATTTTTTTAATCCCACCCCTAGTCACAAAAAGGGACTGCAAAGCTTCCTTGGAGGAATAAACATTGTAAGGAGATTTATCCCCAATCTTGCAACCTTAATAAATCCTTTCATCTTGATCATAAAAAAATAATATGGTCTTTAATTGGACCAGATAAATGAAATATAGCTTTGAGGCTATCAATCAATCCATTAGTCAGGCCCCTACACTAGTTAAATCCATATTATGAGAATAATTTCATCTTGTTCACTTTTAGAGAAGCGAGCATATTAAAGCTGTCCTAAAATAGTTGGTTAATGAAAATCTTTTGTAAAATATTTCTTCTTTAGCAAAAGACTAAAATATTGTGAGGTCAAGGGTAGCTATTTTGATAGAAAGGTCCTCACTATAGTTAGAGCATTGGAAAATTTAAGCACTTGTTGTCTAACAATAGGATCTAGTTGATGGTCCCTCATTTGCTAGGATCAAAGAATTTTTGCTGAGCAGAGATATGACATGGGTCACTAGCTTGATGGAGTATGACATTGATATGAATATCACAAAGTTTTTGAGAGAAAGGGGCTATATGAGAAGCTTTCCTTAACATTTGAAACTCCTATTGAGTCTACCATTATGTTATAGGAGGATTGAATAGCCAACATTGACACTCAGAACAATTGGTTGAAGGTTTTGTGACTACCTTTTTAAAAGAAGGTAGATACGCAGTAGAAGTGGACAAAGAAAAGTGAAAGTACTTTAGATTGCAGTCCACCCCTTATGTGCTAGTGGATGACATACTTTTTAGAAAAGATCTCAATGGAGTGTTGTTAAGATACATTGAGAAAATAAAGTTAACAAGTTGTTAGAATAATTTCATGATGGCTCTTCAATTGGCCATTTTTATGAGGACCACTTCTATAATAATGAGGGATATATATTATTAATTGATCCTATTTAATGATGCTCGTAGATCAGTGAAGAATTGAAATAAATATGATATCTTTTCTTGAAAGAAAAGGTTAGTTTCCATTCCTCTCCACCCTATTCAAGTCGAGCAACCATTCACCCAAAGGGTTTTAGACCTTATTGGTCTAATAAATCCACCATCTAGTGGTGGTCATAAGTAGATTTTTGTAGCCATAGACTACTTCATCAGGTGGATAGAGGTAGTTTTATTAAAAGATGCCACCGAAGCTTTAGTCTTTGAATTCCTTGATGGAATTGTAAATAGGTCTAGTTCCCCTTCCACCATCATCTTTAATAATGACAAAGTGTTTATAGGTGCTCAAGATCAAGAGATCAAGCAATCTTTAAGGATCATCAAACAAAGAGAACAAAGTTAATGACTAAGAGCTTAAGTTGAAGAAGGCAAAGGGTTTTTGAGCGAAAGTTGAGTCCACCTAAGAGAATAAGTTGAAGCATAAGCAGAAGATGTAGTATAGAGAGAGAGATAAATTTCATGATAAGAAAATGGAAAAAGGGAGAGTGGGAAGAAATAGCACGAAACCTATTGCTCCTTGACGAAGCATACATAGACCTCGACCTCACTAACCAAGTTAGAGAGTTGTCCATAGCATCATTTTTGGACAAAGGGGAAAGTGAAGCATAACCCACTAGCCTTGCCATCGTAAAATCATTGGGGACATCACCATCAGACAAAATAGAAGGCAAGAGAGAACTTTTCAACCCAATTTTCAAAGAACCGTTTGTACTATTAAAGTTAGGAAAAGGGGAAGGTGAGGGAGAACCTACCAACGGTTTGATAGAGACCATATGCTAGATTCAACATTGGACATTGATGGAAGAAACATACATTGGAAGATTGGAGCCAAAAACACTACAACAAAGGGAGCACCAGAAGGACCTCGAAGGCAGCTCGAGGGTGATGATGGTTGAAGAGGGATGAGTAGAGGATTGCAACATTTTTGAGAGTGTATGAAACACACCAAAACGTATGAATCAAAAATCTCCAAATAGGTTATTGTCACAGAAGGTGCATTAGAGAGGTAAGATGGTGACTCTAGCAAGTCCAAATATGGAATGATAGAAACTTCCAAAGTTTACAAGGAACGGGCCAGATGATCCTATGAGACATTGTAAAACATGTGAGACAATATTGGTAGAAAATGGTCAAGATGATAGAGCATATTGGATGAGAGCATTTGCAACAACTCTCACAGGAATAGCAATTGATTGGTATAGAAAATTAGACGCATCACACAAATCCACATGGAATGCATCAAAAATATCTTTCCTAGAAGAATTCAAAATTTTGAGAGATGAAAATGAAATCATAGTAGAGATATACAACTTGAAGTAGGGAAAACATGAAAATGTACGAGCCTAAATCTTAGGCTGAAGGACTTATTGGTGAAATTAGAAATCTAGGCGGTCAATGGACTAAAGAAAAGATGGTTCACCAAAGGATGATTCCTTCACTGAGGAAAAAAATGAAATTAGTGCCTCCATCATCATATGTGGAAGCCTACAATCGAAAAATGCACAGAGAAGGTGAATACAAAATGTCCTCGTGTAGTAAAATAAAAATAGAGGAAGATGGAAGTCTGAATGACAATAGTGACAATGAATTAGGAACAATACAAGAACTTTGTAGGGACATGCTCTAGATGATGAAGGAATTAAAGGTAGAGAAAGAAACCAAGAAAGAAACTAAGGAATTATCGTATATTAAGTGCAAAATTCAGGGGCACACAAAAGGTAATTATCTGAGAAGGAGGTTTTGTGAGATTTTCCAAGTTTCGGGTTATTCAATGAAGGAGTGCCTCTGCAATTTGAAGATGAGGAATACACAAGTAATCTTTACACAAGAGAGGAGTCCACTCCATAGAATGCACTTTCAGGCGGTTATTGAAATCAAAGAGGAGGACAAAGCCTAATACAATGTGACCCCAAAGGATTCCCTATCATACAAAGCTGACAGTGTAGCGAATGGAAGCACTTTGTGAGAGATTGGAAGAAAAGACAAGATAGAGTATAATTACTGTGTAAATGGTGTGGACTTGGAAACCACGAATACACCGAATATCAAAAGCAAACAGCTAGTGTCAATATGATTGATGTAAGGCATAATGAAGTAGTGGCTATTACTCATCCCCAAGAAAATAAGGTTATGTATCTGAACCCACATATAGAAAAGAAAGGCTTCATGAAGAAATAGCTGAAGTGGAGAATGCTATGGATAATGAATAATGTCACTCAAATGCAAACGAAAGTATGGTAACAAACCAATTATAAAAATATTGCACGACAAGTACTTCAAGCTACTGTACTAGTTAAAGTAGTGCATTTATTACTGTAATATTAGGGAAAGAGTTCCTTAATGAATGAGGGGCTATTTTCTCTAACTATCCCTCTCTCTAAGGCATTTCATTAGGAAAGAGATTGCAAGGAGTCAAGATTAACTTTCAACCTCAAAGGTGAGTCAATCAGACCAGGATCTTAGTCCTTAAGATAATAGGATAGATCTAACACCAAATTGAAATGGTATGCAATGCTTGAACTAAATGAACTATAAGACCAAAAACATGAAATACAAATTCTCGAAAGTACAGAAATGGAAACAACAGTTTGCATGCAAATCTAAGAAGGGGAAGAACACATGTACAAGTCACCAAAAGTAGGTATTGAGCTCTGTTGAAGGATAGGTTCGCCCTAGGGCGAATGGGCCCTAGTTAGGGCTTTTGAGAATTCTTTTTACAATCCTTTGAGGTAGGATCTTAGCTTCTATTTTGCACAGGTTCTACTTTAGGAAAGTTGGGAAAAAATTTTGAATTTGAGTTTCCATGACTTGACAACAATGAATACAAAAAATGCAAGATTATAAAATTTCTCTTCAAGATCTTCAATCTTTCTTTAACTTGTAATCTACACATACAATGTAATGTCCCCTCTTTCACGAGAATCAGTTTTTTGAAGATTAGCCTATCAATTGACCCTCGTAGGCTAGCACTGATGGTTAGAGGGTCCTTCTTGGCAGTGATCAGGGTGTTTTCTCCTTCAAAGCTTAGTGTGGGTTCAGGTTTGGCCTTTGTTAGACTCAGTTCTTCATACTTCCTATTTATAGTAAGTTACCATTTTAGGGGATTCAGGGTTACTAAATTTAGTAAGGCACTTGGATAGGTCTCAGGTGTCAACCTCTTTTTCAGTTGGATGGCCGAAATATTAAATGTTTAAGGAATAATTATCATTAAAGGTAATTTAATGATAATTAAATAATATAAAGTTAAATTATAATGTTAAAAGTGTACTTTATATCCGATGAAGCCATGACCCTCAATTAAAATCACTTAAAGTACATTAATTTTATATTCTTGGTTCACACGCCCAAGTTTGGAGATATTGTAAAGTTTTTATCAAAAACCTAAAAATGGATTTCAAAGGCAAATTAAATACAGCTAAGAGGTCGACCTTCTTGAGGAATTATAAAAGGGCATCAAAGGAATTCAATTTCATTATGTTTTGGAGAATATTAAATTGTGTCTTTGGAGTTCGTGCTTGGAGATGAAGCCAACTAGGGTTTTTGCCATTTTTTAGAATTGGAGAACGAAAACTCTTCAGGGTCTATGCAATTTTGAGGTTGTGCAATACAGGCTGATATTATTGCTAATTGTGGACTTCATCCTGGAGTTCAATCTCAATCTGTGCTTAAAGAGAAGTTTGTACATCAGGGGTTTGAGCAGATTTCTTGAGAGGAGATAATCATCATAAAGCATCCTTTAATATTTATCTAGCACTCTTTTCAAAGGCTATACTTCTGTGTGTAGCAAGCCATACCAACTCCAGGCCCTAGGCGTGTTCCTTCAAGGCTAAAACACCTTTGCTACTTGCTGCCTTTCATTTCCATATGAGGCCGACTATAGTTATGAATGGTTTTGGTAGAGGTTTTTAGGTGGAGAAGTCATTATATGCTGTAGGTTGAGTTGATTATCAGATTTGTTGATTGCTGATACTATTTCCAAAATTTCATAAAATGTACAATCTTGCATTTTTGGGTATGCATTGTGAGATAAAAGCTTTGTATTTGCTCTAAAATCAATATCATTCATTTTGCAGCCCTATGTACTTTCATTATAGTTTGGTTAGTTTATGAATGTGTGTACTTCCTAGCATTTGTTCTTGCCTAGCAATATTTTATTAAAATACCGGAAACTATATATATTGCTCAAAACACATCAAAATTTGCAAATAAATTCAAAACAAGACAAACTTCATCATTAGTAATTAGTTTGGAAAAGTTAGAACCAACAGGGGTTCTTACATACAAAGAGGTAAAAAATGTTGTGTTTGAATAGGGGTTTGCCTTAGTCAAACCCCATATTTAGTAATTAAACCTTGATAGAAGAATAATGACAATGGACAAGGAAATGATGAATGAACACTTTCTTGCTACAACTCACAAAACCTTCAATGGCTTCCTTAGAGGACTGAAGAAAAACACATCACTCTAAGGAACTTGAGTTTGCTTTCCTTGATGGATTTGGATACTTGAAAATACTTGGATGCTTTAGGATCAACAATACATATTGGCCTTCACAAGATGACATGAACACACATAACCTTGAACATGATGATAGGATCTTGATTGTTGCAACAAATGATAGATAATTCTGCTTTTGAATGATCTTGACAATAATATTTGCTCATATGAAGCTTTTTGCAAGAATGAAGGTGTTGTCATTGATTTCAACTGGTCAATTGGTTATCAACTAGTTGTTGTTGTCATTAATGTCATGGATGTAGGTTATTGGTTGTTCATGTTGAAGATATTGAGAAAATTGTATTGATGGAAGATTGTAGGTGTTCAGTGGTTGTTGCAGAAGTTGCTCCTATGTTTGTGTGGTTCAGATATGTTGATCATGTTTGTTGGAAGTTGCTATATCCCGATTTTTGGTTTTTGATTGATTGTACAGTGCAAGTTATGTTCACCAGTTGTGAATAGTGGTTTGTTGTAGTTATTCTAGAGTTAAGTTGTTATCATCAAGTTGAAGACAATTTCAGTAGATGGAAGGTTCATGATTAATTGCTTTGTGTGTTTTACATTGGTTTGGCTGACCTTGTGTTGAAAACTATCTTCAAAGTTGATGATGCGTGCTAGACTTATTTGGGTCCTCATCAAGTGTGTGTTTGGGTTGCCCTCATTCTAATTCCACCCTAGGATGTTTTGGCACCGACCTAATTTGAATTTATTGATGGATGTTTGACTTTGGATATGTTTCAAAGTTGAAGATGGTATAGATACAAGATGAATTAGTGGTGAAGGAAGGACAAGAGATAAGAGCAAATAAATAGAGCAGATAGATGCCAAATAGATGCAAATCAATGGGTGTGTGCGATGCGAGTGTGGCAGATTAGTGTGAAGTCTAAATACCGAGTTCCTGGATGTAGTGAGTCTAAGGTGTACTTTATCATTCATGCATGTCTGCAAGTGGTTGAGAAAATTGTGGTGGAAATATTTGTTGCATTGAGATTGTCATCTCTCAGTAAAATATCCCTTCTATCTTCTTTGCATCTTTGTGGCAGTGAGCCCTTTGGGTGGTTAACCTTGTTGGACAGCGAGTCCTTGTTTTGGCAGTACACTTGCACTTAATGTTTAATCATTTTAGCAATACTAAGGATTTATTTCGGTGAATGATTTAAAGGTTTAAATTTGTTACAATTGATTCACGCCCCCTCCCCCCCTCAATTGTCTTGTTCAAGAATTGGTATTAGAGCTTGGTTCCTAGGAGAAGAATTAACCACTTAAGGAAGGTCTGGGATGGCTGGAAAAGTTACTCATGATTATCTGAGGTTCGATGGAACTAACTATGCTATTTGGAAAATATTGATGGAAGAATATCTAGAGTATTGTGGATATGATGTGGAAAAATCTTACAAGAATCCATAGAATCCTACTAATGGTTTGAGTATGGCTAATGAGATCAAGGCACATGAAGTGAACAATAAGGCAAAGTATATTATGAAGAATAGTCTTGTACATTCTAAGTTGTTTAAAGTCTAGAATCTGAAGAATCCTAAGCAAGTTTGGGATACTTTGGAAAAGGTGCATGAAGGTGATGAAAGGGTCAAAGAGGAAATTTTTTAGAACTTGGAGACACAATTTGAGCTCCTACACATGTCTGAAGATGAGAATGTTAAAGCCTATGCACAAAGATTGGATGAGGTAGTAGTTGGAATGCAAGGACTTTCTGGTACTATAGATGAAACCTGGATTGTAAAGAAGATTCTTATAACTCTCCTTGATGCTTACAACAAAAAGGTATGTACCATTGAAGAAAATATAGATTATAAGACTTACACTAAAGATCAATTGTTGGGAACTCTAACATCTTATGAGATGAGAAAGCCGAATTTGAGAAATGGATTCAAATTAGAGACTGCTTTTAAAGCTACAAAAGCTGAAGATCTAGATGAAGAAAATCTTGATGAAGTAGAAGCTAACTTTGTGAGAAGGATGAGGAAAGGCTCCGTCAAGTATGAATGTAAGCTACCCTTTAAATGCTTTAGTTGTGGAGGAATAGGTCATTATGTTGCAAAGTGTCCAAAAAGAGCTAAGAGGAATAAAAAACAATATGAGAAAGGAAAAGAAAGGTAAGAAGATAAGCAAAGCATATTATGTGAATGAGGATGCTAGTATATCTGATAAGGAATTTAATTATGGAGATACTAATGACAATGAATTCTTTTTCTTGGCTATAAAAGATGATCCTACTTCTACTAATTCTGAAAAACAGGTGAAGGAACGCCCTTCGAAGAAGGTGAAAAATGAAGGTACGATAATCTCTACTCTACATGCTAAATAAGAAAAGAACTAATGGGTTGTTGATAGTGGTTGTTCACATCACATGACTGGTGATAAGAGTAAGTTTTTTAAACTTGAAAAATATGATGGAGGCTTGGTTATGTTTGGAGATGATACTGGTGCTAAAATTTGTAGGATAGGTTCAATATGTTTTGATGGCAAGCGTAATACTGATGATGTCTTCTATGTTAAGGGTTTAAGGAATAATCTCTTGAGTGTTGGACAAATGTGTAGTAAAGGATATAATATTGTATTTGAGTATGAGAGTTGTGAGATTAGGAAATGATTCAGAATAGTGATTGTTGTATGAAAGAAATTTGAAGGAAATATCTATCAATTTAAGGGTGCTGATGAACAATGCTTTATGAATCAGATTAATAATAGTTGGTTGTGGAAATAGAGAATGTGTCACACAAATTTTGATAACTTGGCGAGGATTACAAATCAAATGAACAATCTACTACTGGAGTACTGGTTTTAATTCATACAGATATTTTTGGTCCTATAAGAATGAGAAGTCTACGAGGTGAAAGGTACTTTATACATTTGATTGATGATTATTCTAGATATACACGGGTTACATTTCTTAGAGAGAAGTCTGATGCATTAGATAGATTCAAGAAATTCGAAGCTATGGTTGAAAATGAAATAAATTTAAGGATAAAATGCATAAGGTCTAACAGAGGTGGAGAATTCACTTCCCATGAGTTTAATATGTTTTGTGAAGTGTATGGAATAAAAGGACAGTTATCTACTCCAAGAACTCCTTAGCATAATGGAGTTGTTGAAAGAAAAATTAGAAAATTCAAGAGGTCGCTGGATCAATGATTACTAAGATTGGTTTACTGGAAGTTTACTAGAGAGAAGCTATTCATATTGTTTTTTATGTATTCAATCAAGTTCAAGCAAGAGCAAGCAGTACAAAGACCCCCTATGAGCTATGGTGTGGAAAAATTCCTATTGTTAAATATTTCAAGGTATTTGGAAGCAAATGTTATATTAGAAGAGATAAAGAAACTTTAGGAAAGTTTTATGCAAGAAGTGATGAAGGCATTTTTCTTGGATATTCTACTAAAAGTAAAACTTATATATGTTTCAATAAAAGACTGAGATGGATTGTGGAAAGTGGAAATGTCAAGGTTGATGAAGCAATGAAGAATTCAATTGATGTTGATGGATATGTATCTAATGAACCTGATTACGTAAGGATTGAAGAAATTGTGGAAGAATAGGAAAAGGATGAGCAAGAGAAGCAGAATAAAGAAAATGAAAGAGAAGAAGAAGCTCTGATGGTGTCCCCTAAGACACCTAGATATGTGCAGAAGAATCATTCAGAAAGTTAGATCATTGGAGACAAGACAAAAGGAGTATTGGCAAGAAGCATAGCTACTGTTGGTGAGGTAAATCTTTGTTTACTTTGTAACATTGAACCGAAGACTGTAAGTGAAGCATGTAAAGATGAAAATTGGATGGAAGCTATGAAAGAATAACTTATATAGATTGAGAATAATCAAAATTGGGAATTGGTCCCAAGACTGACAGATAAAAACATTATTAGATCAAAGTGGGTATTCATAAATAAGTTGAAAGACAATGGAGAAGTGGTTAGAAAAAAAGCAAAGATTATGTGTAAAGGTTATTAACAAGTGGAAGGCATAGATTTTAAGGAGGCTTTTTCTCTGATGGCAAGAATGGAAGCTATAAGGATGTTCTTAGCATTTGCTGCTCATAAAGATTTCAAGGTCTATCAGATGGATGTCAAGTCTGCATTTTTGAATGGTGAGCTAGAAGAAGAGGTCTACATGGAACAACCAAAAGGATTTCAGTTGTCAGATCAACCAAATATGGTGCACAGATTAATGAAAAAAATTATATGGATTGAATCAAGCTCCTAGAGCTTGGTATGCAAGGTTAGATAGGTATTTGATTCAGCAAGGGTTCAACAAAGGTACGAAAGATAGTAATTTGTATTTTAAAATTGAAAATGACAAAATCTTGATTGTATTTGAATATGTTGATGACATTATTTTTAGAGGAAATGAAACTATGTGTAAGATGTTTGTGGAAGAGATGTAAAAATAATTTGAAATGTCTATGTTTGGAGAGATGAATTTCTTTCTTAGGCTACAAATTAATCAAACAAAGAAAGAAATTTTTATTTCACAGTCTAAGTATGTGAAAGAGATGTTCAAGAAGTTTGGGATGGATGGTTCCAGACTGGTATGCACTCCTATGATGACTAGTTGAAAATTAGGTAAAGATGATGATTCACTTAAGGCTGATAAGAGAAAATATAGATCTATAATTAATGGACTATTGTATTTGACTGCTACTAGACCAGATATCATGCATGTTGTATGTCTTGTGGCTATATTTCAAGAAGATACTAAGGAAACACATATTGATTTTGCTAAAAGAATATTCAGATATTTGAATGGCACTCCGGATTATGGGTTATGATATTCTAGGGATACTGACTTTACACTAAGTGCTTATACAGATGTAGATTGGGCTGGATGTGTAGATGACGAAAAGAGTACAAGTGGTGGTGCATTCTTTCTTTATTGCAGATTGGTGGCATAGTTGAGTAAAAAGAAAAAAACAGTTTCCTTGTCTACTATTGAAGCTGAGTATATTGTTGTTGCATTTTTTTGTACACAAGTTATATGGATGAAACAAACATTGAAAGATATCACAGTGGTGTATGATGATTCTATTTCTATCTTCTATGATAACACAAGTGCAATTAACATTTCAAAGAATTCAGTGATGCACTCGAGGACAAAGCATATATCTATCAGGTATCGTTTCTTGAGGGAGAAGGTTGTGGATAATTGTTGAAATATGGTAGCTTCGATCAAATATAGAAATGATGATCGATTCAATAATATGTGTGTGTATATATATGTCAATATGTACTAACATATGTATACACACATATATATATTAATTGTATATATATTTATGTCATCATTTATACATATCGAAATCTGCTATATCCCAAGTATATTATCGATCTGCATTTAGAGGTTATTACTTGCAGATTATTGGCTTTACATGTTTCATATAGAATCCCGATCGAGCATCATTATTGATGATCATTTCCAGATTGGATATTATTTATTTGTGCAAAATAAATTCAGATCGAACTTAGTAAGCATTTATGTTTATTAAGTAACTAACCCCGATTAGTGATCGGGTGTTTAGTTAGATGAAAAGGCACAATTCATGAGACATCTCATGAACGGACATGCCTCCACTTTGTGGAGACATGTCCGCTCATGGGATGTGTCTCTCCATTTATATTTAATACATATCTGATCGACAATTGAGACATCGAAATAAATAAATGTTCCGCTCTTGAGGATCGAATACCATTAAAGAAAATTCAGATTGGTGAATTCATGATCAATATTTCCAATATTGATCTGGCATCAACCTCATAGTTATTAAGTTCAATATTCTGATTATAATCTGAAAGAAGTTTAATCATACTCAATAATAATGAATTAAAGCTTGAGTATGTCTCTACAAAGGATTATATTACTGACATATTTACGAAGGCTCTTCCTAAAGATACTTTTGAGTATATCTGGGAGAAGTTAGGGGTAATCTATTGTCCTTTCTCGAACTAGATGCATATGGAGATGTATCAGTTTGGTGGATCTATGGATCTATCTTTCTTCTAGACTGATGTTTTGGTGGCTACCTCTTAGGGGGAGCAGGTAGTCTCATGGGTTGTTATTGTATGAGTATTTTATATTTAATGTCAAAGGGGGAGAGGAAGAATGTGAAAAAGATCATCTACTAAGGGGGAGAAACATAAAGGAAAATCTTAAGAAATTTATTCAGAGCTAGTATGCTAGTATGTTGCCTTTGATTGTTTTTCACATCATGTGTTGCCATCAATGACAAAGGGGGAGATTGTTGCAAGAATGAAGGTATTATAATTGATGTTAACTAGTCAATTGGTTATCAACTGGTTGTTGTCATTAATTTCATGGATGCAGGTTATTGGTTGTTCATGTCGAGGATATTGAGAAAATATTATTGAAGAAAGGTTGTAGGTGTTTAGTGGTTGCTCTGAGTTTTTCTCTGAGATTTGCTCCTATATTTGTGTGGTTCAGATATGTTGATCATATTTTTTGGAAGCTTATATATCTAGATTTTTCATTTCTAATTCATTGTGTAGTGCAAGTTATATTCACCAGTTGTGAACTCTGGTTTTCTATGGTTTTGGCTAAGGTCTGGGAGAAATATTGTTGGTCCAGATTTCTCTTTGGTAAAGTCTTATGACTTGCGGTTCTAGAGTTAAGTTGTTATGATCGTGTTGAAGACAATTTTGATATCTAGAAGGTTTGTGCTTAATTTCTCTATGTGTTTTACACTGGTTTGGATGACCTTATGTTGAACACTATCTTCAAAATTGATGATGCATGTTGGACCTATTTGGGTCCTCATCAAGTGTGTGTTTGCGTTGCCCTCATTCTAATTCCACCCTAGGATGTTTTGGCATTGACCTAATTTGAATTTATTGATAAATGGTTGACTTTGGATATGTTTCAAAGTTGAAGATGGTATAAATACAGGATGAGCTAGTGGTGAAGGAAGGACAAGAGATAAGTTCAAATAAATAGAGAAGATATATGAGAAATAGATGTGAATCAGTGGGTGTGTGTGATGCGAGTGTGGCAGATCAGTGTGAAGTCTAAATGTTGAGTTTTCAGATGTAGTGAGTTGAAGGTGTATATCATTCATGCATGTCTACAAGTGGTTGAGCAAATTGTGATGGAAATCTCTATTGCATTGAGATTGTCTTCTCTCTGTAACATATCTCTTCTATCTTCTTTGTATCTTTGTGGCAATGAGCTTTTGTAATCGGTTTTGATATTTTCAATAGTGTGAGTTAATCCTCACCATGGTTTTCCCCTTATTGGGTTTTCCATATAAATCTGGTGTTGTGTTTGTGTGATGATTTTCAATTTCTGCACTTGCACTTAATGTTTAATCATTTTAGTTGTGTTAAGGATTTGTTCCGGTGAATGATTTAAAGGTTTAAATTTGTTATAGTTGATTCACCCCCCCTCTTAGTTTTCTTTTTCAACAAAATCTTGATAATTTTGCTTATTATGTCTTAGATTTGAATCCATAAAAAAGACTATGTATTTATAGGTGTTTATCTAATTTCCTGAAAATTAGATTCCAGAAACCGACAATTGCATATTGTATATAAATCATTAAAATACCGCCAAAAACATATTTAAAAATGGGTCCTAGGAGTTAAATGGGACCCATTCACCCTTGGGAAAATGGGTGTTGGCCCATAAGTCTAGGACATTCATTCTCCAATGTGATTAAAATATTAATTGCATTAATTAAATGTTGGTTTTCCTTTTCGAAAAATGAGAATAGTAAGACTTTGGAATGTATAATTTGGCAAATTAGAAGCTCAATTAAGTCTAATGAATTAAGGGACCCAAACAAAGTGTGAAATTGTAAAGGGTATACAATTTCCTACACTATAATTATAAAGTATTCTTGAACTTTGAATTCCTATTGCATCGGGGGATAATGAGGTGGTGCATGTTGCGAGCCAATTAGAATCCAGTGACAATGAAGAACCAATAATTGAACCTCCATTAGCGGGCGATCAAGCGATTGACCCAAATTTACTGATAGTCAACACGATAAAGAAACTGGCAGTGGTGAATATGGAGATCCTTGGAAGGAATCTCACCAATACAATTATTGATGGAAACTCTGGCATGAATGTAGTTTCAAAAAACACTAGGAGAAGTCTTGGAAAGCTAACCATTTGGCCACCAACTTTTCAACTGGTAGGTGCAAATCAACAAGGTATTAAGGTACTTGTAGTTTTAATGGAACAAAAGGTAATTATTGGAACTCAAATATTTTTGTTGAAATTTATGGTCATTTCATTAAGCAAGAAAGCATATGATGCATTGTTAGGTCAAGGTTGGTGGTAGCAGCCAAAGACAATAATAGATGGAAAAAGAATACAATATCCTTTGAGAACAAGGGTCGGAAGTATGTAATTGATTTAAAGAACCAATCCGTAAGTGAGGAAGCAGCTTCCTTCGATTCGTTAGATTCAAACTCTGGAGAAGAATTGATAGAGATTCAAGGTTTGATAGAACCAAATGAAAAAGAAATTTTAGAGCTATAGTCATGTTTGAAGGATGGAATAAATTCTCTTTGTGCCCTGTTTTACTAGAAAATAGAGGATTATGAGGTATTTTTGTTGGCGTGTAATTTTATCGAAGCTACAACTCTCAGTGAAGAGAAACCAATGAAAGTATTCAAAATAATTGATGATACATCTTAGAGTACTAAGAGAAAAATATTTAATGTTGAGAGTACAAATATTGGTCAAGTTGAATCAACTTCACAAAAAATTACCGAAAAAGAAAAGGAAATTAGAAAATAAAGAAATAGTGGAAAGGAAGAGGCAAAGATATTATTCAGTGATTGAAGGAGAAAATAATAAAAGGCCTAATTACATTCAAAGCTCAATTACGCAGTTTGACTATTGTAAATGGTTAGATTACATTATACAACCTTAGAGAAGATATTCTATACAATGATAGGTCACTACTGTACATTGTAAAGGAGGTAAATACTATTACAATTGTGAATAAACGTGAGACACAAGGTCAAACAACAAACAAAAACACCTTCCATGCAAAAGATTTGCAAAACAAATATGTTCTATTCCTCAATAGGAAAAAGTTACAAAATGAAAAGCTTTCGTGAATTTCCAATGTGGATCTGGTTAAGAGTTCAAGAGTTCTCAAAGGTTATAATAATACAATGAGGGTTGAGTGCCATATAATAGAAACCCTAAATTATAAGGTTAGATCATGACAAGTTTCAACATCATATGTGATGCAACAGAATCATTTAATAATAACTCTCTAGTTAACATAAAGAACACTCCTAAGTTTAGCTTAAGTGCATGAAATAAATTAGACTAATAATTAATTAAAGATTAATTAATTATTAGCTAATGCATGATTACTCTAAAATACCCTAAGATGAACTTAGGGAGTAGCTAAAAACGCTAGTAAACAAGAATGCATGATGGATCTTAGCAACTGAGGCTTGATGAGGTACCCATGTACAAACAATCTAATCTCTTACAACTGGAGAATAGAGGGAAACCATATGGGAAAAACTCCTCTCAAATAGAGAGAAAGTCAAATGAAGGACTAAAAATCCTCAAAACGAATATGAAGGACTAAGAAGCCTCTAACCAAAATAATGTCTCAAAAAAGAGGAACATGAAAAACATCATGAAAGCATGAAGATGTTGTAGACAACTATCAAAAAATGATTGATATAGTGTTGAAATGAATAAACTCCTCATAAACAAATGATGATCAGGATCAAGAAGACAATAATTTGCATGAGTACCCCAAATGATACTACTCGAATCAGATGTCAAACAAAGGCAAACATTTGGAACACGAAGATACAAATAGCACAAGTAGTGATAGTCTAAAGAACACCGATCAAATGAAAATAGAAGATCACCTCAAAAAATAGGAATCCAAGAATGTCCAAATGGTAAATGCACCATCTCACTAAAATGCATGGGTAACCAACCACTGCATCTACCTAGTATATAGGAACAAGAACTAGATATGTAGATCACTCCAAAAATGAAACCAAGGAAGCATTAGCACAGACAATAGAAACCTACCCATAATGCGAAAAGGGAGAGCCAAGACAGGACCACTAAAATTGTGTGTCACCAAGATATCTGTGGGATAGTTCTGGGTAGCCCGTATCTATATGATCGGAAAGCTATTTTCTACAGGCAAAAGAATCATTATCATTTGTTTAAAGATGGCATTCAGTATATTGTACATTCTCATCGGATTAAGACTGATCGTTCTTTTACAAAAACAAGGAAATTAAAGAGGGTAATTAATGCAAGTAAAGATTTAACTCTTATGTCTGTCAGTACAGGTGGTTTTAGACATGAACTTGGAGTAGGGAAAGATCGATATGTTGTTGATTTATCCTCTTTCATCTCTGCTTTATTTTTCAGCTTGATGCTAGTCAATGTTTGTTGGTTAGTGGCTATGACAGTTGATGTAGATGCTTATGGAAGTGATAAAATGATGTTTATGTTCAACAATGTTGTTGCAATCTTCATTGTGATTGTGAGCCAAGTATACAAATGTACAAATGATACAGGACAAATGGGGAGGCCAAGTCCTCACTTGATGTTTGAATAAATGCCACTTTTGGAGGTCCAAAAGTTCTCTAGTGGGGAGGCCTGATCCAAGGGATATTTTCATTGAAAATTGAAGTATCTCTAATGCTCTAGAATTCAGCACCATTAGAAATATCTCAGAGTCCTGGTTCCAACGCAACTTGAATGGAGCGAAAAGGAGGTTGTATGCAAGAGTTATACTTGGTCAAAGGTTTGGTCAAACAGGCGAATCAAGCGTTCAAAAGGGTGAAAATTTGATTGTCTCAAATCCAAGTAAAAATGACACCAAGTCATAGTGCTCGTTGTGCTGATTTCGAAACTATCTTTGGTTTCAAAAATGGAGTTCGTATGAGCAAAATAGAGCCGGTCAAAGTTTACAGACAAAAAGAGTTGACCAGTCCAAATGATGATGTCAGCATGACGTTATTATGTTGATGTGGCAATTGACTGGATGGTGACATGTAAATTGCAGGTGATGTGGCAAAAATCTCACAAAGTTCATGTACACCATGCTTTGTTTTTGAAAAATAATAAAGTGGTGGAAGTTTATTCCACAAAATCCATGTGGTGGGATCGGATTTTGTGGGATTTCAACCGGATTCGGTGGGATCCAAATCTCCTAAAAATCCGAAAGATTAACTCATGAAAAAAAACAAAGAAAAAGCCTCCATTTTAAAGAAAAACAACTTAAAAAACCTTAAAACCAAATGAGCTCGTGAATAGGTGTCAAGGGCTTAAACAAATTAAATTGTTTTTTTTATGGGGAAGTTATTGTTTTTTATAAACGGGTTAGTGTTTTTTTTGTAAGGCTTATAATTATAAAAGCCAAAAGGGGGGTTAATTTTTTCATTTTATTAAATATGGAGGTTACACCCCATATAGCATATTTTTATGTATAAAAGAGGAGGGTAAGCTCTTAGGAGCTAATCAGAGAAAAAGGTGACAGGTGATACAAAAGAGACGATGCTTAGGAGATTTTGAAGACATTTCCGCACACCAGAGGAACATTATGTTGTTTTGCTTAAGGGAGATAGTCTTGAAGCAATTGTAACTGATTTTTGGAGCTTAATCAAATCAGTCTCACTCCATTGGAGCAGATCTCGAGACGTAGTCACGATTGTGGCGAACTCCGTTATCAGATTATTTGCACTTTCTCTCTTCTTCTCTCTCACATTTTGGTTTTCACCTTGATTTTTAATGCATAATTTCAATAATGTACACATGTTTTGAATTTCCGCTAAGTTGTTTAAATTAAGCATTCAATTATGCAATTAGTCTAGATCCCTAATCAGATCAATGTGAAAACACAAAAAATTGAATAAAATGTACTTGGAGATAAATTTGGAAAAAGTGCATCAAATGGTTGTGAAGAGCTCTAAAAGACCATCCAAACACTACTAGAATCATGAAAAATACAGAAAGAAATAAAAGTTACAAGCTCAAGAGTGAAAAAAACACCTCTGACTTCAACAGGTTGTAGAATATACCAGTAGAAAAAAATGGTGATGATACCCACACCATTGGACATTTCAATATTTCATTTTCCCAATTTCAATATTGTACACTCAAGTTATAGCCAAAAGAAAATTTGACTCCTTTAGGGCAAAAGTGGGCTAGGAAGGGGCCTTGTTGGCGTCCGTACCATTGACGTCAATAAAATATTCTCTGGAATATTCTTTTCTGCTAGGAAAAATGTTGATCCCCTATAAAAAGCTAGTTGTCATGATATTCCATAAAGCTTCCCCTACACAGTACTAGTCTGAAAATTTTTGTGGCACGAGAAAAATTAACGTGGGAACCAATAAACAATAGCTAGAATTAATTTTGAGGCTGCCAGATATTTTAGAGAAATGAGATTAGAAATTTTTTTGACGGTCGCTAGTGAATTAAAAATGTCAAAAAATTTAACATTGTTAGGCATTTTAAAAGTCGGGTAGCATAAATGAGCCATTGATAGGGACACAAGTCAGATGACTAGTACATGTTGTTGGTAGTCCCGGTCTAGCTGGCTTGTACTTGCAACAATAGCCTTTGGTATGGAGTAGGGTACAATGGTACCCTGCACAATAAAAGTTGTTGCTGCAAAACAAATCTGATTAAAAAAAATGAAATAAAAATAAACAGTTTTAAAAAAGTTTTTTTTGATAAATTTTGCACTAGCATATGTATAGGTCCTATACAGGTCCCTGTGTAATAAAAAATCACCTCGAAAGCTCTCAACAATAAAATGGGTGAAATTTATAGTCAAAATTCATTGAATTGGTCTCTCGAATGCAACAATGAGGTCATGGATGTGATCACTTGCTCGATTAATGGATGATGGATGGAATTTGACACAACTTGATTTGATTTTATACCATTTTCAACCTTAGAAACAATCTCCAAGGTCGCCTATACAATTTCAAACTACAAATTCAAACTAGGTCGACTACTGAACATTCCTGCGGTGGATAAAAATGAGAGAGGACTGATTACATATTTAATTTAAGACCCAAACAACATTTTGGATCAAGCACACGCTTTCTTAAGTTGATGCAAAAGCTTAATATAATGTGTAAACACCACATTGGCCAAACCTAATGAAAATACCAATGATCTTTGAAGTACACACAGCTCCAACAAGATAATCACACGTGGATTACTCAACGTGCTTCACCAGTCATTTTACCATCTCTAAGAACACCTCAGGTACATCTACAACAATTACAACAAACATCATTCATAGAGAACTCTTCACAAGTCCAACTGGACCAACCAACAAAAGTATAGGAGCTCTGAAGCATGTCTTTCGGAGGGCCAAACCACAAGCAATTTTTCAGAACATAAAAACCATTAGAAAGAGTCATCTCCTAGATCCACAGGATCTGAAACCAAATATCAAAGGATTGTGGAGCCAAAACATTTCTCCCCGTCCACAAACAAATAGTTATGGCAAACCAGTTCACACTTTGGTGAACATATCTTCTAGTCTTCATCGACCTACAAGCTAAAACTCAGGATATACGATCCATTGTTCAAAGCTTATGAACACACTTACAGATCCGCACAGGCATAGGATCAACACAAGAAATGTGGAACACAATACTGGAGCACACTTAGAAAACACTTTAACACTGGTTACATTATTTCTCAAATTTTCTCAAAAGCACTTGGCAATTACACAACTTAATCAACCTGAACTGTGTTGACATCAATGACAACATTAATGACAACACCACCAAACATATCTATACTTGCAACAATCTCCCCCTTTGTCATTGATGGCAACACATAACGTGAAAAACCATCAAAGACAACATACATGATTTCGAGAAGCGACAACCTGCCAAGCATAAAATTTTCACATGATTCTCCCTCCCCCTTTGACATCAATGGAATAGGAAATTCTTTCCATATAAAGCTTTGTTCACTCCTGCAACAATGCACTTATCTACTCCCCTTGAGGAGTAGACCTCAATCATTAGTCCAAAACAAAAGAGCCTGTGAATCCACTGGATTGATGCACGTCCATGTGCACTTAGTTCAAAGGAGGGGCAATAACCCCTAACTTCCCTCTGAGATACTCAAAAGTATCCATCGTAAGGGCCTTAGTGAATATGTCTACAACTTGTTCCTTGGTAGGTACATATTCAAGTCTAACTTCATTCTGTAATACCTTCTCCCTCAAGAAGTGATACTTGATAGATATGTGCTTTGTTCTAGAATGCATCATTGGATTCTTTGAAATGTTTATAGCACTTGTATTGTCACAAAATATAGAGATAGGTTCATCACTGACCACACCTATGTCCATCAAGGTTTTCTTCATCCAAAGTACTTGTGTACAACAAGATGCTACTGCAATATACTCTGCTTGTGTAGTGGATAAAAAAATTGAATCTTGTTTCTTGCTCAACCATGAAACTAATCTTCCTCCAAGGAAGAATTCGCCACCACTTGTACTATTTCATTCATCTAGACAACCAACCCAATCTGCATCAGTGTAGGCATTCAAAGTGAAATCATTGTCCTTAAGATACCATAGCCCATAATTTGGAGTCCCTTTAAGATATCTGAATATCCTCTTCACAACTGTAACATGTGCTTCCTTAGTTTTTGCTTGAAATCTTGCAACTAAACATATTGCATGCATGATATCAGGTCTAGTAGCAGTAACGTACAACGGTCCACCAATCATGGATCTGTACATGCTCTGATCAACTTTAGCAGATTCATCATCCTTACTCAGCTTACATCCAATCACCATAGGGGTATAGACCGGTTTGGAGTCATCAATTCCAAACTTCTTTAACAATTCCTTAACATACTTAGATTGTGAAATGAATATCCCTTTGTCAGTTTGATTAACTTGAACTCCCAGGAAGAAATTCAATTCACTAATCATAGAAATTTCAAATTCTTTTTGCATCTCTTTAGCAAATATTTTACACATACCTTCATTTCCACCAAAGATGATGTCATCAACATATACCACAACTATCAATATCTTGTTTTTCTCAACCTTGAAGTAAAGATTGTTGTTTGCAGACCCTTTGTTGAATCCATGCTTTGTCAAGTATCTATCCAATTTAGCATACCAAGCTCTGGGAGCTTGCTTCAGTCCATATAATTCCTTCTTTAGCTTACAAACCATGTCTGGTTTGTCTGACAGTTGAAAACCTTTGGGTTGCTCCATATATACTTCTTCTTCCAGTTTCCCATTTAGAAATGCAAACTTGACATCCATTTGATCTACTTTGAAGTCTTTATGAGTTGAAAATGCCAAGAACATTTGAATGCCCTCCATTCTTGCTGCAGGTGCAAAAGTTTCTTCAAAATATATTCCTTCAACCTATGAATATCCTTTACATACAAGTCTTGTTTTATTTCTTACCGCTTCACCATCTTCATTCAGCTTGTTTCTGAATACCCATTTTGAACTAATTACATTCTTGTTTGCAGGTCTAGGGACTAGTTTCCATGTCTCATTCTTCTCTATCTATTGTAGTTCCTCTTTCATTGCTCTAACCCAGATTTCATCATTAAATACTTCACTCACAGTCTTAGGTTCTATCTTAGAAAGTAGGCACAAGTTTACCTCAACCTCTTTGCTTCTTGTCTTCACTCCTTCACTTTTGTTTCTAATTATTTGTTCCTCCGGATGATTTCTGTGAACATATTTAGGAGTCTTAGGTGCAGGTTCCAGAGTCTCTTCCTTTTCTTCTTCTTGTATTTACATGTAGATAGGATCATCAGGTTCAACTTCATTTATTTCCACTGGTCTATACATAGCTTCATCAACCTTTATATTGGCACTTTCAATTATTTTCCTCAATCTCTTATTAAAGCATCTATAAGTCTTGTTGTTATTTGAATATCCAAGGAAAATTCCTTCATCACATCTAGCATTGAACTTTCCAATATTTTATTCATCTCTTCTAATGTAACATCTACTACCAAATACCTTAAAGTATTTCACAGTAGGAGTCTTACTAGTCCATAACTCATAAGGGGTCTTAGTATTGTTACCTCTGATCTGAACTCTGTTAAGAATGTAAAGAGTAGTGTGGATTTCTTCTCTCCAATACACATCAGGAACATTTGCTTCTTTCATCATAGTTCTAGCAGCCCCTTGAACAGTCTATTTCTTTCTTTCCACAACTACATTCTGTTGAGGGGTTATAGGAGTAGAAATATGTCTTTTTATGTCATACTCTTCACATAATGCATTGAACTCACCAGAAGTAAATTCTCCACCTCTATTAGACCTTAAGCATTTGATTTTCAGGTTTGCCTCATTTTCTACTCTAGCCTTAAACACTTTGAATCTATCAAGAGCCCGCTCCTTTTCTCTAAGAAATGCAACTCATGTCATCCTAGAGTAATCATCAATCAAGAGCATCAAGTACTTGCCACCATTTAGGCTTTATGTTCTTGTAGGACCACAGAGTTGTGTATGGATTAATTCTAGCATTTCGGTAGATGATTGATCCTTTCCTTTAAAATTGTTTCTTGTGTGTTTTCCCATCTGGAAACTTTTGTAGATTGAATTTAAAGGCTTAGTGATTCTAGGCAGATCTTTGACAACTTCCCTAGAACTGATCCTGTCCAGATTATCAAAATTCACATGTCCCATCCTCCGATGCCAGAGCCAACTCTCATTAATTTGAGAAACAAAATACTGACCATCACCACCCTTAAGTTGATAGATGTTTCCATGAGTTCTTCTTCCGGCTGCTACCACAGTTTCAGATCCTTTTCTGATCTCACAAGTGTTATCCTGAAACACAAGCTTAAAAAATTTGTTGCACATTTGTCCAACACTTAAGAGATTATACCTTAAGCCCTTTACATAATAAACATCGTCAGTATTATGTTTTCCATCAAAGGTAATTTTTCCTTTACCAACAATCTTAGCACCAGATTCATCTCCAAACATAACTATTCCTCCATCATACTTGTCAAGTTTAGTAAACTTACTCTTATCTCTAGTCATATTATTTGAACATTCGCTCTCAATTACCCAAAATTCTTCATCCTATCTAGCATGAAAAGCAGTTACCAAAGTACCTTCTGTTTCATCCTTCTTGCTCTCCAGATCGGATTCCTTTGCACATTTCTTTTCCAGGGCTAGAAACAAACATTCATCTTTATCCTCCTCAAAGTCAGATTCATCATTAGAAATTCCTGCATCTTCTTTGACATAATATAATTTCTTGAACTTCCTATCGTTTTTGTCTTTGTGATTGTTATTACTATCCTTATTCTTCTTTTGTGTAGCTCTATTAGGACATCTTGATGCATAATGACCAATATTTCCACAACTAAAACACTTAAAAGACAACTTACCTTTGTATTTACTAGTACCTTTCTTCAATATCCTTTTGAAATTTGCTTCCAAATCTTTTGCATCATCATCATCCGACTCATCTCCTATCTTCATTGCTTTAAAGGTTGTTTTAGTCTTCTCCTTATCTCTTGCAAACTTTCTCATTTCAAATGTAGTCAGGACACCAAATAGATGCTCCTTAGTAAATGTCTTTGGATCATATTGTTCTTCAAGAGAAGAAACTTTGTCACTGTAATTGTCTAGTAAGGTCATCAAGATCTTCTTAATTATATCTTCATCTATCATGGTACCACCTTAATTCTTGATTTCTATTGCTTTAAGTTCAACTCTCTAATAATAGCTTGCAATGTCTTCTCCATCTTCCATTCTGAAGTTCTCAAATTTTTGCTTAGCGGTTAGTTTCCTTGACAAATTCACTCTATCATTCCCTTCATAAATGTCTATCAATTTTGTCCATACTTCATCAGCAATAGCTAGAGAAATAACTTTTTTTCTTTCTGTTTTAGATAAAGAAGTGAAGATAGCATACTTTTCTTTTTCATTCTCTTCAAAAGTTGCAATCTCATCATCAGAGGAAGGACCAACTGCTAGTATCACATACTTTGTCTCCACAGTTTTCCAGGTACTGAAGCTAAGTGAAATCAGATAACTTCTCATCTGTTCTTTCTAGTCACTATTATCAGCTCCATCAAAAATAGGAATGTGCAACTTTGTGCACCATTTGATCTACCTCAAGCGTTTAATCTTTTCACCGAGGAACTAGAGCTCTGATACCAATTGTTGAAATGCACAAGACAATTGAGAGGGGGGGTGAATCAATTGTATCAAATCTCTTTACTTATAAACTTAATCTTTTCACCTTAACTTCAATCTATTATTAAGGGTAAACATGAAATGCAAATAACAAAAAGTAAACACTAGAGACACCAGATTTATGTGGAAAACCCAATAAGGGAGAAACAATGGTGAGGATTAACTCACAATATAGTAGTAATAGAATACTGGATACAAAGGCTCACTTCCATAGGGCTCACTGCCCAGATACAAAGGCTCACTACCCGGATTAAGGGCTCATTGCCTAGATACAAAGGCTCACTACCCAGATTAAGGGCTCACTGCCTTGAGAAGAACTCACTGTCAAGATAGGAGGCTCACTGCATACAAAAAAATAAAAAGAGATAAATGAAGATCCACCACTAGGGTTCCACACATTCACAACCTAATTAGAAGATTGTAGATGCCATCAACTCACTTCTTTCAGGAATCTAACACCTTAAATACTGTTGCTTCAATTCGCTCTTCCACTCTCTGCTTTTTGCACTTATTTGCACACTTCACTCACTTGCTCAATTTGTGGATGATGGATGGATGGAATTCGACATAACTTGATTTTCTTTTATACCATCTTCAACCTTAGAAACAATCTCCAAAGTTTGTTATACAATTTCAAACTACAAATTCAAACTAGGTCTGCTATTGAACATTCCCATGGTGGATAAGAATGAGAGAGGACCAATTACATATTTAATTTAAGACCCAAACAACATTTTGGATCAAGCACACACTTTCTTAGGTCGATGCAAAACATTAATGTAACATGTAAACACCATGTCGACCAAACCTAATAAAAAAACAAATGATCTTTGAAGTACACGCATCTCCAACAAGATAATCACACGTGGATTACTCAAAAATCTTCATTAGTCATTTTACCATCTTTGAGAACACCTCAGGTACAACCGCAAAAATTACAACAAACTTCATTCATAGAGAAATCTTCACCAATCCAACCAGAACAACCAACAAAAGCGTAGGAGCTCTGGAACATGTCTTCCGGAGTGCCAAACCGCAATTTTTTTTTTCAGAACACAAAAAACATTAGAAAGAGCCATCCCCCAGATCCGCAAGATCTGAAACCAAATATTAGAGGACTGCGGAGCTAAAACATTTCTCCTTGTCCACAAACAAATAGTTCTGGCAGACCAGCTCACACATCGGTGAACATATCTTCTACTCTTCATCGACCAAGAAGCTAAAACTCAGGATATACGATCAATTGAATCTTATGAACACACTCATAGATCCACATAGGCATAGGATCAACACAGGAGAAATACGGAGCACAATACCAGAGCACACTTAGAACACACTTTAACACTGCTTTCATTATTTCTCAAATTTTCTCAAAAGCACTTGGCAAATGCACAACTTACTCAACCTGAACTGTGTTGACATCAATGACAACATTAATGACAACACCACCAAACATATCCATACTTGCTTGCAACAACTAGACCAGCCAAATGAAGCCACATGTTAAGAAAAGTTCCAATAGTAAAATGAAAATCTAATTTATTGAGCTTAAAATATTTTAGCATTGATTGTTGATATTTTCTTGCTAAACCAACTCCATTGATATCTACATCTAAACCTCACATGCTAGGTCCAAAATAAAATGATGACTTTCTACTAAGGCAATTCTCAACAAGTGTGATAAGATCTCAATCATTTCTCTTATTACGATTTTTGTTATTTTTAATCACCTAGAGATGCATATAGTAAACTAGTGGAATTTTTTTAAATTTTTGGCACCCTCATTTGGGATGTTACACATTCTCATTGTATTTATTAAATCAATGAAAATATTCTACAAGAAATTTAGACTCAAAAGAAATGTAGTGTCACACTTGAGAATGTTTGGGTACATTTTTTTACATGTGCTTGATGATAAGAGGAAGAAATTAGATGATAAAGGAGGGAAATGTATCTTTATTGGTTATAGTGAACAATCAAAAGCATACATGTTATAATCCAATTGTAAAACATGTAATCCTCGAGAGAGATATGAAGTTTGAAGATGATGAAGAATAAGATTGGAATGACAAAACACAATAGAAAAATCTACTTAAAATGAAACACTCAAGTGAAAGTATCAAATCAAGCTTAGGTTACTAATGTTAGCTCTAATATTTCAATTATCCCGACTGCATTTTCTTCAGTACTTACAATTCCTAAAAGGATGAGAAGCTTAAAGGAGATTTATGAGGTAATGGAAAATGAATAGAATGATGATTTAATTTCTAGTTTTTCTTTATTAATTAAAGTTGATCCTATTTATTATAAATATGCAATTAAGAATGAAAGTATACTAAAAGTTATGATTGATGACATTGAGGAAATTGAGAAAATGAGACTAGGGATTTAATACCCCTTGTGGAAGGATAAAGTACAATGCAAATAGTACATAAGATTGAGACACACGTAGCAAGATTAGTTGCTAAAGGCTCTTCATAGTTTTTCAAAACTGATTACAATGAGACATTTGCACTAAATTACCAATCAGAACCTATAGATAAATTGGATAATTTGGATTTCCAAGATAAATTTATTAAATCATTTTTGTGGGATAAATTAATATTTATTTTTAATTTATTTTGTTCGGTCCAATTTGGGTGTTGGAATTTGGGATGAGTTATTTTGGAGAGATTTTGGTAAATTAAGTTGCAAGACTCCAATCGACACATGGAAGTTTGCATTGGGAAACTTATGATGGAAGTTAATGAAGCTTGGATGCAAGATTCCCAACTTGGGTGTGGGGTTTTGGGCCCCAATTTGGTTCTTGGAAATGAAATTAAATATAATAAAATTTGGCTCTCAAGTTTTAGGTGTTCTATGGATGTTTCTTTCATAGGTTTTGATATTTCTTCTGAGGCTAGAAAACCAAGGAAGAAAGAACTCCAAGGCTGCTAAACTAGGGAGTTTGAGGCTTCAAGGTAGTGGTCTAGAGAGTCTCTAGGTGCAGATTCACTTATGGTGTGACAGTGTGTTATAGATATTTAAGATTAGCACTTTGTTTCCTTTGTTGTAGGAGTTCATAGTATTGAGGTGTGATTGTGTTTCCATATTTTTGTGCTTTTATTGTAAGCAAAAAATACCATTATTGAATCATGTTTTGATGTAATAATGCAAATCTTAGTTATTGAGTTTTTAGAAGTTTGTGTTATGTTTGGCATCGGTTTGGTGCTATTTTTGTAATGTAATATTGGAGTTTTCATAAGTATTTTTTTGATTATGTTTCTTAGTGTTATTAGCAGAATATGAAAGCTTTTATGAGGTAGTTTTACATGTCTAAACCATAAAAACATCATCTCATATTATTTTCCCTCTTTTTCGAGTCATTATTCATAAATTGGAGAAGAAGATTTCATACCAGATTTCATTGTTTGTTGTTAATTGCAATATCTCTGTGGGAGAATATTTATTTCATAAAATCTGATATAATTTTCCAGCAAGGGATGTTATAGTGTTATCATAGAAAAAACCCATCATATTACATTTGTATTTCATCCTGTGTTAGTTTGACATATTTTGTTGGAATAAATTTCATACCTGATTTTCTCAAATTGAAGAATATCTTTTTAGTTTAAAATATATTAATTGTGGACATTATAGTGGTATCAGAGCCATGATCTTGCCAGCTTGAGGGTTTAAGAAAATTTTGCAAAGGTAAGAGAACAGTTTAAAGATGGCTAATGTTGGTGATCCTTTGGAAGATTTTGTGGAAGAACTAGCGGTCATTAGAGAAGCTTATGTCAATCAAAATGAAGGATTTAGAAGTTTGATCACATATGATGATTATATCCCTCAATTGTAGAACACGATGGACATCAAGACTCATAAACCAAATTTAGTTTTGGGTGGAAGAGATATCGGGAGCAAAGTCATAAAATATTTAGCTTCCACTTTTGATGGATCCGACCAAATCTTTGTTAGAGCTTGGTTATTTGAGATGAAATACTATTACTATTCAAGTTCCATGGAGGAGCAAGTTGTTGTTCAGTATGCGATCTTGCACCTTGAAGGAGCTACTAATGATTGGTGGTACCAAGATATGAACACCCAAAATCACATTTAGATAATTTCATTTGATGAATTTTATCAAAGGTTGATTGATATATTTCAAGAAAAAGGTTGAATGATGATGAAGAACTATAGAAAGTGAGAGAAAGTGATAGAAATACCTGACACACAAATTCAATATATGGAAGAGATAGTGCTGAGGTAGCATAAAGAAAAAATAGATGTACAAGAAGAACAAAAGGAAGAAAGAGATCGACCAACGACACTCTAGGCCATAGTGGCTAAAGAAAATTTTAAATCAACAAAGGAAGGTTTTAGTCCTAGGAAGATGGAGCATGACTCTCTCAAAAAGGTAATAACATATGAAGAGCACAATGAATGCTTTCACCTTGATTGTAGGAAATAGCTCATTCTTTCTTGCGACCCAAGTGAGCCAACACCTAAGCAAGATGAGGGTTTGTTTTGGAATGAATATCCCTTTTATTTCGATGTTATTTCAATTTCATCGTAGGAGTTATGCAAGGATGATAACATTGAGGAAGCTAAGGCTAGAAGGTATGGTGATGATATTGAATGCAAATCAGATTTTTTATTGCTTAATTTTGATTTTGAGAAAAAATATAGAGGCTTTGATTTTGATCAAAGACATAGAAGCCTTGGTCATGAGCATAGACACAGTAGCCTTGTTGTTTTGAATCCTCGACCTAATGCTATACATTTCCATGAAATGGGTAAAGGAGAAGTTTATGAGGATTGGGACAGCCATGGTGTTGTTGGTGACAGAGTAGCGCAGCAAAAGCATGATGGAGAATGCAATTTTAATTTGAACAACCACTAAGGAGACTACAAATTTCAATACTGAAACATGGGGTATGTAATGCATTCCACGCTTCGAGCACTCAAATCATTATGTGTGTGTTATGGTTGTATTTCATGAGTGATTTTCTTTATAATCATCATTTTAGAATATTTAAGAATGCATGTAAAGGGAAATATATGGTGTTGGGAGGTGTAACTAGGGTAACAATGGAAATAAATAGATATATGAAGAATTCTTACAGGTTATAGGTTTCATGGATACCAAGATGTTTTGTGATGGAGGATATGCATGCTATTACATTTTATGGTAAGAATCATAGACTTCATGTTGATATTCAAGTGTTTCCAAATCAGCATAGCATAGTGTTCATTAACATGTTCCTAGGTTCACCCTTGGATAGAGGATTCTAACATGTCATAGAGTTGGAAACTAATTTGTATTAGGAATATATGTGGGAGAATGATGTGGCATACTTTATCAAAGACATTGGCATTCGGGGCATATAGGAGAATGCAACAAGAAAATATTTGGAAGGGATTGGAAAGGTAAACAACTAATGTCATGTGCTCTTCATTTCAAATCCATTTGTGGAAGGATATGATGTTTCAAGGGATGGTAATTAGAATTCCGTAATGTGAATGTTGGGCTCCATTCAATTTGAGAGCAAGAAGTTGACATATGCCACACTATGCGAGGAGTTGTTTCAATATATCTTAATTAAGGGGCATTCACATGAGATAGTACCTCACTGGAAGAAAATCAAGGGCAGTGGTAATGCTTTCAATATAATTCATGTCAAGGGTTCATGTGAAATTTTTTGAATCCAAACAAAGAAAGAATCTTCTACATTGATGGGAAGGACACAAGAATCTTTGGTTAAGCTTGAGAAGATAACCATCTCATGTTATGTTCTTTTCATTTCAGATTTCTTACAACTATTGTCTACAGGATGTGATGTTGTAGGAAATGAAGTTTTTATGGTTATGATGCAAAGGCACAGCTCTATGAAATTTGAAAGTATGGAGATCAAAGATTCAAGAAATGTTTTCAAATTCTTCTCAAAACCACTTAGCTTGTTGAAGAAAATCGTTTATGAGTTGCTGATTTGAAGAATTTCAGAGGTGTGTAGATGTTTGTGAAAATATTTTAAAACCTCATTTGGCTGCCCAATAATACAATATTAGTCATATTGATGACTCTTACTTAGGTTTTCCATTATTGTAGTTGTTACATCAGTTACATGTTCAATTTGGTAAATTCGATTATGAATAACTATAGATTGATGTGTTTGGAGAAAGTATCCTCACATGATGATATTCCAAGAAGGGTTGCATTATTAGTGAAAACTAATCCATCCATCATAACACTAATTTCGAGGAGATATAGGGAAGTTGTTCCAGTAATGCAATATGTGTATGTTGTTTGGAGGTTTCCAATGAGGTTGTGTGATGAATTGTGGGTCCTATGTATTTGGGAATGTGAAGCTGTTGTAGAAAAATTTCACGATGTTTTAGGTCCTTTCATATTGTTAATTTCCCAATTCATATCAGCTCTAGAAGTTGTGGTTTTAGTTTTTCATTTTGGAGTAGGACAATGTTGGCAAAATTGTGTTATTTAGAGCTTTTGTAACTATTTGATGGGATTTATATATATTGGGGATTATAACATGTTGCTTGCTTGGGTGTACCTAAAAGTGTATGGTATTACTTGGCAAAAGATTAAGAGTGATAAGTCATAGAATTGGGATGATAAGTTTGTGCTTGCCAAAAGATTCAGGAAGAATATCGACATCTATTCAAATGGGTTATTGTTTACAAATTCAGACTTGGGAGAATGGTGTTGTGAATGTTACTATAATTTTTTTGCCTTAGATCAGCCCATGAAGCTAAAAGCAATAACTCACAAGATGAGGTAAGTTATGGGCTCTTTGTTACACATTCCTACATTTAATATTTTAGCACTGTGAAGGTAAGAGAAGTAACTATCTCCCAAAATCATATTTTCTATAATGGAGAGCGAATTATAACCTATATTAGTCTTACAAGCAGCAAAATCAGATTTGTATCATTGGGAGAAGTTTCAAGAGTTCTAGGTTTGTCTCATCTTATGCTAATGCATTTGACAAGTTTATTAAACCTTTGTGGGAAGATGTGTTTCAGTTGGAGTATGAGAATGAATGCATTAATTAAATACACATCCAAGAGTTTAGATTGCATGGATTTTTTTGTTGGATTCATAGCATTGGAAAAAAGGAATCTAATTCCTTGTTTTTGTATAATACTCTTTAGCAAAGAATGAAACTCTTCATAGGTAGAAGATCAAGGCTTAGTATGCATTTTGGCATGATATATCATTTTGATAATTCCTTGTTTGTAATTGCTTGAGGGAAAGGAAATTTTGGGAGGGAGGACTTGTAATGTCCCCTTTTCAAAAAATAACATTTACTATTTTTAGTAAATTTGGTTTTTAAAATTGCTAATCAGGACCTATGGATAAATTGGGTAATTTGGATTTTCAAGCAAATTTATTAAATCATTTTTGGGGGATAAATTAATATTTATTTTTTAATTTATTTTCTTGGGTCCAATTTGGACGTTGGAATTTGGGAGGAGTTATTTTGGAGCAATTTTGGCAAATTAAGTTGCAAGACTCCAATTGACACATGGCAGTTTGCATTGGGCAACTTATGATGGAAGTTAATGAAGCTTGCATATAGAATTCCTGACTTGGGTGTGGGGTTTTGGGACCCTGTTTGGTGCTTGGAAATGAAGCTGAATATAATGAAATTTGGCTCTCAATTTTTAGGCATTCTATGCATGTTTCTTTCATAGGTTTTGATATTTCTTCTGAGGTTGGGAAACCAAGGAATAAAGAACTCCAAGGCTGCTAAACCAGGGATTTTGAGGCTTTAAGGAAGTGGTCCAGATAGTCTCTAGGTGAAAATTCACTCAGGGTCTGGTAGTGTGCTACAAAGATTTCAGCTCTAAGTGTTTTGTTTCATTTGTTGTAGGAGTTCATAGTATAGAGGTGTGATTGCGTTTCCATATTTTTGTTGTTTTCTTGTAAGAGGCAAATACCATGTATTGAATCATGTTTTGATGTAATAATTCTTCTCTTAGTTATTGAGTTTGTAGAACTTTGTGTTATGTTTGGTATTGGTTTGGTGCTGTTTTGGTAATGCAATATTAGAGTTTTCATAAGTATTTTGCTGCTGTTGTTGCTTACTGTTATCAACAGATTATGAAAGCTTATATAAGGTATTTTTACATGTCTAAAATAGGAAAAACATCATCTAATATCATTTTCCCTCTTTGTTGAGTCATTTTGCATAAATTAGAGAAGAAGATTTCATACCCGATTTCATTGTTTGTTGTTAATTACAATATCTTAGTGGGAGAATATTTATTTCATAAAATCTGATTTAATTTTCCAGCAAGGGATGTTATAGTGGCATCAGAGACAAAACCCATCATACTATAGTTGTATTTCATCCTGTGTTGGTTCATAAGATTTTGTTGGAATAAATGTCATACCCGATTTGCTCAAATTGAAGAATATTTTTCTAGTTTAAAATATTATTAATTGGGTACATTACATATTTTGGCAATAGTAGCTCGACATAAGTGGAAATTATATCAAATGGATGTGAAATAAATATTCTTAAATAACTTTTTCAAAGAAGTGTATGTGTCATAACTGCTTGGTTATGAGATCCTTGGTCGTGAGAACAACATATAAAATAAAAAAGGATTTATATGGGATCAAGCATGCACCTAGGGCTTGGTACAACTGCATTGGCTCATTTTTTTGGGCAATGGTTTTAATAAGTACAATAGTTAACCTACTCTTTATAACAAGATGAACAAGCAAGGTAAGATTCTAATATTTTGTCTATATGTTTCAATTAAGATAAAGTGAGAAGGGCCTAAACCCACTAGAAATCAGCCATTGAGGCAAAGAAGACAAATCTCACCGAAAGTGAGAATAAAAGACCTAAACAAAGACTAACAATGCTTTTGACCAGACCATAGAACTAAATAAAACGAAAAACAAGGGTCTTGACCCTAAACAACAAACTTGTCCAATAAATCTTGAGAATGAGAAATAGAAGAGGTAGAGGAGAGACTTTACACATTCTACAAACAACAGTCCAAGTGATACTATCATCAAGAGTCCCACCACAAGTGGAAATATGAGACACCCAAATGGGAAGACCATCAACACACGAGGGGGGGCATGAGGACAAGGTGAATAGTAGTCACCATCAACAATAGGACCTTGAAGTGGAGCAGAAACAACCAAAGGAGAAGGAGAAGTGCTTGGAGGAGTAAAACAAGCCGAATCTAAATGATGAACCAAATCCACACCCATAGTAGGATTCTCATGAGAATCCTGGGAGGAGGCATCCTCAAAAGAGACAATCGAAACAATCAAGAGATCATAATTCACCTTCTTCAACCTAGTAGCCACACCTTTTTGATGTAGAGGAGAACAATTCAAAGCTAGGTGACCAGTAGTGAAATAATGGTGGCACCTGGACGAAAGCCCTTCATAATTGAGTAGTTGAGACTAGGGTCGATCCCCAACCAACATAACCACATCTTCGTGAAGAGATACAGAGATATCAATATGCACCAAAATACGAGCAAGGGTTGAATGCCCCATAAAATAAGTGGAATCATCAACCTTCAAGAAATGGCCAATTGAGTTACCAATGGCCTCATAACAAGTCTCCTCCCAAAACTGGAGGAGAAGATTTGGGAGTTGAAACCACACTAGATGCACATTAAGTTGTTCGGTCAAGGTGTTGAAGAAAGATGATGCAGGAGCATCTAGGGGTGCCAAGCAATCCTACATCCCCAAAAGTATTTTATTTTAATTCTGCTTTTTCTTGTGTGGTTTCTTGTTGTAGGAAGTCATTTAATATCTGATTTGGGCACATAGTAGGCATAAAAAATTATATTTATTTAATTGGTTGGGTAATCAAATGTTTAAATATTATCATTAGGTATAAAATGGGGTCAAATTTCTTTAACCATAGGATTTTTCATTGGCTCAAAGTTTGTAACTTGAGTAGATTGTTACCTGCACATTTAAAGTGATAGAAAATGTCAAAATATGTAAATTGGAAAACCAAATGCCCAAGTTGGGAAATATAAATTTTGTATTATTTGAAAATGTCTTGGAAGGGAATTTGGAGGTCCATGCACAACCTAGAACTAATCAGTGTGTCATGTTTATGACAGGGGGGTTATAGGTGGAGTGATGGGCATCATGTGTAGGAGTTACAAAATGATTAACTAATTCCCTATTTTCCACCAAGTTTTCGGTATGGGGAGATGGTAGAATGGTGGAACACGTTTCAAGGACAGTATTTTTTTAGGGGATATTTAGGGACACAGGGATGGATATATATATATATATATATATATATATATATATATATATAGATAAATTTTAAAAATATAGGGAAATTTTAGATATTCATATGAGTAATGATAATCATAACAATGAACATTGATAAAGTTGAAAATGTAATCACCAATCATATTGACATATGCATAATAGATTTGAAAAAATTAATATTACAACTACTTAATTGCTCCCATGGACCATAATTCATGTCAAACAATCAATGTGCATATGATATAAATAATAAAATGCCCAAAGGCTACAAGTTTGCACTACAAATACATTAAAATTACAAAGCCACAAATGTCCTAAACATAGTAATAGAAAGTATGATGGCTGCCTCTACTCGACATCTGCCAGCATTGCATCAAAATTGAACCTAGAGTCTGAGTCACTGCCACTATGAGTATGCGAGGTTGGCTCATCTAATGAAACTCCAACAAATCCCTCGTGCGTCTTTTCCTCATCAATTTGTGCAGTATCCTCTGGATCAACATCCCACCATAACACTGGAGTTTATCGATAATTAAGAGTTTGACGATCCTAGATTTGTAGAGCACTATGCACAACCACTAATTTCTCTAACCATATAGAGGTTAGCCTATTCCTCTTGATAGAGTGAATAAAGTTGTATGTTGACCAATTCCTCTTTGTAGAAGAGGAATTGGCAACCTGTGAAAGGAGACAAAAACTAAATTAGTAATTTTAAATTTACTAATTAGGACATTCAATTATGATTATATAAATGTTCAACACTAATCAAATTAATAAATTATGTTAAAGTATTACTTTTGAAAGGAGGTGAACAGCAAGCGTCCTCAATTGTGGTGCATCCGTCCCATGCCATGACCACCATCCAATAGGATCCCTTTGAGCTAGTGTAGTTCTATCTACCTTGGCCTTTGGTTTTACGAATGTTGGACCACGAAGATTATGAAAGTCAGTCCATTGTGTACGAAGTAGACTCGACTCCTCAACTAAATACATTTTTACAAGGGCCATCATTAACCCATCTTTCACCTCATCATCACAAGGAGGCATCCTACAAGCCCTTGGTACATACCATTTGGGATTAAGAGGAAAGACTGCCATATGAAGCAGGGTGTTCATAGTGTTCCACCACCGCATCACAATGGGCTTAATTTCTTGCTCATATAATCCCAAATTAGGATCCCTATCATAAATTTATTTCTTCATTCTTCTAAGCATGCGTCAAATGTTTCATAAATCTCTCCAAGACTTGATGAGTCTGTATCATCATATTTTATGACATCCACAACTGGTGAAATGATGGAGCAAATATATCTACAAACAAAATTTGAAAAGAGACAAGTTAGAACTTAGAAAACCAAAATATAATAATAATATCATTTTTTATTTATTTTTATAAAATCAGCAATCAATAACAAATTAACATTTTTCTACCTCACATTAGACCACCAAGTATCATCAAGATTTTTTTTTGATGCTTCTCCCTTCTACAGTGCTTTCCATAGACCATCTATTCCACTTTGAATTAACCATCATCAACTATAAAGCCTCCTGCACCGCAAGCATCCTCTCTAACAAAATAAAGTAGTTGGCAAACCTTTTCTCTAAAGGCTTGATAAATTCCTTCTTCGAAAATGTCCTGAAGAGAGCAAGTGAGGTGTGATGCTTGCAAATAAACATTTGAATGTCTCTAGCCTCTACAACCACTTGGTGCATCTTATCTATCTTCCCTATGTCTTTCAATGCGTTTTTCAACGCATGAACACAACAAAGGGTTCAAAAGATTTGCTTTTAAGCAATCTCAACCATCAAACCTGCTAACTTGCACACACGTGTTGAATCAGTGACCACCTACACAACATTGGCTACCCCAACCTCCTCTCTAGCATCTCAAAAAATATGAAATTGGAATTTTGCATCCTTGCGCTTCCCAGAACAATCAATGGCTCTAATAAGAAAATATGAACCAGTTGTACATGTGATTATGATGTTGTTAAGTGGTTGATGTTTAATATCGGTCCACCCATCCATGATAATAGAGCAGCCCATCCTAATCCAACACTGTCTCATGTCCTCCATCACCACACTCACCTTAGAATGTTCTTTGTCAAGGAGTGAAAAATGCAGTTTATTTTTTGTAGGGAGGTGAATGAGGTACCAATAGTTGCCACATCTTTAAACATTTGTTTGAAGTAGGGAGAATATGCTACATGGAATGGTATGGCATGGGCATAGAAAAATTTGGCAATGGAGGACTTTGTCACATCTTCTGCTTGCAGATTGAACATACTTGCAACTATATTTTGTTGCTCACTAGAAGTAATAGCCTTCCTCTTCCCTCTTGTGGAAACATGAACACCACCTGCAACACTACTACCACTACCAACACTTGGACTATCAAAAATATAGGGCATAGGTGAAGCTGAATGTGCAGATTGAGTTTGTATTGGATGCCCCATAGGCTGTCCTTCAACCTCCATGTGCAATCTATAACACTCTACCCTCTCAAAATCTTTTATGTCTTCACAAACCTTGACCCCATGGATTGTATAGCCCAATAGATGAGAATAGACTCTTGTGTAGCTCTCATAAAAATTATCTTTACAAATGTGACATTGCCACAATCTACTATCCCCCGTGTTTTTCCCTTTGTTTTGGTCTATATGTGATGCTAATTGAAGAAGCTCGGTTTTTTAGGATTAAAAGGGACTTTTGGATATTTTTTCAAATCTTCAGAAGGGATTTCATATGGGCTTCTTTGAAGCTGCCCCCTTTCAACCAATTGGGTTTCTTCTCCCCTCTCAACATGCCCACTACCTTTACTACTGCTGCTCATTTTGTTTTGTTTTGGTTTTTGTAAACTGAAAATAAATATAAAATATAAAATATCATACATTTCATCATTTAAACTTAGAAAAAAATGGAAAAAAGAAAATAAAAATGGAAGAATAACTTACCTCTTTCACTTCTCTTATTGGTTGTTGCCTTAATGCTCTCCTTTTTGCCTACTAGATGCTGGTTTTTCTTCTCCAACAGCTCCTTTAAACCCTCCGCTTTCTCTTCTCACATTGCTCTTAGCTGCAATTTTTTTTTGGCAAGTTAAAATGAAGTCAAATGGATTTCAAATGAAGTTTTAAGTTAGCATATTAGGGTTGGGAGGGTGTGGGGTCCACAAAGAAAAGCACTTAAAAAAACCCTTTTTCATTTTTGGATTGTTTTTAATGTTTTTGGCTGTTGGAAAATAGGGGATGGTTGAGCGACGCTTAGGCATCCCTGACCATATCGGGGACAGTTGACCGTCCCCTGGCCATATTCCCCAAAATGTTTCTTCCAATCTGGAACATTCCAAAAAAAGATATATTTTGGGGATGCCTGGGAAACATCCCCAAGGTGTCCCCTGTCCCTGAAACGTCTTGGGTATGGGTATGGGGAGCAAAAGGCTAGGAGACGAGTCCTTGTGTACGATTGCTAATTCTTGTTTTGCATGCATGAAGAATCCCACACCTCATTTTGGAGGCATTTTGATATGTTTATTTGCTACACTTGATGGCTGGAATCCAACACCCAGCTATGATGAAGAGAAAAGTTGAAGAAAAATGAAAGAAAAGCTTATGGGTTTTGAAGAAAATTACTAATAAATCTAGCTAGAGACACCATGAGTGAACCAACATGATTTTATTGCTGTATTTGTTGTTGTTGCAGCAGGTGGGAGGGTTATTGAGTCTGATTTCTAGAGGGTTGAAGCAGTGAACAAATAGGAAGAAGTTGTGGAAAATAAACCCAATAACAAGTTGAAGTTTTTCCAAGAATTTTGAGGTGGTTATGCAGGTGTTGTGGCTGATCTGATTTTGTATTGCATGCAATAAAGATTTTGTAATGAAGTTTTCAAGTTTGTAATGAAGATTTAATTTGCACATGTTAAAGTTGATAAAAAATTGTTAAAAGTTGATGATGAAAATTTGAATCATTCCTGCAAGTTGTCAATTGCAAGTTCTTGTTAGTTGTTGTATGAGGATGTATTTAGTTACATGACTTCTTGGATGGGTTGTTTGACAAAACCCCGATCCTTGTACTACATCAAAAGATGTCTAGGGTTTAGGCAAGACAAAGTGCTCTCCCCAGGCCCAAAGTCCATCTAGTACCGAGCAACAGTCCTCAATAGAAGTAAAGGTAGAAATGAAAAATCCTTTTGCATAAGGGAAGAAATCAATCTTATCGGCCATTAAGGTTCTCCAAGAATCGAAACCCTACTTGTGTAAGTTGGGAAGAGAGGGCTAGAGGTTAGAAAAATAACACATCAATCTCTACCTCTCGTAGAAAGCCTCATTATAAACAACATCCTCCCCACAAACCATCATCAAGGAAGGTTTGGCATAAGGGAGAGGGCACACCCAAGGAGGGTGAATAGGAACAGAATGAGTGAATGTGGGCCCCCACATGAGTGGCAGGCACAAATGGGGAGGTGGAGAGGGATGAACCCATAGGGAGAATGAGAGCCAAAGAAGCCTTGGCGGGAGGCACGTCACACAAACCCACTATGAGTGGGAAGAGAAGACTGAGAGAACCCTTCGCAACTATAGAATCGCTTACTAGAGACAAGGGACTATGAGCAAAAGCATGTGCAATAGCCAACGAGGGTAAAGGTGCAGGGGTGTGCATGGGAGAGGCCATTCGTTGCTTCCTTATGTTTGCATTTAGTTTGTCTATATGTTGATAAATTAATGTTTACTCAATTTATCAATGAGATTTTTATGTCATTGATGAGGGAGTTTGAGATGATAGACTTGGGCTTGATGAACCATTTCTTATCATTGAAGTAAATCAAACAAATTATAGAATTTTTGGACTTGAGCTTGATGAAATACTTTTTTAAAATTGAGATGAATCAAACATATGATGATATTTTTTATATGTCAAACCAAGTATGTCAATAATTTCATGAAAAGATTCAAATGATGGTTTGTAAGTATATATCAACACTTATTATCATAGATAGTGAAATTGATCAAATCCAATAACAATAACAATGTAGACTCAACATTGTAGAAGATATTGGTCAATATTGTGATGTATTTAATACTATTAAGTCTAACATTATGCATGCAAGTGTGATTTTAAGGTTCATGGAGACTCCAAAAGACACTCACTTGCAAGGTAGAAGAGAATTTTGAGATAATTTAGTGGCACAAAAGATCATGGTATTTTATATATTGCATTTGGTGATGCTGGTTTAGTTGTGCTAGATTATTAGTGAATGGGAAGGAAATCATGATGATAGAAAAAGCACCTCTAGTTATGTTTTCCAAAGTGTTTATAGAATAGTGCCATTAGCATAAGAAAACAATTCACTATCTCTCTTTCTACAACTACAGTAGACTATGTAGAAATTACATTAGCAACATGTCAAGAAGGATGGGTGAGAAGAATGCCACTGATTTAAAACAAGAGCAACAAGGAGCGACAAAAATATTTTGTGAAAATAATTCTACTATAACTCTATCAAAGAATCATGTATTTCTTAGAAGTAAATATATTGATATGAGATATATATTAATAGGAGAACAATAAATAATAGAAAAATGAACCATGAGTTTCACAGAGCACTTTGTAAATGTTTTCCTTGAAACCTTGTCTGAATAAGATTTTGAGTGGTTAAGAATGAATCTGGGATTTATGAATCTGAAATTAAGCTTAAACTTGCTGCACACTCTCTTGAAAATATTGCCTAAGCAATTCAATTCACTTAAAGAATCTGTACAAAACATAATTTAGTCATAACCTTCAAAATTTTAAAACTGTCTGGAATATCTTTAGACTACTAAAAAAAAGACATGAAACTACTGCTTTTTTCTGAAAAGATAAACTTCATATATAAAATTCCAAAAAAACTAAAAAATAATTTTAAGTAATATAAAACTATATATACAAAACAAAAAAATTGCAATAACATTTTAAAAGTTTATATATGAATCATACTGTTTATAAACAATAATGTTTATTTATATGAATCATTTTATTTTATTATTTTTTTCTTATAAAGTTCAACAGAATTAAAGTGTAGCAGGAGATCTTTATTAGAGCAAAGAAAACACAAATCTCTTTCAACGTGGTATCAGTGCTTCCCCTGTGTATGAAAAGAGGACAGATTGAGCCTTTCATTATATTTAAATCGAGAGCAAAAGCCCTCAGTTATATTTCAAGGAATCTGAGCTGAACAAGTTGCCAGCCAACTAATCAGCTCTTGATCATTTTTAGGAGTTGAAAGCAAACAGTGACGCTTTGAAGGCATGCTGGATAATTTGAAACATGATAAACCTTAATGTTCTTACCAACGTTTTGGTTCACATTCTCCGACGTATAATCATGATGAAAAGCATTTATGTGAATCTTTTGGACTACAATCTATTAGGCTTATTTATATAAGAAATTTTACTTCATAATTCATATAATTGTTTTAATTGTAAACTTAATTTTTTTTATACAAGTTACCTCAGAAATCTAATATAATTCTATATGTTAATATTATTCATAAAATTATTTTTTCCTAGTTTAATTTTAAATAAAATTTATTTTGTTTATTTAATTTGGAAATTTCAATTATCTAAAAATAATTTGATTTTTTCATTCATTTTTTATGATTATATTCATTGTTATGTAGCTTAGAAGGTTATATTCCTTCTAATATATTTGCTGATGTTATTATTCTCTACTTACATACATCTATTTGCTCAACTTCCGAGATAAGATAGTCCCATGAAACTCCTCTTACATACATTATGGGGTGACATTCAAATAGCCTAGACTTTGTTTCAAACTTGTTGTTCAGAATTAAGTAGAAAAAGGTTGTTTTTAGCTTTAGTTTGACGATACATGAACCTTATTAGATCTTTTTGACACTCCTTTTTGGACAACCACACTTTATGGTGGTAAGGTGTGGGGACCTTTTCAAAATGGGATAAAGTGGAATTGCTTACAGTGCTTACACAATTTGTTCCTTTGATAAAAAATACAATTTCTCAATGTGTTGTCCAAGTTGAATTTCATGTCCGACCGCTCAAGGTGTTCACTATTTTAACACTACAAGATTTTGTTGATAGTCTGAAGTGTAACTTAAGGTATCCTTATTATGCTTACACATCCTCTATGAATCTCTCCAAATAAAGGGAAAATGTTAGTTAATTAATATGAGCCTCATACAAACTATTGGTATGTATTTTGATAATACTCATTCATTCAAATTTTTTTTGAAGGATTGTCAATCTTAGAGTGAACTAGAGAAAGATTAACAATTACATTTGAGAACATATTTATAGGGTTTGCATCCAACATACCTAGATTGCTCCCCATAGGACATTGAATAAAAATTTGTATCAGTTTTCTTCTATATTTCTTTGAAAATGTGATGGAGACATTATCCTTCCAAACTATATTTCAAACCATTAGTCTCATGGACTTAGAGTTGCACTTGGTCAAAGGCGTGTGGGTTCAATTAATTGAGGGTTGAGATAAATCACCACATATGAAGAAAGTAATGAATGCGTTTACTTTCAAGAGGTACAAAGATTGAGGATCATTTTATTTTTAGATACACATTTTAGAAGATATGTGAGTTTTTTAGGTATCTCTTTTGAAACTTAGCACACTTGTTATAAATTATCTTTTGATATCAATATTAGAAGTACTTGGTGTTATGTATTAGAGAATCTTTCATATTTAAACATCAAAATTATCTTTGTTCCTCAAAACATGAAGTGTATAGTTCTTTACAAACTAGACCTTCTTAAAAGGAGTCTTTAAGATAAAGAAAATAGAAATTATGAGGTCTCAAAAATTAGAAACCTGTATTGTAACATATATACTTTGAAATAAAAACTTATATTAAAGATTTATTTTAAAGCTGATTTGATTTTGGGTTTTGATATTGGCTTTGATTGTTTAGTCTTTTGTATAATAATTTTTTTATATTCTTTTTGAATTTAGAAATAGAAATATGCTCTTTTGATTTTTATTTTTAAAATTTACATTTAAACTCCTTATTCTTTATAATTATTTGTGGACATTAAAATATATCAATTTTACTTCACATAAAGATTGAGTTTTGTCCCTATTATATAATTAGAGCTATCAATTTTATTTCACAATTTCACAATTTGACATTTGTTTTGATTGATGATTATTAAATACTATTGTTTTAGTATATTAATTTCTTTCAATTCAATAAGTCATGAGGCTAATGTTTAGCCAAAACTCCCCCAAATTAAATATTACATCTAAACTCTAAGCTCTTGTTAGTACTTTCCATTGTAACTATTTCCTTTTAATTAGTTATTTTTATTAAGTTTTATTAGTATAAGTATCAAATATATATGCATTATAAGTCATTTCTTTTGTTAGATTGATTTATTTCACATATATGAGAAGTAGTAATTCCTTTGAGTAGCATTAATATAAATAAATAGTTTGACCGCATAATGAATTATCAATGAAATATATTATATTAAGAATTCTTCAAAGAACTTTGTCCCCTCAAAGAGATCTATGATATTATGCAACACCATTATATTAAATTAATGTAGTCTAATTTTTGTGTTTTTATTTTAACAATTATTTTCATTATTTCATATTTATTGCTAATTTATTTTAGGGAGGAACATCATATTTTGTATCAAAGCTCTTTGTAGGGCAATGTTATGCTACATTTTTTCTTGATCACCTTATATGAATGCCCATTGTATGCTCTCACCTCATGCTTGGAGGAACCCAGTGATTAGAAAGTGACTACAAAAGTGATGATAACATATTTTTCCCTAAATATCCTCCTCTTTTTACTAGTAGTTATTTTTTCTATTTTTATTATAGACACCCTATACCAAGGATTTCAAAATATCATAAAAATGTCATCATTTTGGTTTAAGCTAGATTTCCCTTATAGGTTTTCAATGAAGGGTAGAGAGGTTGCACTCCAACATGATGTTATCAAATCTATTGTAACAAATATTGTACCCTCGAGGTCAACATGTTGAGTTTTATAAAAGGATGATAAATTTAAGGTCTCATCTATTGTTCTTGTATCCAAAATTTACACCTTTCAATTATCTAAAGACAAAGCCTCCCTAGTTATTAAGTTGTAGTGTTCTCACAAACTATAACAAACATCAAAGACTAAGTAGTAACTAGAAATAATGAAACTTGAAATAAATCATTTTTATTAGTCTATTTGTTTTTAATAGCTTCCCACCTTGATTACTTCATTTGTTCCCCACAAATAACATATTCAAGTTATGAAGAAAATTATCTTACATTATGTAAAACATTGGATAAGACTATCTTAGGCTTGATTAAAGGCTCATGCATCTTAAGTACTTAAAAATCCCTTTCTTCACTATCCCAAGTTCCTTGAAATGAAATAAATGATGAAATAGTTTATTATTGAAAATTTTATTTATAACTTTATAGAGATAAAGACAAGATTATGATAAATGTATAATTTGAGAAGAACATTATTAGCAACCTCCTTTACCACCACTATTATTTTTTATTCCTTCGCATTTGGACTAAAACATGTAAAGCACACCTATAAATAATGAATGCAAACCAAAATACTCTTGGAACAACACAAATGAATTATTTTGAGATGCAACTTAGTAAATGAATTTTTTTAAGATACAATGGTAGATGAATTGTTACAAGTGTAAATATCTTCTAAATTTTAGAAAAACTTTCTAGTTCTATATATTCATGCTTCTCTAATGTAAAAGTGGTTGATTTTTTAATAGATTTCGCACAAGGAAGTCTTATGAGTAGTTTTGGTGATGAAGTGATGTATTTCAGTGTTGTATAGATGATAAGGGTTGTTTTACATGATTTATAAGAGAATATTATAATGCATAAAAAATTCTATAGCTAGATATCTCCATATTTAAATAAAAATTGATAGAGAATTTGAATTTATTTTTGAAGTCATATTTGTTGACTTGTTTTCTCTAGTGTTTTTGTTGGTGTCACAACATTATAAAATGCCTTAAAGATTTTAGAAAATAAATTTAGTTAATTAAATATGAGTTTTTAAAGTAAATATTATTTATTCAAGTAGATTTGGTTATGTGCATATATATTTTATTTTTTTAATTCATAAGTGTTGCAGGAGCATTTCGGGTGAATGCACAATCCTATGTCAAACAAAATATGATGTGAAGAGTTTTGTCGGAGTTTTCTCAATTTATTTTAGTTTTGGTTAATGCTTCTTGTAAGATAGGAAAATTTTGATGCAACTTTGGAAGTGGCAAAGATATTCAATGAAAAAATATCAAGTCACATTTGGGTCTTGTGTATAAGTTGACATTGGCAATATTCTTAAGGTACCATGGGCACTACATGTGATTTCATGGACCATGTGGAAGTTGAAATCTAATTTCAATTGGCTAGTATATTCCATCAATGTGTACCCTCCCACTGAGTGTGTCTGTGTGATTAGGAAAAGCCTATATGGCAGATGAAAAGAGTCATTGAAGCATTTGTTTTATTCAACATTTAGCTTAAAATTTAAAGGAAAAAGAGGTGATGCCTCGTGAGGAATGTGAAAGTAATATTTGATAATTTTAATGCATAACTCAAAATACATTGGGCAGACTTAAAGGAAGAAAAATGACAAATTTTGAATGGAAAGTTGAGGTGTCGTGCTTGGGTAAGGAAGTGGTGCATCATTTTAAATAAAATGTATATTATAGATTGGGAAACAAAAGGAACACTCCTCATCTTGTTAGATGCACAGGACAACTGAGAGGGGGTTAAATCGGTTGTATGTACTTAAAAACATTCAATCCCTCAATATCATTCAAACCCTTATTAGCCCTTAAACCCTTATCATGCATTAGCATAATGTAAACATATGAAATTGTAATTCAAACACATCCGACCACATAAGAACACCAAATTTATGTGGAAAACCAAAGAAGGGAAAAACCACACCTGAGGATTAGCTCACATATATATGAGTTGCAACACCGAATATAATTAGGCTCATTGCCCAAAAATGGAAGAAAGACTCACTGTTGGGTGGCTCACTACCAAGAAGAAGGAAGATAGAGGAACATTGTTACAAAGAGATTCACTATCTCAAGGCAACAGGAGAAATCCACCACTGAAACCTTATGCCATCCACAACCTTTGGCTTATTGCCTCCAACAACTTCAAGCACATTGCAAATGTAGACCCTTTCTACTCACTACATTGGAGTCATAGGCATTGAGATCATAGTTAGATCACCACACTTAATAAAATTTGTATCTTTCACACACATTTTGATGTGATGCATGCGTTTAATGTTTCTTTCATTACTACACATTGAATGAGATATTGTGAAATACATTTTATGTTAAATTTTAAGGAATACTTATTCAACGGGCCCCCTCTCAATATTTTGGATGTTCAACATAATAAGAGAACACTATTTTTTTGAGGAATATAACTATAAAATTAGATGATGAGCACAACACATATATTGGCAAGATAAATAAAGATATGTCTTTAATCTTAAAGAGGGGAGGTTAACACAATAAAGGTCACATAAATTTTAAAATTTTATAATAGAATTTCAAATGTATACATTTCTTATTATAAAAATCATTTAGAATGACCTTTAACACTTGACCATTACTTAGAATTATCTTTTTCAACATCTAACCTGTCTAAATTTTATGTTAACATATGATTTATTTTAAACTCTTTCTTTGCCTATTGGTGGTATGTTTCCTTGTCCTTTATATGGTTCATTTCTTGACCTTTATTTTAATAAAAAAAGATTAAGTACTTATCTCCATGGAAACCACCTATGAAAAAATTTACTAGAAAATTATTATTTTACCTTTTCGACCGATTCATATTAAAAATCCATAAGTATAGAATATTTAAAATTTTAATATCAATTTTTTAGACTATCATGGGTTACAGACTAAGAGAATATAAACATAATTTAATTCACTCATAAATTTTACCATTCACATACCTAATTGTTCACAAATATGTGAGGGGGTTATTTTAATATTTTTTCACTTCATAGAACATGACATTAACTATTGTTTGAAATTTTGCTATACAATTATGATAATTATCTTTGACATACAAGTATTTAAGGGGGTTATCAAAAAACTTATTCACTTCACACATGCCATGAAGTTAGCTATTGCTTTCAATTTCACTAAACATTATAATTTCCCAATATTAATATTTTTAATGAATGATTTATTAATACATAATCAATAAAAATTATTTATTAATAATCATATTAAAAATGGATGAAAAAGTTAAATATTCATTTATCAATTTGTTTCTTTAAATTGATTATATGTAAATTACTTTTATTAGCATATTTTTGAGAAATAAGAACTTGTAAAAGAAGATAATATCAATGTTATCAAAATTTATTTTCGAAATTTATTAATTTTAGGTTCCTTGAGTTCCTAAAGATTATATTAGGTATTTTCATGTTAGATTTTCAAGTACATAATATGAGAATGATACTAAATGTGTAGTAGGAATGATTAATATTTATTTGGAAGAACTCTTATCAATTATATAGATAACAATTAAATTAGTTTCAAGAATAATTTGAAATAAATTATTTAAAACTATTATAATTTTCAATTTTATTTGTGAGTTTAGATTGAATTATCATCTATAGTAGTCATTCATTGATCTAATGATCTTTTGTACATGTATATGCATCATTCAACCTTAATATAATTTTTTTTTTTTTTTTTCATATTACTCAAATAAGATCATTTTATTCAGAAGATTAATTAATGTTTAACAATATTTGGATATTAATGTGAACCACAATATTAATCTTATTTTAGGGTAGATCGAGTTAACATAGAACCTCTAAGATAATGTTAATAAAATTTTAATATTATTGTATAACATTGATGAAATATATAGAACACATTAAATATTGCAATAATGAATGATTCAATATTCTTAAGTATAAATTGACCTCTCATTTTGTACATGATATATTATATTTTTATTTAAAATAATATAAAATGTAACTATGATAAAAAATATTGTTCTATTTGTGCTAAAATTATATAAATGATATATTCTTTAAACTATTATATTGAAATTAAGTTATGATTCAAAAATTTTAAAGTAAGAAAAATATATGTAATTTTTTCAAATGTTTATTAATTTTATAAATATTTAAGTGATTGGAATATTTTTTTGATAAAGCATGAACAGAATAATTGGGAAGTATCAAAAATATTTTACTTCTACTCGAGACAATGTCGAATTATCGGATCATATAGAGGTATATTTCATACCTTATTTATTTAATTTATGTAGTTTAATAATTACTAAAATGAAACATAATTAGATAGTAAAATGATTGTTTTTATATTTAGATTTATTTTTAACTAAATTTAATAGAACTTTTTTTGTATGTTTATTTTATGTTATTATATTAGTTTAACTATTTATGAAATTATTAAGGATCATTAAATGATAATTTTAGTGGATGGTTGTTGTGTTATTTAGCAAGAAAGAAAACAAAAGGTGTTGTCAAGTTCATCTATTGTAATATGCGCATAGAATTTTTAGGGGAAAATAATACAACATAACATTATATGTAATTTTTTGAACCATTTGACAACCAACCATTGTTGAATGATGTTTTTCCCATGAAGAATAATATGCATATATTTAATATACAAAATCCATTTACACGTCAAATTCTATATAGCTATTAATCACTTTAGACCAAATCTATCTAGTAATAATTAGATGCATTTGAGGCTATCTTTGAATGCATTACACTCACTTCAATGACGATGGTAAGTATATGTCCCTAAAACCACCATTGAATATTCTTATCTCATTTCCTATTGCATATGGAATGATTGTTACCATATGCAATATGCTTCCCTCTAATGTTGAAATCTAGCGCGTCAAAACTAATGATTGTTACAAGGAATCCCACTTAGCCATAAATTTATTGTATTCCTATGGAAATTTTATTTGCATTAATATTTGTCCATATGCCAATTAAAATTAGAGAATTAATGTTCTTAAAATCTTAGATATATTTGAATTAGATATTTCATTACCATTGCTAGCATGTCCCCATTGTAATTGAGATACCTTGATCTTAATGTTGAATCAAAGAAGTATGAAAGTCATTGATTTTATCTTGCTACTGAAATAAGATCTAATTGTAGTCATAAAATCTATCTATAAGATACATCACTTGAAACTCACTTACAATTCATAATTCTTAATACAATGATGGATACATATAGTTTCTCTTTATAGAGACCTTATTTAGATTTGTGAAATATATAGAGTCAAATTTCACCATTCTTCTTCTTTAGCGCATTAGAGTGGCTACCCATGTGGATTTCCTAACATCAAATATAATTCTAGTTGAGAGAAACATCTTAACCTTTGAGGATTTTACATTCTAAGGATGTAGTGATGTAGGAGAATTCAGGCAAACATGTGATCCACATCACCCAAAATAGTTTGGGTGTTGATTCCATTTTGGTTTTCTATTTGTTGTTGCATTTTTGTAGTGTGGTTGATTTCTAAGTTCAAATAAATTTGGTTTTGATGGTCATTTGGATAGAATTGAGTGGAATTATTGTCACTTCATTTGACAAAATATCATATTTTAGTTTCCAATGCAATCATTCGTTGTAACAAAATATATTATTACCCTTGAGTTTTGCAAGGCACAATCTCTTCTTATTTTGTTTCATTGTAATTTGAATTGATGAAGAAAATGATTGCTAAAGATTGTGTCTACAATATTAAATATAAATAAATTGTATGCAAAAACAAAACAAATGAGGAGAGAGAAAAGAAGAGTCCTTGTAGAAAGGGAAGAGAGAAGGTGCCAAGTAATGGGAATTACCAACTAGTTAAAAATAAACACCACATATATAAAAGTGTGCAAAATTAAAATTTGGGGGGCTCAATGTTGGAAATACAAGGCAAAACTTGCATCAATAGAACTTAATAAAGTGGTTTCTAAATCTGAAATTATGTTTACAATATTACCAATAATATATTTTATGATTGACAATTTCAAACATGAAAGAAAATCAACAATGTGTCAAGTTGAGAATCATAAGTGATACATGATATGCATGGAGAAACTCTTGTGGGAAATACTCCACACCCAAAGAGATCCAATGTTTGTATTAATCTTCAAGGAAGTACATTAATACAACAACCCTCTTTATAATCTGGCAACACTTCATTACTCTGACAACCTACAAACAAACTCTTAAAAACCAGCAACTCAAGGCTCCAATATATAGAAGCTTGTGGGAGAGAATACCACACATGGTATCCCAAAAAAAGAAGAAAACTCAACTAGAAAAACCTATGCCCCACTTAGTGGACATCCCATGAACATGGTGACAATTATTAAATATTCAAATGTCCTTCATATGGTCACCTAACCCATAGTCAATGAAAATTGGTCAATATCAAGTGCTCTATGTTGAATACACAAGACAACTGAGAGGGGGGGTTGGGGGGTGAATTAGTTGTATATTAAAACACTAACACCCTCTTTAACATTCAGATCTACATTAGTTCTTAAACCCTTAACAATCACTTAAACTTTTATCATGCATTAGTAGAATGCAAACATGAGAAACATTAATGAACACACATCCAAACACATGAGAACACTAAATTTATGTTGAAAGCCCAATAAGGTAAAAACCATGGCGAGGATTAGCTCACAATATAAAGTAATTGCAACATTGAATATAATAGGCTCACTTCCCAAAAGAAAAGAAGGTCTCACTAGTAGATTACAAAAAAGAAGAAATAATAGTGTTACAATAAGAAAATTATCTCAAAGCAACAAAAAAGTCCACCATAGCATCACCAGTACAATTGCAAGCTCTCTAAAGAATGTAGACACATTTTTCTCATAACTTCCAGTAGTCTAACACATTAATTTTCATACTTCATTTCTTACTTTCACACTTCACAACTCTGTACTTTGCATCACTCACACCATACCACAATTCTCCATCAAGTCAACACTTATTTATACCATCCTTAACCTTGAAAATAATTGACAAGGTCGGCTATGCACCTCAACCGTGCAAATTCAAATTAGGTTAGCACTAAGAATTCTAATGGTGGAAAGGAATGAAAGTGGACCATACCACAACTTAACTCGAACCAAAATCATGCATATACACCATCCCACACTTCCAAAAATATTGAATCATATCTACAATTAGTGTAAATACCCAAGGTTGGTTGATCCCATGTAAACACTATTGAACATTTAAGTACATGCTTACTTTGATCCAAAGATGGCTCACAAAAAACACGCATAATTTGAACACAATCTAGAATATTCCATAAACACCTTGAAGTTCAACAAATTGCTTCACAACAACTTTCACCTGAAGAGCACACACATCCTATACACCTAGTTAAATTTCCTCATACTATAACACATGAATCCAACCTTGTAGAGCACCAAACTTCAAAAAAATCAAATTGAAGATAGAAACGAGCAATATAAGCACACTTCCAAATCCACAAGACCACAAACCAAACTATGGAGAAATTTGGAGCAAAACTATTTCTCCTAGACATCGTTGCAATACATAGTTCACACACTAGTGAACTTAAATTTCTCTGCACAATGATCTAGAACCTGAAACTATGGATATAACACCTTTGAACACCTCTAATCAACATATTTGAACTGCACAAGAAAGTCTTCAACCATGAAGAAATGCGAAGAAGAGCTAGATCACTATTCTGCTACATTGAACACCTCTCAACCATACTATTTTCTATTTTCTTTAAATTTTCTCAAAAACACTTGGAAACAAAGCACCATAAACACATTCACACCATCTGGACCACCGTCAACTAATCTAGACACATACTCATCAAAGAAACACTAGAGGTTGACGTCAATAATACTAATAATGACAATATAATGCAACTAATCAAAGCATCACCAATGCTAACATCAATACAACAACAACATAGATCTGTTGACATGAATGACAACACAAAATGCACATACTTGCAACAATTTTTGCAAGGTGTGTGCCCTTGGTCTCCTTTTTTTCTGCAGCGTAGCAGTTAGGTTCATGACATACTTACTCCAACTAACCAAAACTTTATGTGAGTTTGATCCCTACTGATCTCCATCCTATGCATATATTTTTTAGGCCCCAAATCCTTCATATCAAATGTGCCAAGAATGTTGAGTCTTCAGCCCCCCAATCATCACCTTGTTGTCATCCATAAACAACATGTCATCAATATACAAGATAATGATTAGTATTTGATCATCAATATACAAGATTATGATTAGTATTTGATCATCAATAAGCTTAATATAAACATAATGATCCTCTTCTTTTTTAACAAAACCCAACTTCAATGAAAATATATCAAAATTTTGGTACCACATCATGGGTGACTATTTCAAACCATATAAAGATCTCTTTAACTTGCAAATCAAGTGTTATTTTCCTTATACAACAAAACCATCAAGCTATCACATATAAATTTCTTCTTCAAGATCCCCATGAAAGAAAGAAGTTTTAACATCCATTTTCTAAATTTCAAAATCATAAGTAGCAGGAATAGATGATATGAATCTAATAGAAGTTAATTAGCAGTAAGAGAGAAAATTTTACCAAAATAAACCCCCTCTCTTTGGGAGTATCCCTTGGGCACTAAGATGGCCTTGTACTGCTCTAATTGACCATTTTCTCTAAATTTATTTATAAATACCCACCTGCAATGGGCTTCCTTTGGGAAAAATGACAAGATCCTAGGTATCACAACTATCCAAGGCCATCATCTCCTCCTGCATGGACTGCATCCAAGACTCACTTTTTTCTAAAGAAAGAGCCTCCTTGTAAGATCTAGGTTCATCATCAATACTCAATAAAGTAAATACACAATAGTAATTAGATGGGCTATACGTATCAACTGAATTCCTTTATCTTGTTGATCTTTTCAAGGTAGGATTAAGAGGTTGTTATTGCTATTTTTTCTTCTAGATTCTCATCCTGTACATCATCTGAACTCTCTAAACCCTCTTCTTCTTAATCCTTAAATCCATCTAGTTCCTCTTCCACATGTGTCTTCTTAATTTTTCATCTTTGTCTCAAAATGCAATATTTTTGTGTTATATTTCTCTTTTTGTTGTTCTTCACTTGAGTAAGCTCTAAACTCCCTAAAAATTACATCTCTAAAGAAAACCATTTAACAAGTTAGTGGATTCCAAAGCTTATAACCTTTTACATTCTCATTGTAGCTAACAAAGATGCATTTATGTGCTTTTAGATCCAATTTAGAACACTTCTCTTGAGGCACATGAACAAAATCCGCACAACCAAATACCCTTAAATGTGAAACAAAAGGCTTTCTCTCTATCCATACTTCATAAGGATTTTTATCAAAGAGAGATGAACAAGGAGATCTGTTAGCAAAATAACATGAAATATTTACATCTTTTTCCCAAAAGTATCTATCAAACTTAGCACCACTCAACATGCTCTTGGCTCTTTCGATCAAGGTTCAATTCATTTTTTCTGCTATCCCATTTTTTTGGGGTGTATATGGAGTAGTCTTTTGTCAAACAATACCTGCATGCTTATAGAACTCATTGAATTCCCTAGAACAATATTCACCCCCATTATCAGATCTCAACACCCTTATCTTATAATCTCTTTGCTTCTCAACTAAGGCCTTAAATTCCTTAAACTTAGTGAAAACCTCGGATTTTTCATGCATAAAATAAATCTAGATGTATCTTGACACATCATTAATGAAAGTAACATAATAACAAGAGTTTTAAAAGAATCAACATCCACTGGTACAAACACATTAGAATGAATGATCTCTAATAATCTCTTAGCTTTATTAGTCCCATTAGTAATTGAAGATCTATTCTATTTACTAAACACAATGCTCACAAACATTATTTTTGCCAATATAATAATTATAAATACCGTCAACCTACTTTTTAGTCAAAATGGTTTTAGAAACCTTTTCACTTATGTGACCCAATCTATGGTGCCACAACATAGATTCATTTTTAGTGATAGTTACATTTGTAAAGTTAAAAAAAGTTTAAGCATTAACCCAAAACAAAATTCCTATCCAAGATCCTTTAGCAATCACCAAACTCCTTCTTACCAACCTGCAACCATACTTGTCAAATTTTGTGTGCATTCCAAAATCATTCAACTTGGATACTGAAATTAAATTTCTCGCAAAACTTGGAATATGTAAAACATGATCAAGGCTTTTAGCCCTACCATCACTTAAATACAACTTTACCTTTCCCTTGCAAAAAATATTTTTCTTGATATTATCACCGAGAAAATTTCTCCCCCATCACAAGCTAACTATGAAATAAATCACTTCTTCTAAGGAGTCATATGGTAGGAGCAATCTTAATCAATAAGCTAAACATAATCACTAATAGTGTTTGTAGAAATAAACAAAGCATCAAATTCACCATCTTCTGAGGACTTTTCGATGAAAGTATTTGAACTCTATTTTTTGTTTCTACACTCCTTCACATGTACTCTTTTACCACAATTCAAACACTTTATGCTATTGTTCCTGAGGGTTTTAGAATGTGGTTTAGAATTATCTCTCTTTTTATCCCCTTCAATCCCTCCTTTTCCTTTGGACCTTCCTCGCACATGCAAGGAATCTTGGGAGCCCACATTCATGGAATTTCTCCGCATCTCTTCTAAAATAAGTATAGCAATGAGACTATCCATCTTAAGTTCTGTACCACCACCACTTATGGAAACAATTAGATTTTCCCAATATTCGGGAAAAGAACAAATAAAAAAATACATTTATCTTCTTCTATCTTAACATCTATAGATGCAAGTTGACTTATAATCATATTAAAATCATTTAAATATTCTACAATAGAATCTCATCCTTCATTTTCAAAGAATACAAACGTCTTTTGAGATACAATTTATTTGTTAGACTTTTAGTTTAATAAATTTCACCTATGCTCCCCCACAACTTGAATGCGGTAGTTTCTTGTAAAAGATTCAATAGGATGAAATCTACAAGATAGAACCAAATGGTTCCTCATGCGTTCTTGTCCATTTTCTCTCAGTCTTCATCCTATGTTGATTATGGTCTCTTTTCACTTGAAATTGTCAACCACTGATCTCTCTCTTCAAGGAGATCCTCCATCTTCAACTTTAACATTTCATAACTAGTGTCATTGAACTTCTCAATATCTAAACGAGAGGTAGAAGCCATAGTTTTCAATCTTCTTCACAAATCTACAAAAACCACAATGCACAAGCTCCCACTATAATAAAAAAACCTTTTAACACTTAAGAGAAAGGTGCCCCTCTCTGAACAGAACCATTAGATTTGATACAAAATGTTGGATATTCAAGGTAAAACTTGTAGCAATGGAACTTAATAAAGTGGTTTGTAAATCTAGAATTATGTTTACAAGATTACCAATAATGTATTATATGATTGACAATTCTAAACATGAAAGTAAATCAACACTACCACAAGTTGAGAATCACAAGTGATACACGATGTACATAGAGAAATCCTTGCGAGAAAAAACTCCACACCCAAAGAGATCCAATGTTTGTATTAATCTTCAAGGAAGTACATCAATACAATAATCCTCTTTGTAATCTAACAACACTTCGTTACTTTGACAATGTATAAACAAATTATTAAAAACCTCCAACTCAAATCTCCAATATATAGAAGTTTGTGGAAAGGAATACCACATATGCTATCCCAAAATAACAAGCAAAGCAACTTGGAAAAACTCATGCCGCCTTAGTGGACAACCCACAAACATGGTGAAAATTATTAAATGTTCACATGGCCTTCACATGGGCGCCTAACCCATAGTCAATAAAAATTGATCAATATTGAGTGCTCCATAACTCTCTAGTGGCTCTGACAGCTCAAACCTAGAACATGCAAGCTTGGGTGCCCAAACCAAGATAACATGCAAATAACATGCAAGAGCATGCACTTTTGGATGTTCCCCACCCAGAAATTGAATGTCCAAAAGGAATATGTTTGTGGGATGTTCTATATAACCATCACCATAGTGGGTCCAACTCTTTGAATGCAATTACAATTTGTCATAAGAAAATAAATAATAAATATTTTGCCCCCCTTATCCTCTAGAACACTTTCCAAAGATCTTGGACACACACAATTATCAACGTAGGATAATAAATATAATATCAACTATCCTAATAATCAAATAGGCATAAGATGGTTTTAAGTTTTCAAAATTGGAAGATAAAAATTGTGGGAAGACAATGGATCATTCTAATCCTAACGTAAGGCAATGATTGAGTTGAGAAAATTTAAAGTTTTACATGTCACAAGATCTAGGGTATTGGGTATAATATCTAAGACCTTTATTATGGAATTTTTATTTTGAAGATCAGTTGAATGTTGGAGGTATAAAAATCCTCAATTGAATCCCATAATTTTCTCCAATATCTTATAAGTGTTTATTATCAATTGGTATAGAAGTCTCACTTTCTTTATCACCAAATTCTAATTATTTAAATATTTTAAGATAGTTTACCTTATCAAAGAGAAAATTTGAGATCATGAAAGAGACCCTTATATTCTACCATGTTAATAGTGCATATAAATAAAAATATGAAGGTGGTTTTTTTTCTTGTAAGGCTCAACCCCTTTAGAGCCACTTCATGAGCCTTAATACTTGATTAGATAGTATATTAGAATATAATATTTGTCATAGCTATAATATTTAGTTAATTGATTTTTAATATTTTGTATTGATATTTTGAGAAAATTCTTTCTTCTAGAATCATTTTTACATTTCTTTAAAATATTTAATGAATACGCATCTAAGTTTTGGCCTTTTTTGAGAAATATTTCTTCTATAATTTTTGTATTCTAGTGTTCTCATATCAATAGGTATTGGAGCCAAAGGATCGCGACCTTGGATTTATTCTTCTCAAAATTTTGATTAACCTTTACTAATGTACTCCCTTTTTCATGGCCATAGATCCAAACTCCGTGAGGGCTTCATCTTTTACTCTTTGTAGACATTGAAAATTAACCACTTTCATTTGGTCAATTTACCCCCTAATTCATCCAATTTCATATCCTCTATATTAATTAAGTAATACCCTATTATTTATTTAATATTCATTATCCCTTATCTCTTCATCCTAATCTATTTCTTCTTAAATCCTAGCCCAAGGTAAAATATTAACTTTAATTATTTACCCTCATCACTTACCCCTTTCCTCCAAAAATTAAATAAATAATCTATTTATTTAATTCCTCACATGTCCCATCCTCCATAATCCACTCCTAATCTTAATCTGTCTTTCTTAATCCTTGATTAATGATGTGCACATTCCTAATGATTGATTAGGAAGGTGTCACATCCTCCATAATTTTCAAGTGGGCTCCTAATCCCCATTAGCCACCTAACCCTCCTCTTATCCTTCGTTAATTATCCTAATCTACCCCTTGGTCAACCCTTCAATCAATGCTTTTCATCCTCCTAAGGAATTTTTAATTCTTTTTTAATCTTTCCACATCCCCATATGTAATTTTTAAATCCATTTTTATTATTCCAAGGTCCTTTAAGGTATTTTAAATTCCTTCTCTCTTTTCCATAAGGATTAAAAGGGAGTTTAGCATTCCCTCTTGTCACATCCTTCCCAAGGGTACTTGCAAGTACCCTCCACCTCATCCTCTCTTCTCCCCATGTGATAACAAGTGTCATCAACTTGTGGGTGTAGATGCCTCGAAGCATCTCAACCCTTGATCTTCAACTCTCAATCCTAGCCCTCCATCCAAAATCCTTCAATCTATTTATCCCAACACAACCATTTTATCACTCACCCATTTTTCGTTCAAGCATCGTTATGTTACTTGATTTTTGAGTGAGCACACACGCAATCACACATCATGGCAAAATCAACACAACATGAGGCTTCATACGTTGGTTTGAGCTCCCTATCACCCAATCTGAGTGTTTTGCTTTATTTTTGTGTTTGTTGGGCTATTATTGCATTTTTTTTCGATTTTAGAAGCACAAAAACACTACACACACTCTCTTCTATATCTTTATTTACAACCCAAGATCTAATCCTCTTGAGGGTTTCCTACTTTAAAGCTTATTAGATCTATATTATCTCTTTCTGAGGTAACTCACTATGAAACTTTCCAACTCAGTTTTGGGGTCCTCTAAGTTGTTTTTGAGAAATTTAATCATATCAAAATTGATCTTGATTGTTTTATTATATTTAGATCATTTAAATGTTTGATTTTAAAACTTCTTAATACTGGAGCTATGGGTAGAAAGTTACACCATCCAAAAGGTGCTCAATTTAAAAACCATTGATAAGAAAGATTTTTTTTCTACACTTCATATTCTAATGGATCTTAAGAAAGATACTCAATGACAAGAGACTTCGAAATAATTAGTGAAGATGAGTACTCGATAAAATTTTATAAAATCAAATAGAGATCCTGTTGCACAAACAATTGTCATTGCACCAAAAGATCGACCTATTAATGCTTGATACAACTGTCAAAGTCAATGAATCCACGGGAGGCGGTTAAGCCATGTCATAAATCTGAGCGCTATGCTGCACAGTACAAGGAGACCAAGGGCACACACTTTGCAACAATCCCCCCCAATGCAAGTGAGGGGTTCGAACCCATCACACAGGCTCTGATACCAATTTCTGCACAAATGGTCATTGTTGCACCAAAAGATTGACCTGTTAATGCCTGATACAACCGCCAGAGTTAATGAACAACCGCCAGAGTTAATGAATCCATGGGAGTTGGTTAAGCCATGTCACAAAATTGATCTCTGCACTGCACAACATAAGGATACCAAGGGCACACACCTTACAACAATCCCCCCATAGTGCAAGTGAAGGGTTCGAACCCATGACCTAGGCTCTAATACCAATTGTTGCACAAAAGGTTGCTATTGCACCAAAAGATCAACCTGTTAATGCCCGATACAACTGCCAGAGTTAATGAATCCACGAGAGGCAATTAATCCATGTCATGAACCCAAGTGTTGCATTGCACAACACAAGGAGACCAAGGGCACACACCTTGCAATAGAGCCAAAATCATGCCATGCAAGATCTAATAACAACTTTTTAAATGACACTCTAGTGCCCTATAGCCAAGATGCGAGCCAATTGAGCCCCGAGCTTCCAATATAAAACAAAGGATTTTTTTCTTAAATTTGATGGTGAAAATTTATGCCATGGTAGGATCATACAAATCCGTACAAGTCAATTTAGCAGCAAAATGGCATTCAGAAATGTAGAAAACAAAGTTTTTATTGCTTCAACCTTTCAAAATGTCATCAACCAAACTCCTCTTCGACCATACAAGGCTTTCTTAAAGCATTTACAACCATTCCCAATGGTTACCAACTAATTTTCAAATTATAAACTTAACCAAACATCATTATGCCTACCTTTGACAACAAAATGCAAGATTTGCTTTTTACAACATTGTGCAACTTTAACAAGTTTTTGCATTTGCACACTTCCATTCACCTAATGACCTAACTTAGACTCCAAAACACATAAAATGGTCTTCTTAGACCTTATTACATGAAAAACACCAAATCAAAACAAAACATCAACTACTTGACCCCTTGGAAGCATGAAAGCATTGTGGGTGCCCTTGCACCACGATGGCACCATTAATGTTTTCATTTCTCTCTCAACTACTAGTTTTTATTTTTCAAGGGAAGGAATGATATTAAATGATATTTATAGCTACTTCCATTATGATGGAGTGGTTCCCATGCCTCCCTTTGTACCATTGACCTCCATTTTGTCAGAGCTTCATCCTTTTACGTGATTTTCTATGGATTTGGTGAGGGATTTCTTCATAGTTTGTGTGCTCCTTAGACTAAAGGCACATGGATGTCAGAAGCATTAATGATGGTCAACTCCTTCATACCTGGTCATATTTTTCACTTGAGAAGATATTTTGAAATTGTGGGTAAACCCTAGTTAAGTCATGGTTTGTGGTTGTTAGTTTTTGAGTTATGCCTAAACTATAAAGGAAAGTTTTGTGGTTTTTCTTAAGGTTCTGATTCTTAGTTTTTGTAAGTCTTTATATAGAGCCAAGCTGAACAAATTAGTACTCTGAGACTCTGAGAAGGAATGTTGTAAGTTTTTCTCTGTAATAATAGTAGATGACTCAAACACTCATTGTGTTTTCTCATATTTGAATGTCAATATATTGTTGTCTCCATATTGTAACACATCATCTTTTGAATCATATAATCATGCATTTTCCATGGTTCTCATATCACATTTGTTGTTATGAATGTTTGAATTGTTAGTTTCTATTCAAGGAGTAGATGAAACTTGTTTTTCATCCATTCATTAAAGATTGTGTTGTTATGATAAGGATCTGTAATGAGAGTAATGGTATTGTCCCTTTTTTGGTTTCTCATTGCAAGGTAATGAGGTTATAAGAAGCCAAGGGTTGGTATGTTGTAGGAGTTTACCTCATTTCTAGACTCTATGTGGATTAGGCACTGGTCAAGTAGACTCACAAAGCTTGAAGCTAGGGCCCGATCAATCATTAAATCAAATCAAAACCTTTTACTTTCATGTATTTTTACTTTTTCATGTCTATTACCACACTACAAAGAACCACAACAAATATAGAGGGTTGCAAAGATGATTTATCCCATCAAGTTACCTTCTACCATATTAGTGTGAAGAATCCGTTATCAATGGCATCATTGCAAAGAGGTGTTATTTTTTGAATGATGTTATAGGGGAACCCACCGTGGTTTTGAAGAGCCTAAAGTGCAGAGGAGAACATGTAAATCTGTCTCATGTTCGTTGGTCACTGACTTGGGGTTTCTGAGCATAAGAAGTAGCTAATCTTTCAGACAACCCAGACAGTCAGTTGGAAACACCAACATCTTTGATTTGTCCTTTTTTTATGGAAGGAGTGTTCTATGTCGGGTACATGAAAATGGAGAGGAGGAGATTTTCTACTTCTGAGTCTCTAGGACATAAAAGAGTCTACAGGGAGTAAATGGTACTCAACTACCTCAAGGAACAAAGCTCAAGCGATAGGATAAAATGATGAGACTTATAGAAACAAAAAGAGTAGGTCATAGAGGATTTTTGGATAAAATTACAAGCTCCCTACCAAGGATGGTACTGTAGCCCAAGGATGATAGTGTGGCATGCTAACATCTCAATGGTGTGATGGTTTCTCAACAATCTATTGATGTATCATACGAACCAAAAATTGAGAATATCACGGAAAATAGCTTAAGTGAATGCTAACAATCTGATTGGTAGGAACTTTCAAGAATGCAAGGAAGATAACGAAGAATAACATAACTAGAATAAAGGAAAGTAAACTAAGTAAAATGTAGATTAAATGGTGATGCAGGATCTTACATGGTTGACAAGCTATCCCGCATGAACAAAAAGGATTTAAATTTGAATTGTCTTCAATTTTTGGTGAATGTTGAATTTCATATTTTATCTTGTGAAACTCATATTTTTATGAGAATTTAGATTTTATTCCATGTTTTAAATTCAAATTTCAAGCTTGGAGTAAATTTGAAGAAGACAAGTTGCGTGGAGACAATGGAGAATCTACCTTCAAAGCGAAAAAGCTTGAAAAAGCAAAGTAGGAGTGGGTTTCTTGGATGCTATTAATTTTATTTGTAACTCCAATTTTAAATTCCAAGACTCCTTAAAAATAGGGAATCAAAAGTTAGGCACCCAAGTTGGGAAAAGATGATTTTTGTTTTAATGGAAAAATCTAGAAAGCCATTAAAGCACTATCGACCATTCACAACATGTTTTTGAGTTTTTAAAGCATATTTTTTATTTTATTTGATTAATGAAAACTAGTTTAATGGATATTTACAAGATATGGTCATTATTGTTTGAAGTGGGGTTTGAAATGATAATAAATTCAAATGAAATGCACTCACATTTCATTTCGGGGTGGTTTTGGAGTTGTTTAATGAAAAAATGATTTCATTTTTTGAAATAAGCTTTCCAAATACAAAAAAATGAGGAGAAGGGCGTGCATACCTCCAAGAAGGGTTTTTGGAAGGTGTTGTTGCAGATTGGAGCTGATTCACAGAGGCACAAGCATAATCAATGGTTGCAAATTGAAGGGTGTGATTGTTGAGAGTGGATTATTGTTGCAGGTGTTGGAGAGAAGCTTTGTTTCAAAGCTTTGATTTGTTGATTGCAAATATTTTTTATGGTATTTACCAAGGGTTTTGTGAGGGGTTTGTTGCAGCCTATTATCTTTTGAATTGATTCTAATTTCATTTTCCAAATTAGTAGAAAATAGCATTGGGATTGTTGTGAAAAGTTGTGGATAGAGGAACTGGAAGGAATTTATGTTGTAAGGGTTTAATTTGTTGTTGCAAATATTTTTTATTTGGGTTTTCTTTGAGTCTTGAAAGGGCTTGTAGCAGCCCATTGTCCTCTTGGACTGATTGTAATCCCATTTTCATAATTTAATTAAGTTTGAAGTTGTTGGCTAGAAGTTGCAGACTAGAGAACAAAATTGTTGCAAGAAATTATTTCCTATGAAGAAGTGTTTTCCAGTGATTAAATAGTGTGAGCTATTTAAACTAATTTCCATTGAAGAATTTATTTTAATTAGCTCCATACATTAGTGGTATCAGAGAAAGTTGATCCTAAGTGTGTAATAGACCACTGAAGAGAGGCAGTTGCACCAGGATTGTGTTGTGGGTGTTGGAGAAAATGTATGCAAGAGGAGCCCATCCTGGTAGAGGGAGAGGAGATAAATTTGTTAGAAATGATGATTTTAGAGCCTTGAGAAGGCAGGTTACAACTTTACAAAATGATATAAGGAGAGGATTTGTAAGAATGAGAGACCTAGGAAGTGATGATGAAGATGAGAGCATAGAGAATGGTAGTTTGGATACTGAACAAAGGGAAGAAGTTGCAGCAATTACAAGAGATCCATTGTTGAGAGTTTTAACAAAAATAGGAAAAAACTAAGTATTGATGTTCCTACCTTTAATGGGAGTTTCAATCCAGAAGAACTGATAGACTAGATAAATGACATGGAAGATTATTTTGAATTTGAGGAAGTTGGAGACTTAGACCGAGTAAGATTTTCCAAGAAAAAATTGAAGGGACATGCTTCAATCTAGTGGAGAGAAATTCAATTGGAAAGAGGAAGAAAAAGAAAAGAGAAGATTATAAGATGGGATAAAATGGTAGAGAAAATGAGAAGGCAATTCATTTCAGTAGACTATGAATTGGAATTGCTTAAAAAGATGCAAATATTGAAGCAAGGAAGCAAGATAGTAAAGGAGTACACAAAAGAGTTTCACATAATTCTTAAAAGGACTGGACATTCAGAGGCAACCAAGGAAAAGGTTGCAAGATACATAAACGGGTTGAGATCAAGTATTCAAGAAGAGATTACATTGGTTAGAGTTGTGATAATGGAAGTGCTTATAAAATAGCAATGAAGATAGAAGAAAGGATGAGCAAGAGGTTTGAGAATTAAAAAAAAGAGAAAAGATAGGGCTTATGTGCAGAAAAAAGAGGATGAACAGTAGATTAGAGACATTAAGGGCAGCAAGGATGAAAGATGTGAAAACTCAAGAAAGCCCCGTGATCAAAATTTTAGAGGAAGAGGAAGATTGGGTAGGGGATTTGAAAGAGGAAATTTTAATTTAACTTGTTTCAAGTGTGGAGAAGAGGGGCACAAATAATATGAGTGTCCTCATGAAGAGGAAAGACCAAGAAGAAGAATTGTAAATCAGAATAGATCAGCAAACATAAATGGGGAAGATGCACATTCAACACATTATGAATGAGCGGAAGATGGTAAAGCCTTGATGATGACAAGAGATTTGATGAATGAAAAAAATGAACCCATTCAGAGGAGGAGATTGTTTCATAAAATATGAAAATGCAAAGGTAAAGTTTGTAAAGCCTGTTAGGAAACTTGTAGCCGTCTAATGACAATTTCCACATAACCCAGAAGAGATAACAATAACAAGGATTCCATTTCTTTTTCCATTCCATGCTCCCACTGAACCTTGGTATCCACCTGCATAGCTTCATGATAACATTCTGGTTCACCAACATCAGTTAATAAAATAGAATACAAAGAGGGAGAAAATCTTTCTGGAGGTCTACTTATCTTTGAAGATCACCTAACATTCACTTGAGTTTCTGGAAAGTCAAATTTTGGACTTCGAATAGTCAATGGAAAGCTTGTTTGGAGCACTTGGATTCCAAGATGGTACATGTTTCCTATGGAGTTTATTATCTTGATGTTTGAGCTTACTTGTAACCCCCTTATGCAATGTATACAACAAGTGGGAGATTGTAAGGAATTAGGTGTTGTACACCTTGCATAATTCTTATAATGTTTAATTTATTATTATGTGTGTGGTGCAGCTAGGGGTACCTAGATGGACGTGCATCACTAGGAGTTATAGTGTTGGATATGGCATTGATGAATTTGGTAATAGGCTTTGGGATTTCGAAAATAAGAAAATTGTGAGAAGCAAGGATGTCATATTCAATGAGAAAGTGTTGTACAAAGATCTATTGCAGTAGCATGAGAAGACAAAAAAGGATTATGCAGTGTTGGTTTATATCACAAACAACAATATTCCAGTGGTTCCTCATGCTCCGCAACAACAACAACAAGAAATACCACAAACTCCAGTTAATGTTAGGCGATCTTCAAGGATAAGTAGACCTCCAGAAAGATTTTCTCCCTCTTTGGATTCTATTTTATTAACTGATGCTGGTGAACTAGAATATTATCATGAAGCTATGCAGGTGGATACCAAGGTTCAGTGGGAGCATGGAATGGAAGAAGAAATGGAATCCTTGTTGGAAAATCAGACTTGAGAATTATGCAAGTTGCCTGCAGGAAAAAGGCTTTACCAAACAAATGGGTTTGCAGGGTGAAAGAGGAGGATGGAGGTAAGAAAAGATTTAAAGCCAGATTAGTTGTAAAGAGATTTGCATAGAAACAGAGTATTGATTTTGATGAAATATTTTCTCCAGTTGTTAAAATGACTTCTATTGTACTATTTTAAGTATTGTGGTTGTTGAAGATTTGCATTTAGAACAACTTGATGTTAAAACTTCCTTTCTCCATGGTGATTTGGAAGAGGAAATATATATGGAACAACCACAAGGATTTGAGGTCAAAGTTAAGGAGAAACTAGTGTGGAGATTGAAGAAAAGCTTATATGGCTTGAAGCAAGCACCTCGGCAATGGTATCTTAAATTTGTTAATTTTATGGTTGAGCAAGGCTACAATAGGTGTAATTCAAACCATTGTGTTTATTTTAAGATGTTAGGTGAAGATAGCTACATTATTTTATGTTTATATGTGATGATATGCTTGTAGTTTGGTTTAACATGGATCACATAAAGGAGTTAAAACAACAGTTAGCGAATTCATTTGCTATGAAGGATTTGGGGGCAGCAAAAAAAATCCTTGGTATGAAGATTACAAGAAATAGGAAAAACATGAAATTATTTTTATCTCAGGTTGATTATGTTGAAAAGGTGTTGCAGAGATTTCATATGGAGAATGCAAAAGTTGTCAGCACACCTTTGCCCAATCATGTAAAATTGACTAAGGATATGTGTCCAAAGACACAAGAGGAGGAAGAAAAAATGTCCAAGGTACCATATGCTTCAGCTGTAGGCAGTTTAATGTACGCCATGGTATGCACGAGACCGAATATTGCACATGTTGTAGGAGTTGTTAGCAGGTATATGAGTCATCCTGGAGTTGAGCATTGGAATGCGATAGAATGGATTCTCGGGTACTTGAGAGGTACATTCAATATATGTTTATGTTTTGGGGGCTCTAATACAGATTTAAAAGACTATGTTGACTCAGATTTGGCAGGGGATATAGATACCAGGCGGAGTACCACAGGTTATGTATTTATAGTTAGCGGGACAACAGTGAGTTGGGTTTCGCAATTTCAAAAGGTGGTTGCTTTATCCACCACAGAGGCAGAATATGTGGCTGCAACAGAGGCAACAAAGGAGATGATATGGCTACAAGTTTTCATGGAAGAGTTGGGAAAAACGTAGGCTGAAAATCACTTGTTTACAGATAGCCAGAGTGCTATACATCTTGCAAAGAATTATGCCTTGCACTCTAAAACAAAACACATCCAACTGAGATATCATTTCATTCGGTCAGTATTGGAAGATGGACAGGTAAAGCTGGAAAAAATACATACAAATGACAATCCAGCGGATATGTTTACAAAGGCAGTGACAAGGGAGAAGCTGAGGTCCTTTTCAGCTTCGGTTGGCCTTCAAGGTTAAATTCAAGTATAACAGAGCAACAAGGTCCAAGGTGCGTATTTCCAGTGGCAGCTGTAAGTGCAGTGGTGTCGTCCAGGATCAGTCTCCAAGTGGGAGATTGTGTTGGTATGGAGCCTGATCAATCTCCAAGTGGGAGATTGGTGGTATGTGGCAACTGATCATGCTATACTGTACAATTTTTAGTACTGTACACTTTTTTTCACCTTTTTTGTTTTGTAATCGAAAAAGGAAAAGATCGACTTTGTAAACCTTAATTTTTTGGAAGCTTCTAAAAGATTTTTATAAGCAGTTGGGATGAAGAGTTGTAGTATGACATTATTCGCAATATTGTAATAGGTTTTGCACTGGATAATAAAATCATTGGATGGTTGTGGTTTTGTGGATGTAGCCCAGATTGGGTGAACCGCGTTAAATTCTCTGTGTTGTCTTCTATGTGTGTTTTATTACTCTATTTTATTGTTCAAATATGCATTTAACTTTTTATATATCTGCCTTCTAACCCTAACAAAGCCATTATTGATGGTGGTAGTACTGATAATATTTTTTTTGCAAAGATGGTTAAGAAGTTTCAGTTGGAGAGAAAGAGGCACCCAGATCCGCACATGATCTCATGGTTGCAGGATGATCACAAAGTGTTGGTAAATGAACAATGTGTGGTAAGATTTAAGATTGGAAGTTATTATGATGAAGTATTGTGTGATGTTATGAACATGGATGTTTATCATTTGTTGTTGGATAGACCGTGGCAATTTGACAAGAAAGTATTACTTGATGGATGTGCAAACACTTATAGTTTGGTGAAGGATGGAGTTCATCATAAGTTGAAGCCATTGGACGAGAGAGGAGGCAAGGCATGTAGCAAGGTTGGAATTTGTTTTGTTATTGTTTTGAAACAGTTAGAGAAAAAGGATGGAGGTTAGGAGGATGATTTTCTTATGCAATTGGAAGCAATCAAAGGAGAGAGGAGTGAGAGAATTTCAGCTGACACAAAGGTTGCAGCCAAAGGTAATGAGGTAATTTGTGATTTTTAAACTTCTTATGATGAGAATAAAGATGTAGCTGCAGCAGTAGATGTGTTGGAGATAGGTGAGAGTGATGAGAAAGATGTGAATGTGAAGTTGGGGTTTGTTGATGATTCCTTGTTTGAGAATGATAGAGGTGGAGATGACCTGATAGAATAACTTGATTACTTGTTGTAGAAGGTGGATGATGAGTCACAAGATTATTATTCTAACTTTGTTTTAGGTATAGAAAATAAGTTTGCAGCAGTAGAGTGTCTTCCTAAAGGCACCAATAGAGTGACAAGTTGCATTGAAGGCAAGGCAAAAGAAGAAGGTATGACGACAAGCAAGGTAATAAAACACACATGTCGTGTTGAAGAAGGTATGAATACCATTGATTTGTTTCATTTTTATAAAGCACATTGGTGGGAGGTAGAGTTTGATAATTTATATTTCATGGGGATGAGAAAAGGAGGAAAGATGAAAGGGAATACTAAAGTGAAGGTGTAGGATGAAATGAATAGAAAATTTCTAGTAAACAAGGAGCATACGTGGATCCAAGATAGAAACATATTATATAAATATTTATGAGTTTCACTCATGAAACATTTCTTTTCTACCATGGGTGTCTGATTCAGGAGCATCCATGGTTGACAAGCTATCCTGCACAACAAAAAGGAGTTAAATTTGAATTTTCTACTTCAATTTTTTGTGAATGTTGAATTTCATATTTTATCTTGTGAAATGCATATTTTTATGAGCATTTAGATGTTTTTGATAAAGTAAGTAGAATTTATAGGGTGTTGTACCTTACACAACAAGCCTCAAGGGCCAAAAAAGATCAAGTCCATAAAACCAACTGAAAGCCAAAAAAAGATAGGAATAGCAAAACAACAACACATCTACCACAGACAGACAACAGAAACACAAAACATAGACCCGGGCAGCAACTAACTGGCATTGTCCCAATTTTTGAACAGGAGGTCCACAGCGTCGTCCCCGACCCAATCTTGATTCTCCTAGGCATTATTGCCCTCCAGCTCTTCTTTGATCACCGTTGACAGGGTGCTAGTCACAAAATGACCTAGCTTCATTGTGAAGCGGGTCAGGCCTCTGAATCTTTTGTCAAGCGTGTCCATCTTCTTTTTCAGTGCACAGAGCTCTTCACCATCATCTGCAGTCTTTAGGTCCTCACCAGGCTCAGCTTCCAGAGGGTGCAAAGACTAAGAGGCCGAGCTCTCTTTCAGAATGTTGTTGTTGTCTAGGATAGAAAGGACCCCTTCCACATTTTCTTCCTCTTCCTCCTTGGTCTCGTCTTCCTTATAATCCTTGTTGTCCGTCTACTCCTCCTCCGAGTCCTCAATAATTTGCCTTTTTTGTTGTTTTTTTCCAATCTCCTAGACCTTTGGATGGTAGTATCCCCTCCAGTCATGACCATGGCCTCCACAACCGTGTCACCTTTAGAATCTTTCCCCATAATATTCTTCCCTTTTCCCTCTTTCACCATCGGCTCCAACAAACCTTTTTTTATCTTCTTTTCCTTTTTTCTTTAAGTTGGTTCTATAAGCACACTTGGCTGGGGTGGCCTTGAGTTCACATAGGTTGGTCGTGGTGCTAGTTTGCACATTACTTGCACCGCCCTTAAGTTTTTTAGCAGCATATTTAGGTTTGGGGTTTTTAGTAGCAGTACCCAAGTTGGGTTTTCTAGAAGGGCTTTTTGATTCAGCAGGGGAGATATCAGTGACAACCAAGGGTTCAATCTCATCAATACGGATAATAGAAATGGCTCTAGGAGGACATAAGGCCAAATGAAAATGGTAGAGCCTCAAGATAAGCCCTTGATGGAGAGGTAGAGGCAGAATGTCATTCGGGTTAAGACTGGCCGTTTCTTTGCATTTTTCAATTGAATTCTATAGGTCCATGAGTAGAAAAAATTGAAAACTAAGCAAGATTTTATGTCTAAGATGATTCAGTAGGGGAAAATGATAGAAAAATTAGGTTTTAAACCTACCTTCAAGCATGACATTATTCATAAGGTCTAAACACACTTGGTCCCAGGGCTACGGAAGGGCATCCCATTCAAAGCCCGACTGGATGTAGACCGGCTCCTCATTCCCCACGAAAAAATATTTCATACTGTCATTGTCCAGAGTCCGAGTATGCTTCGGATATTTCTTCCCAGTGCACTACATCCCGGTAGCTTGCACAATGACCTCTTTGTTGACTTCAAAAGAAATGCCACCCAACATAACCCTTTGGTTCTTTTAGGAATTAGCGAATTGGCTAGATAGGTTAGGGTCATGGCCCACAAGAATCTCCATGAGAGGAACAAGGCCACCCTCAATGCAGATATGCCAAACGAAAGGATTCTTACATAATTCGTTGTAATTATCAGGCTCGGTCTAAATGCGATCACCACCCATGATATTAACCTCCATAGGAAACCAAAAAACTTGCAAAAATAAAAATTCAGAAACATCGGTAGAGCAATAGGCTTTCTTCACATTGTTAATACAAGGCAAAGAGTGCAACGTTGGATAATCACGCCAGTGTGCAAATCACACGAGTGAAGGGAAAGATCACCAATCAAAGACTTAACAGTGTTATTAATGTGAATATTAAGCTGATCACGACTAGCTAAGCAAGAATTGATGGGCGAGCAGGGTTCCATGGCCATTACGCAATTGCACAAAAAACTAGGTAGAGTGGCCGCTTAGCCAAATTTAGAAATGTCAATGTAAGCATGTTTAGAAGTCAGTGCTAAACTAGCAAGATTGAAGGCGCTAGAAGGGAGCTTTCCCTCATTATGAAAAGTCACATCTAAATTCATAACCACAATCTTAAGGAGGGCATGATGACATAAAACAATCCCAAAGAGAAGATATCACAAAGTACGACCCCTCAAAATCATAATTGTCACGTACATGTCAAATACCTTCGTAGAGCCGCCTTCATTAATCATGTGACTAGCCTTTAAATTTGAATTCTGCCACTTGTAGGCCACCTCGACATTTGAAATCATCCACCAGGCCCAAAGAACAACCAAGTGGAACCCACAAATGACACCCATCAACCAAATAATTGAAATCATCATAATAAATGGGTGTTTTGTTCTTTCAAGATGAGATCTTGAATCCTTGGCAGTAAATTCCTCATAGTCCTCCAACATTTAGAGTAACCCCAATAGGTACCACAATTAACCAACGTATCTGCCACTTGTTTACCCTCCCTAAAAATGTGCGTCACTTTATGGATAAAAGGAAACTTATATCCAATAGAATATACTTCGTACTCCACCCAATCAGTCTACCAAGATTCACAACATTGGCGATGGAGTTAGAGTCCCCTTCGATGTGGAGGTTGAAAATCCCCAGAGAAACAAAAATTTGAATGCCCATTAGTAGTGCACGAGCCTCCGTAACAATTGAATATTGGAAACCAATACCTCCCGCAAACCCAACAACCGATTCCCCCTTGGGTCCTCTAATCATTGCTCCAATGCTAGCCTTGCCTGGTTTGCCCTTAGTAGCCCCATCAAAATTGAGTTTGAACTAGCCTCTGTCTGGAGGCTCCCATTTGGTGTTTTTCCTGGCCAGAGATTTAGTATTTTCAAATGAGCTAGCATCTAAATTCTGGTGCCAGGCCGTGGCCATTCTTATTTCATAATCAAAAGGTCCCTTCTTCAGAGATTTCCCATTGAAGAGAGAGATGTTTTTCTCAATAAGGCGGACACCGATACCAAAAAAATTCCTTAGGATTCTCAATATTTTTGAAGACCCTATTATTTCTTTCCTTCCACAACCACCAACCAATAATAGGAGAGACTTGGTTCCAAGTTTCTCCAGTCAAGGGGTGGATATAGGGACCACGCCAACCCAAAATCAAGGATATGATATCCTTGCACATGGCCCAAGAAACATCCAGTCTTTAAAAATCCATACCCCAAACTTTAGTTGTAAATAGACAGTGTAACAATAAGTGATTAATAATTTCCTCACTACATTTACATAATAAGCATCTATTGCGGATATAGAATCCATGTTTCCTCAAATTATCCTAAGTAAGAATCCTATTATGACAAGCAGTCCACCAGAAGAAATTAATTTTAGGGATCATATGGCGGTTCAATATCTTCTTCCAAGGGTCAACTGCAGTACCCTGGTTTGTCAGTAGAGCATATGCCGACTTAACAGATAGATCCCCCTGTTTGTTAAAGGTCCAAAAAAACTCATCTCCCCTGTCAAAGGAGGGAAGCCTAGTAAGAGAGAGTAAATTTTGGAGAGACCTAGCTAGGCAACAAAGGTCTTGTGAAAGAGGACAACGGAGAGCTAGATCCATCCACACCCTAGCCCCTGGAGGTCTGAAAACATAATCACTAATATGGAAACCAAAGTACCTCTGGGCCAGCCTCTTGAGATTCCTGAAATCAGAACTTTCCAAGGGGATATCAATTAACCACGGGTCTTCCCATAATCTAATCCGATTACCATTACCCATTTTCCATTTAATCCCACTCTTGAGCAGGCTCTGTGAGTTGCAGATGCTCCTCCAGGCTAAGGAGCCTTGGGAGTGAACCTCTGAAAGACAGTTGATCAAAGGCCTGTTCTGAAGATATTTGGAATTCATTATTTTGCAACAATCCTTAGTATTTCTTATCTGATCCCAGCCCACCTTGGCCATCAAGGCCTTGTTAGTTTTGACAATATTCTCGATCCCAAGGCCACCACAATGTTTGGGCTAGTAGACCTTTTCCCATTTGACCAAAGAAAATTTCTTCTTATCCTCAATCCCAAACAAGAGGAAGTTCCTTTGGATTTTTTCAAGTTTGTCAGCAATATACCTCGGTATTTTAAAAATAGAGAGGAAGTAAATTGGTATTCCTTGAAGAGTAGAATTGAGAAGTTGGAGCTTACCAGCATGGCTTAGGATAGAGTCTTTCCACCCAACAAGTTTCCTTTGAATCCTTTCAAGCACGGAATTCCAAAATTTGGGGGTAACCTCCTTAACAGTGAGAGGGTGCCCAAGGTAAATCAAAGGGAGAGTCCCACTTAAACAACCCAGAACCGCAGTCACCCTAGCTTGCAAGTTAGTTGTACAGTTAAAGAAATAAATCATGTTTTTATTATAGTTGATGCTTTGACCAGAGTAGGCAGCATAATTGTTAAGGTAGGTTTTCCATTTCCTAGCTTCCACCACAGAGGCTTTCCCAAAGAGAAAGGTGTCATCCACAAATTGTTGCACCACAATCAAGTCCAGGGAAGAAGCCTCATTGATTCCCCTAATAGAGCCCTCCGACAACAAACCAACAAAGTTCCTGCTCAACACATCGACTATCATGATAAAGAGGTAGGGAGATAGGGGGTCACCTTGCCTGATCCCTCTACCAACAGAGAAGAACCCAAAGGGGGTCCCATTGACTAGAACATAATACTTGACAGTATTAACACATTCCATAATGAGTTTAACAATTGAATGGTTAAAACCAAACTTGGCCAGAACCTTAGGGATGAAATCTCATATAACTTTATCATAGGCTTTCAAAATTTATATTTTGAGAGCCATCTCCACATAATTACATCTATCCAAAGAATGGAGAAGCTCATGAGTGGTCAAAGTAGCATCAAGAATATGGCGCCCATTGACAAATCCTTTTTGGGTTGGGCTACTGAGTTTATCAAGAAGGGGCTTGATTCAGCTCACTAGGATCTTGGATAGAATTTTGTAAAAGGTGTTGCACAAGCTAATAGGCCAGAAATCGGCCATGGATTGAGGGTCACCAATTTTAGGAATTAGAGCAATAAAGGTGTGGTTCAATTGTTTAAGAATTTTACCAGTTTTGAAAAAGTCACGAGCAGCTAGAACAAGGTCCCCACCCACAATCTCCCAGAAAATTTGAAAGAACGTAGGGGGAAAACCATCTGGGCCTGGGGCTTTGAAAGCCCCCATACTAAAGGTAGCCAGACAAACCTCTTCCAGAGTAAGAGCACTGAGAATCCTAGATTATCTTCCTAGGAGATGATGGTCAGAAGGTGGTTAAGCAACAGATTGTCCATAGTCGGGTTGGGTGCTTCAACCAGAGCCGAGTAAGCCTCCTGAAAGTAACTAGCAGCTAGGAGGCCGATCAGGGTGGGAGACGATATCACCTCACCAGTAGTATCAGTCAGTTTAGAAATTTGATTCTTTTTCCTATGCTTGATGGCAGACACATGAAAGAAGGAGGTGTTCCTGTCACCCTCTTTCAGCCATTGGACTTTGGATTTTTTCTTCCAAAATATTTCTTTTTTGAGGATTCATTCCCACTCCTTCCTAGTTTCCATTTCCTGGCTATGAGTTTGTTGACTTTCATCCCCTTCCTCCATTTCCTTTTGTAAAGTTCTCAAATCATCTTCTATTTTTTTTTATTTTGAAACACATCACCAAACACAGTCTTGTTCCATCCTTTTACCATGTTTTTAATATGTTTGAGTTTGAAAAAAATCTTGAACATGGGGGAGCCACGAACAGGGATGTTCCACCATTCAACAATTTTATTTTTGAAGAAAAGGGTGGGAATTCCACATTATCTCAAAACATAACGAAATAGGGCCCACAACAGGCCAGACATTTGAGGTCAGCAATAAAGGATTTTGGTCAAACACTGTTCTGGGCAGGGCTTTTAGATTGGCATTTAAAATGTTAGTCCAGTGGGAGGAGCAGAGAACCTGATCCAACTAGACCTGAATCAATTTATCGCTAGAGCGTCTGTTAGACCAAGTAAATTTTTGGCCCATAAGATCAATATCTATCAACCCCAAAGAGTTCAAAAAAATTGTCAGGTCAGACATGTTGTCAGAGTAATCCATTAGATCACCACTTTTCTTTGAAGGGTAGAGGGGAGAGTTGAAGTCCCCGAATACCAACCAACGGATTCCCCTATTCCCCTATTGTAATTAATTTTAACAGCAAGATCCTGCCACAGGGTGCTCTTAGCGTTCCTCTGGTTAGGAGCATAAACATTGATTATAGACCAAGAATCACCCAGGTAGGAAAAGGAGGCCCCCACATAATTTATTAAGTGAAAAAGTTCAGAACCCTAAAATCTAGAGGGGTTCCAAAGCACTACCAGACCGCCCGAAGCTCCCTCAACATCACTATAGAAGTAGGAAGCATTTGGCCAAATAAATTTAGCAATCTTATCAAAAATTATCTTATTCATTTTGGTTTCTTGTAGAAGGCAAATATCAATCTTATCTTCCAAGACATAGTTGTTCAAATCAAGTTGTTTGTGGGAGTTTTTAAGCCCATGGGCATTCGACAACATAATTTTCATTTCTGACCTTTCTTAGAAGACATGTCCAATGTCCTCTATTTACCTAGGGCAATCTCATTTGTAGTTTCTCTCAGCTTGGTGTGTCTCTGGCTGGGTCTTCCTGGTTTAGAATCTCCTCCCACATCTGCCTTCTTTTTCCTCCCTTTTTTCTTTGGAGTTTTCCAAATAGCTTCTTCCATGTTTCAAATTTCAAGTTTGGAGTGAATTTGAAGAAGACAAGTTGGGTGGAGATAATGGAGAATCTGCCTTGAAAGCAAAAAGATTGAAAAAGCAAAGTAGGAGTGGGTTTCTTGGATGCTATTAATTTTATTTGTAACTCCAATTTTAGATTCCAAGACTCCTAAAAAAAAGGGAATCATGAGGTGGGCACCCAAGTTGGGAAAATATAATTTTTGTTTTCATGGAAAAATCTAGAAAGCCATTAAAGCACTGTCGACCATGCATAGCATGCTTTTGAGTTTTTAAAGAATTTTTTTATTAAATTTGATTAATGCAAATTAATTTAATGGAGAGTTACAAGATATGGGCGTGATTTTTTGAAGTGGGGTTTGAAATGATAAGAAATTTAAATGAAATGCACTCACATTTCATTTCAGGGTGGTTTTGGAGTTGTTTAATGAAAAATGATTTCATTTTTTGAAATAAGCTTTCCAGAATACAAGAAAAGCGAGGAGAAGGGCATGCATACCTCTAGCAAGGGTTTTTGGAAGGTTTTTTTGCAGATTGGATTTGATTCACAGAGGCACAAGCATCATCATTGCTTGGAGATTGAAGGGTGTGATTGTTGAGAGTGGTTTATTGTTGCAGGTGCTGGAGAGAAGCTTTGTTTCAAAGCTTTGATTTGCTGATTGCAAATCATTTTTATGGTATTTACTAGGGGTTTTGTGAGGGGTTTTTTTTATCCCATTATCTTTTGAATTGATTGTAATTTCATTTTCTAAATTAGTAGAAAATAGCATTGGGATTGTTGTGAAAAGTTATGGATAGAGGAACTGGAAGGAATTTATGTTGTAAGGGTTTGATTTTCTGCTGCAAATATTTTGTATTTGGGTTTTCCTAGTGTCTTGCAGGGGTTTTTAGCAGCCTATTGTCTTCTTGGAATAATTGTAATCCCATTTGCATAATTTAATTATGTATAAAGTTGTTGGCTGCAAGTTGCAGACAAGAGAACAAAATTGTTGGAAAAAATTATTTTCTATGAAGAAGTGTTTGCTAGTGATTTTAGTGTGAGCTATAAAAATTAATCTACATTAAAGAATTTATTTTGATTAGCTTCATACATTAGAAATACTACTACTCACAAAACAACAATGCAATAAATGGAATGTAGATGATGAAATTAAGGAAGAGAAAGAAATCACTAACAACCAAGCAAGTAATCAAGCCTCTAAAAAATAAATGTCTTCAAGACCTGCACACATAAGAATGAGAGAAAATGTTTGGGTTGTTTAGGGGCTTGGCTCAGTCAAACCCTTGTTTTGTTGTTTCCACCTCCATGGAAAGCAAGATAGACAGATAGATAGAAATATAAATAGACAAAAAGATAAAATGCATAGACAAGGGATGTGATAAATCCCAAGGTTTTCAAAGAGATAAGATAAGTAGATATTACCCGCAAGGCTTGAGGAAGTAAAAGAGAGAGAAATAAAGTTGTGAGATCCAAGAGAGTTGTAGAGAGCTTGAGACTGTTGTAGCAAGCTATAGAGAGCTATGAAATATTGAGAGAAAGTGAAAGAGAGAAGAGAGAAAGAGAGAAAGAGAGACCGGGAGAGCTCCATAGGATGAAAAGATAGAGTTTAAAGAGAGAAAATGAAGGAAAAGAAGCTTCTCGCGCCATTATAGGGCATCCGAAGCCATTCCATCAACAAAGGTAGGTGACAAGTGGAAACATGCTAAAAAATAGTTGTTTCAACATTGTAATATTGCGAGACACTGGTGCAACACGTAGACATCTGTGCAGCGTGCTAGTGTCCAAACAAATCATACTCAAAAATGTTGGGAACAAGGAAACCTCAAGGCTTAACACAAAGCTAACATAGGAAGGTAGTTGCTAAAAAGGGGTATTGAGCATCCCAAGAGGGAAAAAGGCTGATGCAATGGCTAAAATGAGCCTACACAAACACTAAGGGAGTGGACACTAAAGTTGATTCAAAATTGTAGGTGAAATTTATATGGAGTGCAATTTTACGACAAGACAAAGATAAATATGGATCTTATATTTAGAATATTGCAATCAATAGAGTATTGGGAAATTTAAAATAGAGAAAATATTGATTGGATCTCATTTGTCTAATTTAGATTTCTACTATCTCCTTTAAATCCTTAGGGAGATCTACTTCTATATAGAAACACTTTTCGGGTTGAGATAAGGAGAACCCATCTAGTTTGACACAAAGATCAAAGCCTTATATGTATTATCTATGTTGAAAAAAATCAACATGACAATGGTAAACTATGAAACTCCACCTAGATAGGGATATTTACATATTTCTCATAATAGATGAAAAAAATTCTACTATAAGGTACGAAAAAGAATGGATGAGTGGAATAACTAGGGACATATTTAACTATTTCTTCACCATGGTTGGATTTACAAAATGAATAAGGAACAAATATTTGGTAAGGGTTTTCATGGCTTCAAGGTGAATCCATGCACAACCCTAGCCTTGGTAACTCTATCTTTGAATATTATTTTATGGGGGACCCTTGTAACAAAATATCCTATTAAATTAAATATCTCTAACCAATGACATGTACTGTAAAATTCTAATATGGGGTGAACCACATTTGAGGGTGTTTCAATATGCATAGCTTATGGAACACCTTGGGAAGAAACTTCTGGGGTCTCTTGAGTGGGTGTGATATTATCATGAACAATTGATTCTTCATCTCCAAAAAAAACTAGAAAGGGATGGAAGGTCAAGGCCATTTCAAGGAGTAGAAAATACCCACAATAGTAAAAAACTATAAGGTGGTGCGATAAATTTTATAAAATAATCTAACTCCTACTTCAAAGGAAGTATTATGATATCAAGAGGATGCAATACAAAAAACTAGGTATACAATCTTGTGATAACACTCTCTCCTTTAGTAGTCATATGATATTTTTCATAAATTTCTTTAGTCTAAGATTGTGTGAATGAAAATCTCTAATAGATTTGTTTGAAATCCTAAGAGCATAAACTATGCCATCACCAGCCTATATAAATATAATTGCATATTTAAATTATAACATGTAGAATCTATGAATGCACATTTATGATAGTCTATCTCTTAAATGAAATCCAAATTTGTTATCCTTGTTATTATTGATTAATCATCACATATATGATTTCAATTTGTTAGAAGTTTTAAAATACAAATAAAAAATCCATAGACTAGAATTATTCCTTCACTTCTACCCTTCTCTTTTTTAGTGTTATAATTACAAAATAAAATACTAAATTAAATATAATTTAATTACATTCTTATAGATTCTAATGTAAATTCTTAATTAATGTATATTCGCTAACTTATGCATTTTACATACTTTATCCAATAAAAAAAGGAAGATTAATTATAATGTGAATTCTATGTACCAAATATTTGAATATTAGTTTTAAATCATTTCTACTTTTCTTACCTATTTAGGATAATTCACTTAATACAATACCTTATTGTACATATTTATGTGAAAGCGTTACAAATGAATAGTTTATGCTTAACATTTTTTTTTGAATAGGCATCATGTTTGGAACTCGAGAATTTGCAAAAAGAAATGATGCGTCTAGAAAAAGAATATAAGTAAGCATTTTGATTTAATTTTATGATAATTTTCTAATATTTATGTTAGAGATTTTAAAGTCTAATAAATATTTGTATTTTGTTTAATAATAAGAAATATCTTATGATATAGGCATATGAATGGTGAAGATTTGGAATTACTAAATTTTAAGGAGTTGCAACGTCTTGAGAAGAAGATTATTTTGGGTGCTAAGAAAATATGTTCAAGAAAGGTAATAGATAACAACTTGTAAATTTATTTTAAGATTTGATAAATTTTCTTGGATATAGTTTTAATATTATATTTACTCTTTTATCAAAGTTACATGAACTTAGATTAGTATTTCATGCATACTTCTTTGAATATTTTCTTTTCACAAGAGAAATTTATTAACAAAGACAAAATTGACTTATCTTATAGAAACCCTACTATGTGAACATTACAGGAGAAAATGTCACTAGAGCATATTCGATCCCTAAAAGTGAAGGTAACATATGAAGAAAATATTCTACTTTATTGTTTTTTGTCATTTTTATTAATTAATAAAGAAATTCTCTATAAGTCATATCTCAAAAGTGATAGATAAAAAAATTAATTAGAATTTAATTTTTTTATTTAATTTATTAGCAATACACAAAGATCATATAGTTTTTGTCTTAAGATTTAGATAACTAAAATACAAAACATTTTATAGGTTTTATTTTTATTTTTTTAAATAGCTCTTTAAGATTGAGATATAATATAACATAAATTTTTCATAATTTATTTAATTAGTGAACTTGATCTTATTTTTTATAAGGCTAAAGGAGGGTTTTAAAAGGATCCCAATAAATTTTTACAAAAAAACACAAAAATAGTAATTAAGCCTAGAACACAACATGAAACAAGATGATTGAAAAATAGTGGCATAACACACCCAAAGGACAACCCAATAATGGAAAAAAAGGAACAAGAACCAATCCTATTTTCATTTAACCCTATGCAAAGTTAATGTAATATGCATGCAAATTTTTGAATTTTTTAGATTTAAACAATGCATAAGTTTAAACCCCTATATGTAATGCAAACTAATGCAAAATATAAAGAACTCTAAATGTAATGCAACTAATGCAAACCTAATGCAATTGCAAAACTTAGATCTAGGGTTAAAGGACTCCAATTTTCAAAATGCTATTGTACAAGGCTGAGTTCACCAAAATGAAATATAGAAAAATAAGTAGTGTAGGAAAAAGTATCCCTTTTTCACACTTAATTTTGGAATGAATAATTAGTAATAAAATGAGCTTAATAATGTCTTAATTTAGTTTTGTAATATGTTTTACATATTCACATTAAGTTTAGGGCCCTTTTAATTAAAATGGACTTAATTGTGCCTTGTTTTTGGTGTTGTAAGGTGTACCTTGACACTTTCACATTAATCTAGGCATTTATTAATTAACTGAGGTTAATTTGCCTTAATTGGCCCTTTTAATTCAAATACAAGACTAGTTAATTGTAAATTCCAAGGAATAAAAATCAACATTCATAAATGCCATAACATTATGTTTAACATTGATCAATGTGTGCCCTAAGCAAGTGGCCTAGGACCCATTCACCATAGTCTTCACTTGCACCTAGGACCTAAATTCAAATTATGTTTTTGGTGGTTATTTAATGATTTCAAATGTATATTCAGATGTCAGCTTGTGATATTTGAATTTTGGGAATGAATGATAAGATATGTATAAATAAGAGGCTATTTCACTAAGTTCATCCTAGAGTTTTCATGAAAGCATTCCTAATAACAAGTGTATGATCAAGAGAAAATTCAAGAGCATTTTCAAGGCATTCAAGGGCAGATTATTGAAGATTATTGCAGCAATCAATATTCCATTGTCATGTCAAAGATTTCTTGCATCGTGCATGTTGTTTGAGATAATATGGTGATGTAGTGTTCAAGATCTATTCAAGTATTCAAAGACATCATTTCAAGACAAGTTCCATGATCAAGATCTACATTCATTGAGACCACTTCATGCTAGTTTATAGATTTACAATCCAAGGTTCAAATAAGGTTTGGTGAGTTGTTATATATTTTTATTCATTCATCATTCTTTCATGCTTCATTATTTCATTTCAAGGTTTAATTACCAAAATGGGGTTTGCCATTCCCTAAAAAACAATTTTTTTCTCTCTTTGATGTGTGATTGAAGATTTTAGGTTGAAGATCACTTGAAGAGAAAAATTGAAGAAAGTTGCAAAGTTGTCAAAGTTGCAAGAAAAGTTGTCAAATCATGGAAACTCCTCTACAAGATTTATTTTCGACTGTCTGACAGTGAATATTTGGAAATTAGGAGTGTAGACACAACAAAAAAGAACCCAAAAAGCATTTTTCAGGAACCCTAGCAAGGACCCATTTCCATAGGGCGAATGAGTCCTCAGTGAGCTCCAAAAAGTGATTTTGGTGAAAGGTACACATCATTTTCCCCTTTCTAGATTTACCTTTTTGGTTGTTGTAGTTGTTAGTTTTGATTATTGTTCTTCATTTACATTTTGTAGCTTGCATTTTGACTGAAAATGCGAAAATAGGTTATTGTATTAATCCACACCATTTTTCACCCACACAAATTTTCCCCGATGTTTCAATAAAGCTAAAAGAGGGTTTTGAAAGGATCCCAATAAATTTTTACAAAAAAATAAGAAATAGTAATTAGCCTAGAACACAACATGAAACAAGATGATTGAAAAATAGTGGCATAACACACCCAAAGGACAACCCAATAGTGGAAAAAAAGGAACAAGAACGAGGTTACAATAGAAGAAACTTAAAATAAGGGTGGCTTGAATCCAAATCACTCTAGAGAGACTTAAATTCAACCACCTGGACAATTCAATAAAAGGTCTTGATTATCATCATCCCCTTTTATGAATATTTTCCTTGAATCACAAGAATTTGAGGAGCATATTGCAGATCTCTCTACTAAATCATACCCTAAGGAAAACCCAATAGTGGAAAAAAGGGAACAAGAACCAGGTTACAATTAAAATTTAAAATAAGGGTGGCTTGAATCCAAATCACTCTAGAGATTTAAATTCAACCACCTAGACAATTCAATAAAAGGTCCTTATTATCAGCATCCCCTTTTATGAATATTTTCCTTGAGTCACAAGAATTTGAGGAGCATATTGTAGATCTCTCTACTAAATCCTTCTTTTTTATTGTATTTAGATAATGATACAAGAGATTGAATGGTATTCACTAGATCCTTGTTACACACTCCCTATTGGTTGAATCTAGGCTTTTCCCATCCATGAAATTTGGAAAACCCCCTTGTTGAACACCTGAAATACTAAGAGGGGGGGTGAATCAATATTCTCTAAAACCACTTAAACATGTATTCAATACATTTCATTCAACTTGAAGAAATGGAAAGAGATAATTAAAGAATGCGCCACATCACATAACACAAGAACACCATATTTATGTGGAAAACTTAAGAACGGAAAAACCATGGTGACGATTAGCTCACAATATATTATAACTAGTTACAAGTCATTATAGAAAGACTCATTGCCAGGTGGAATCACTGTCTGAAAGAATCACTTGTTGAACACACAAAATACTGAGAGGGGGGGTGAATCAGTATTCTAACAATCCAATTGATTGCTAACCATCCAATTAAAACAATATATCTTACTACAATAGTAAGTAGGAACATGGAAATAAACATAACATCACATAACACATAGACACCAAGATTTTTATGTAGAAAACCCAAAGTGGGAAAAACCACGGTGAGGATTAACTCATAATATATTATAATCGGTTACAAGATATTACATGGAATAGTGCCAGGACACACTGACCTTGAAAGGCTCACAACCTGAGTACAAAGTTATGGCTTACCGCTAGAATACAAAAATATATGGCTCACTGCCAGAGATGTGAACGTAAAGGAATGCACCTTTTGAGTGTTGAGTACAGTTCCAATTAAGCTCAAGAAAAAAATTATGCACCAGTTTGTAGAAGTAATTACTAATAGCTATCACCAGCTTCATAATATCACTCTGTCGCATACATCCGCATTACCATATCGTCTCTATCTCACTATATGTCACACGCACACATGGTGTATCTGTGTATATCTCAAATATATAAGCTCAATACAAAGATATTTCATATACACATGGTTCATACATCAATTAGGCCAGCCTAATTGGACGCAAGTATACATAACTCAAAATATCTTGTCAGCCACAAAACAAAACTTCTTTGGCACTCAAAATCAAGAATGTAAGACACAATTTAGGTCGACCCAGAACTAAAGAATAAGCCTCCATGAAACGTGAACTTTATGAACAAGTCGGCCAAAAGAGAAACATACCAAAACTGTAAGCCGAACTTTTGTCATTCAAAATTTTCAACCCGTTCAACTAAAATTGTTGATTCCTCGATCACAACTGCATCTAAGACTCTTGAAAAACATATCAAAACTGTAAGGGTTGGCATACACTTCAAAGAGATTTTAGACTAGATTACCGGATCAATATAGCACAAACATAGTTTATCAAATGGGTAGATAATCAGTTATAAAACAATGTTGGCATTAATGACAACAAATACAACAAACCAAAGGTCTCCTTCATTCTTCCAACAATCTCCCCTTTTGTCATTGATGAAAACATGTACCAAAAGTGAAACTCACTTCAAAACCAAAATTGTTCAATTTTTCATACAACTCCCCCTATCAAAAATATAAGACTGAAACCAAAACATTATTTACACTGAACCTTTTACCTTCTCCAACTTCTCCCCCTATGAAATCAAGGAAAAAGTATAGGAAAACAGAAATAATCAAGAGCTGTGGGAACCTTGTAAATCTTTGAGAATTTCTTCCCACGCTGGCTTACCATCATCCCAAATCCTGTTAGCTCTAGTAAGCTTGACTTACATATGCAAAGATTCCAGTTCCACTAAAAAACGTTCACCTTCTTCCAGAGTGGAAGGAATAATGTTCATCTTCTCCAAAATCTCTACATCCATCAAGGCACTTGACATGGAGATGTGTCTGGACATTACCAGATCTCCAAGCTATCCAAAGCATCTTATTGCATCTTATTTTTCCCTTTGCAGAATGAAGAACTTTTTTTGAAGGTCTACAATCAAAGTCCAACCGATGTAATTTCTTTCATCTACAACTTTGTAAACTTCAAAGGCATCTACAAGCTGAGACTCAATTGATTCCATTAAGTCCTTGATACCTCAAGTGGCATCCGACCACTGCATGCAATAAGCAAATAGTAATTGGGCTTCCTCATCATAGTCTCTCACCTCTTTTAAACTTTGCACCACCCTATCATGTGCAATTGCATATTTGTCTTGCAGAATCAGTAGTCTTTTCTGTAGAAGACTTGTCTTTGCCTCTTTCATAGTTTGTACCTTAAGATTGGAGGCATATTCCTTAACCGAATCAACTGCACACTTGAGATTCTTAATCGATGCTAAGGAATCATTTGTGGTAACACCAGGGACTGTTTCTTGCAAATATTTAATAGATTCATTTATTAGCTCATTCCCTTTTTGATAGGCTTCACCAATTTTTTGAGAAACAGAGTTGAGAAAAGTGTCACCAATCTTTATTTTCTCACTTAGAAAAATCTTAGACAAATCTACATATCTTTGATGTGATGGCAGCTTGACTAGCTGAGGGGGCAGCATTGGCTGTAGTCTTGGTTTCCTTGTTAGTAACCCTTTTAGAGTGCTTCCACGTGATTCTCTGGTTGGATTTGGTGGCTCAATAGCTTTGGGATTCTCTTCTTCATTTCTCTTAGTTGGGGTGGCTTTCTCTACTTCCTCTTCCTTCTTTTCTTCTTCTTTCTCCTCTTCCTTTTCTTCTTATTTTTCTTCTTCTTTTTATTTTTCTTCTTCTAAGGATTTTCTAGAAGATCTATCTTTGTTTTCTTTCTCCTTCTTATCCTCATCATCCTTATCACCTTTTCCCTTTTTATCCTTACTCTCTTCTCCTTCATGTTTACTTTTCTCACCTTTGTTTCTAGTAGGTTCATGATGTTCTTCAGGTACATTACCGATATCATCCTTGTGTTGCTCTTTATACTGTTTTCTTGTAGTCTCCTTTGTATCATTCGGAGGGGCAGGAGTCTCTGAAACCTCATGAATCTCATCAACACATTCCAAGATTGGATGATCCACTATTTTTGTATCAGTAACATGCTCCTGTCCTTGAGCAGTATGGGATGAAGAACTAGTTCTTATCCAATAATTTCTTGCCAAACTTTTGATTATAATTTGTCCTAAGTTTCTTGTCTTACTTTTTCCATACTCTCCATTTACTTAGTCATAAGCATGCTTACTCTTTTTTTTTACTCTAAACAGAGTAGAACATTCTCTTAACAAATTAGAAGCCTCTTCTTGAGATAAAGAGGATCCGTAAGAAACCAAAACATTATCAGTCATTATCATATTATTTGTACTAACACTTTCTAGACTTTATCAGTCACTTTCTTCTGGATTTTCTCCATACTCACATTAAAAATAACAATTTAATGAATAAAAGAATTAATAACAGTTTCTTTGTCTTCATCATACAATTGGGTAGTCGGCATAAGATCTGCAACATCTATCATATTATTTATGAAGACACCTCTAGATTTAAAGATGGTCGATCACTTACCAGATCAGATGTGCCTTCTTCATTCTTCTTTTCATGCACATGAACTCTAAAAGAGTCTTCTTCTATTCTAACTCTTCATCTGTGGAATTATTGACTCTTGTTTTTGTTTCTACATTACTAGCAAAAGTGCTTCTTCTTCTATTCTTTTTCAACTGATGCTCTTCTGGTATGCCAAGTTCAATTTTTCCTTGTGCACCGTCAGTTAAACTTCTCTTTTTATTTTCCTTTTTCTTTACTCTCCTTTTTCCAGGAGTAACAGATGGTGCAGCCAGGGGTGCGGTCTTCCTTTTAGAAGCACGAGTACTAGGTTTGGTGGAGACAGGTACATCAACTAATGCCAAAGTACTGTGTTCTTTCTTCTTTCCTTTTTCAGTTTCAGTAGCACTAGAGGTAGGTGCGGTAGCAGAGGATATTCTTTCAGATTTCCTAGGTTCAAAGGAAATTTTAGATGCCTTGGACTTCCTTTCATCAAGAGCTTCCTTCAATTCATCAGTGTCTTCTTTAGAAAATGGCCCTTTGAAGAATGCGTCAACATTCCTTTTCGTTGTTTTTTCTCTATGAGTTGCAGAAGTCTCTAAATGCACTTTCTTAGCTTTTTCCTCATAAGTTCCATGTTGAGGCAGAGAGGGGTCCCTTGGACTACTTAGCAACATTTCAATAAACCTTCTAAGTACTAAGTACAATTCTAATTAAGCTCAAGAAAAAAAAATTGCCCCAATTTGCAAAAGTAATTACCAATACCTATCACCAACTTCACAATATCACTATGTCGCATACATCCACATTACCATATCTTCTCTATCTCACTATATGTCACATGCACACACAGTGCATTTGTGTATATCTCAAATATATATGCTCAATACAAAGATTTTTCATATACACGGTTCATTCATCAATTAGGTCGGCCTAATTGGATGTAAGTATACATAACTCAAAATATCTTGTTGGCCACAAAATAAAACTTCTTTGCTGCTCAAAATCAAGAATGCAAGACACAATTTAGGTCAGCCCGGACCTAAAGAATAAGCCTTCATGAAACGTGAACTTTATGAACAAGTCGGCCAAAAGAGAAACATACCAGAACTATAAGTTGAACTTCTATCATTCAGAACTTTAACTTGTTCAACTAAAATTGTTGATTCCCCGATCACAACTACATCTAAGACTCTTGAAACACATATCAAAATTGAATGATTTGGCATACACTTTAGAGAGATTTCAGACCAAATTATCGGATCAGTATAGCACAAACATAGTTTAGCGGATGGGTAGATAATCAGTTATAAAATAATGTTGACATCAATGACAACAAATATGATAACCCAAAGGTCTCCTTCTTCATTCTTCCAACATCACTATTTAGAGAATAAGAGAGAAAGAAGAAATGGTGACTCATTGCCAAGATTTGAACTGATACAATACATCTAGAGTATGTTTTGGGCAGTTCCATTGAAGCTCAATATATTGACTTAACAAAATTCATGTTTCTCAACACTTACACCCACTCTGCTCTTCTTCGTATCACATTCACATACTTTTTTTAGGAATTCACATCACACTTTTTAAACAACATACACACCATCACTACAAAACCAAAATGAACTTACATTTATATGCATTACATCCATTAACACCTACAACATCAATTTGGTCAGTCTAATTAGATGAAAAATGTAATACATCAACCTATCGGCTCAAGGTCCAACCATACACGCCTCACAGCATAAACCCAAACTTGTAACACTTCAAAATAGGTCAACAAGGACCTATAATAGCTTCCATAAGTTTGATCATAACTTTCTTTAACTCTGCATGACCATAAACCCTTCTAGGTCGACACTGTTGGTGAAGCACTAATAAAATAACCAACTATTCATGCATTACCTGACATGTAGACCACTAAAACACTTGCCACTTGGACCACTCATACTTCTAAAACCTATAAGATCTCCCATAAAACTTCATAGCCAAATATTCTTCCATGGTGGAATGCAGAGCATTCTAATCATGTACTCTACATCAGTAACACTGTCACTTTCAAGTTCAATACAATGTCATCATTATCTTCGACACCAGAGGACATAAAGACATGAAATTTTGGATTTAGATTCCTCCAACATATATCAAAATTTCCTTAGAACCACATAACTTGATTCTTCATGGAAAACCAATGTGGACCTCAAAATTGGTTCACTATACACTAAAAATTATACTTTGGGACTTAGACAAGTATCCAACACATCTATTGTACTCCAAATCAAAACTCTTGAACCTGTATAATGGATTACCATCACCATAATCACTTAGTTGTACATCAATCTTGACATCAATAACAACACCATGTATGCTCATGCTCATGTTGCCAACAATATCATCAATGACAAGAAAACTTCCAACAATATCCCCTGTTGTCATTAATGGCAACATGCCCAAAACTCTTCTCTCGATATTCTCCAAAATACTCTCCAACCAATTGTTTTTTCAACTACTCTCCCCCTTTTACATAATGGAAAAGGGCACATTGTTCAAGCATAAATACTTACTCCCCCTAATTGATATATATATATACATGAGAGTAAGCCCCCCTAACAATGACCAAAACTTGCATTTCTATACTATCCACTCTCTTCCGCATATATACAATGAAATCTAAAATTGCATAAATAGAATAGAAATTTGCACAATCAACTAGAAGAAGGAAAAACACTCTTGTATGAGACCTTCAATTTTGCAAGGTGTGCCTCCTAATCCTTTTCTCCATCTTCCCAATCCTTCTTGAAAAATCCAAGCATGCGGCACAAAGTCTCAAACTGCATGAGGAGTTCTTCACCTTCATCCAGAGTATTGGGTACCAAATTCAACCTTACTACCTTCTCTGCATTAGGTAGAGCACTAGTCAAAGAAGTAAATATAGCGTTTACTAGGTGTGTAAGCTGACCAAATTGTATTATAATATTTTCCTTTTATTCATTTAGTTGAAAAAACTATTCATGCAGATTCTCTAATGCCAACCTTATAGTCTCATCTGCATCATTTTCCGGATCATATGCTTTGGATGCCTTATCAATCTGAGACTCAAAGGAGTCCATCTCATCCTTTATGTTCTTTGTGGAGGTTAGCCATTTCAAACAAAATTGAAATAAAATCTTTGCTTCCTTAACATAATTTTGAATATCTTTAAGGTTATTCCGTAGCTTACCATATGAAGTAGCACACTTGTCTGAAACATCTGTCATCCTTCTCTCATTTACCTTCTTCTTTACCAATTTCTCCTCTAAGTCAACAAAATATTCTTTGAATGAGTTAAGGAGTAACCTTAGTTGTTGCACACCGGATAAAGAATTGTCAACATTTTCGTTGGGGAAGCTTTCTTCTAGCATGTTCACCACCTCATCATTCATCTCAACACTCTTTTGGTGAGTCTATAGAATCTCCTTTCTTGCAGAGGTGTGAAATGCATCACCAAGCTATAGTTTGAGCAAGGGGGATATTTTATCCATGTCAACTTGGCCTTGCTACATTGGGATTTGTAGCAACTATGTTGGCCATCTTCACACTTTCTTTATCCTTCTTTTCATTAGCATTTTCCTTGTCACTAATGCATTCTTTAGCTTTCCCATAATCCTTCTCCTTGTCCGCACTTTCAGACTTATCCTTAGTCTTCTTCTTTTCTTCAACTGATTTTTCATTATCTTTTTCCTTGTCACCAATTTTGGAGTCTTCCTTAGCATTCTTCCCTTGTTTATCAGAATCTTCAGTGTTTTGTGCCTCTGTATTCTTTGGGTTGCCTTATATGACTTCTTCTTCTTGCTCTATAGTTTTCTCTGTGTCCAGAGGAGGTGTGTTATGCTTTATTTATGCTTTCTTCTACCCAAGGTGTATCATTAGTAACATTTTCTTGCACATTTTCTCCTTCAGCTACATGCTCATGTTGTGCATCTTCTGGTTCATTCACTTTAGGGACAAACTCATCATCATGCAATTTTTCTTCACTGTCCGAAGATATTCCTAATTTGTTTACTAGATTCGCAACCTTTTCCACTGTCTCATTTCTTAATATTTCTATGTCTACTTTGTCCTTTCTCATTAGGGTATTGACCCTCTGCTTAGTTCTAAATTCTTTATTATACAATTGAGCTAATTTATCTCTATCCTTATCTGAAAGAGAATAACTAATCTTCTCTAAAGAAAATTTCTTTAACTCTGCATTTTCATTTATGGCCTCTTGCCTTCTTGCATATAATACACTTTTCAAATCATCAAGTATTTGAATCTCTATTCCTTCATGCTAACATCAAAAGCAATAATGTACCTAACAATGACTTCTTCTATGGTTGATTTATCTCTTTCATTTGCAGTGGGGTATAGTGCAACAGTGTCTTCTAGATTCCCATATTCTAAAATACAGCTCACCAATGCTTCAAGTTTTATAGGAATTTGTTTCCAGACCAAAGGAGTCTTTTTCTTTCCTTTCCCTTTGGGTGATTTTCCTTCTTTTTCAGACTTCTTCTCCCTTATATGAATAATGAAATCTTGCTTCTCCTTCTCCATTTCTACCCCACTGTTAGTATCCACAATATCAATTTTTTCTCTCTTTACACTTGTCTCTACTTGAGGGACACTAGTTTTTCTCTTCCAAACCAACTATGGTCCTTCTTCTTGTTCTTCTTCTTCCTTTTAATCAACATTTACACTCACATATTGTGTTAGGATTGATAAAAAAAATCATAAGCCTATCTCTAAAAACCCTAACCTTGAGCCAATGACAAATTGTATTTTCCTATGATTCCTTTATGCGCCCTATTGAAATCAATTTGTCATATAAATTTACTACTTTGATTATCCCATTCATTCTCCCATAGTCATCTTATTATTAAGCTCATACTTTTTATTGGGTCCTAATGTGAAATAACCTATATCGGGGAGACTACACCATATCGGTAGGAGTTACTTTAAAGTCCCTTTGATAAAATGATTTGCATGAAAAGGCATAAATATCATCGAAGAAAATACAACATATCAAGAGGAAATGTTTTAGAGCCCCTTCGATGAAATGATCCACATTGAAAAACATCAAATTTATCGAAGAGACTGAATTATATCAGAAGGAACTTGTAAAAGTCCCTGGATCTAATAATACAAAGGGTAAATATTACATCGGCCAAAATCTAAAAGATATAATTCAATATAAGGTGGGACCATAGATACATCGAAGTAACAATGGAAATTCGAAGAGACAGTTTCAATACTTCTTTGATGGAAAGATCGAAGGGACTTCAAGATATCAGATTGAATAGTTTTAAGTTCCCTCGATGTAACAAAAAATAGAAAGGGCATACAATTGAACTTAAGGAATTCATTGGGGAGAAAGATAAATATCGACAGAATGAAATGTTGGTCCCTTTGACACAACAAAAGAACTTCCTCGTCTTATTCATATGACAACAATATTTTGAGGAGACAATTGACGATGATGACATATTAATCAAATAGTTGGTATTCAAAATCATTAATGACATTTCTGATGACAAGAAAGTTGGCATCGGATGACATTTATGAACCAGAGTCGAATGAGTTATAAACCAAATCCTAGTTTTATTTGGTCTTGAAAATCCTTGAGTATCCAAAAAACGAAGAGATAGGGAACGTAGGAGGTGTTGACAACGAAGGAACATGAGAAGAAATTGCTGGTTCAAGTAAGTGCCTAAACTTGAATTGAGTTTTCCTAGTATCCAAACTAGTTAAAAAATTACAAGTAATACGTAGGGTTTGGTTCATTCCGCAAATTGATATTATAGAAAGAACATCTGAAACATCTAAGGCTAAAAGATTAAAAAAAAATATCGGCATTTAAATCAAGATTTGATTGATCAATGCCCTGGCTCTGGACCGAGGTCTAAAAGAAGTGCACAATTGAACCCTAGAGCTGAAAAATTAGAAGATAAGAAAAAGGGTTCGGGTGACACATGGACTCCAATGAGGGGTTATGATATGTTCATATATCATTACAGAAAAGTGCATAGGTATAGCCAATATCCAACCCATGGAAATTGAATTTGGGGAGATTAGTAGTACCAAATGTATTTGTTAATGTGGAATTGATTAGGGTGCTTGCAGAAAGGTATGACCCACATACACGTATGATTTATTTCCCAAAAAGGTCTTCCTTTTTTCCTATTACAAAGAATTATATTTCCACTGTTTTTCAATTGGACACAAGCACAAATATGAAATTCAGGTTTAGAGACCTTTTATGAGAAATTCAAAGTTAGAGACCTTTATAGACAATTTGGTAGTAAGGAGAATATTATCGGAATTAAGAGCATATTCCATTTAGTGACTATTGACATCAACATGATGTCAACACATTGACCCTCCCCCAACCTACCACCTCATGGATAGATTTTTTAATTTTGCAATTAGATTTTAGAGGGCATAACTCAGTCATTCAAACGCCTTTTTATCACTTATTATTTTATTTGGAGTAAAATTTCATGTAATGAAATAAATTTCACAAAATAGGAATATGATATAAAATATTCTATAAATACTTGATAATAACTAAGAATAACAAGCGACTTCAAGGGGGAAAACCTCCAAATATATTCAACGAGAAAAAAAAACATAATTTTCCAATCAAATAAGGCTCACTACCTCCTTTATATATCCTACTTATGCCTAATATATCACCTAGAAAAAAATAGATAACATATATTCCCTAGGTCGACCTAAGTAACTAGACAAGTATATAATAATGATAATATGACTTAATCAAGAGTTAAGGTAGCCACAATCAAACTACTGAGAACCCTACGTATCCTTTAAGATTAAGGATGTAGAATTCCCCCATTTATAAAAGAATTATCGTTAATGCTAGTCAATTTTGGATTTTTCTGAATGAACACTTCATCCTCCCATATGATATCCCCAATTAGTAAATTCTTCCATTGAATAAGATACTTGGTGAGTTCTCTACTCAACTTCTTTATGTGTGTCTGAAGAATGAAATTTGGTTCCAGTATGATTCTTCCTTCTCCATTAAGCTTTGATTATACTGTCCATGTAGGGAAATTATACAAAAATGGATGTATCTTTGTTGTTGGAGGTAACTGAATCTTGTAGCTGACACTAACTCTTTTTGGCATGATTTTTTATAGGCCATAATATTTTGGGGATAACTTCTTGTTCTTTGTCTATTACTTTAGTGATATTTTCTTATAAGGTTGCAATCTCAAGAAAACCCAGTCCCTAACATCAAAACTTCTTTCACTATGATGTTTGTCAACTTACTGCTTCATTCCTCTTTTTTCCATGGCTAGATTCTCCTTGAGTCCTAAATGTATTTTTTGTTGATGAAGCATATGGTCTTCAATAACTTGAACTTTCGAGAACACCCTCAACAATGATATGATGGATGGATGATGATATCCATATAGTTCCATAAATTAATATTTTCTATGAACTATGGAAGTGTTCTAACACCATTTTTCTAGTGGTAGCCAAGCTACCCATTGATGATGTTTTTTTGAAGTGAAAGAATGTAGATACCCTTCCCAACACTTACTAAAAAACTTATTTTTCCTATTGGATTAAGGATGGCATGAATATCTATGAGCCAATTGAGTACCCAAACATGAGAATAAATCTATCCAAAAGTTACTAGTAAATACATGATTAGGTTTACTAACAATATCCTTAGGTGAATCATTTAAATGTTTTATATTCTCTAAAAAATATTTTTCCACTATACTTGTTATAAAATGATGTGATAATACAATGGAATAGGTATATTTAGTGATGCAATCCACCATTTTCATGATGACATTCTTACCTTTAGATCTTGGAAGCCTTGTGATGAAGTCAATGGAGACCTCTTCCCAACCCTAGCTAAGAATGACTATGGGCTGCAAGAAACTAGGTATTTTAATTGTCTCTCCTTTATTTTTTGGCAAACTAAACATATAGCCACAAATTTTGGAACATCCCCTTTTTTCCCTTCACAAAAATAAGTTTTTTGATTCACTTATATCTTTAAAAATATTCAATGGGAGTCCACTAGAGACTCATGAAGCTCTATGAGAATGTTTTGTTTGAGAATGGAACTCTTACATAGGTTTAATCATTCTTTATACCATCTCCCTTCTAAAAAACTTATCTAAACTACTAGGATCACTCTTTAACCATTGAATAAGATTACTTGTAGCAATATCATTTTGTCACTATGATTCAACTTTTTCTACCCAATCTACTTGCAATAATTAAATGACACAAAAAAATTTAATCCTTCTCATCCTTCTTAGATAATGTATTTTCCATAATATTTTTCATTCATTTTTTACATACAATCTCAATGCCATACCCTGACATCTTAGTGACCCATTTTTCATTCTTCAAAAGATAATCCTTGTTCTAAATAATATTTTAGTCTATCATGATCAATCCAGGAAATTGAAGGCTAACCCTTGTTGTAGGTATCCAAGAAATTCAAGCATTTAAGCAAGCAAGATCCGAAACCTTGAGGTGGTGTGCATGACTTCAGTCCTTCAAGGAAGCCATTGAAGGGTGGTGAGTTATAGAAGTTTGTGGATTCATCATTCCTTCCTATCATTTATCATTTTATCATTAACATTGCCATTGTGGAAGCGGAAACACTAACACTGGGTTTGACTAAGGCAAGCCCCTAAATGGCACAACCTTTCCTCTCTCTTTGAATGTGTAGGTTTTAGGTTTGGAGAGGATTGAAGGAACTTTGAAGATCATTTGTCCATTGTTGCATTCAAAACACTACACCTTGTCAACTCATGAAAACTCACCTACAGAATTATCTGACAGTGATATGACAAGTTTGCGAGCGAGAATTGGGAGCTTAGATCTAGAATAACCCTACAAGGATAGAGATGACCTTGGGCACCTATGTCCTCCTATAGTGATTGAACTCAAATTTATATGACAAGTAAACTGCACCCCGCCCTTCCCAAATCTTCCTGCAAATCTCTGTTATAGTCTATCAATTGTCAGAATCTTACATTTTTTCATATTAGGGCACATAGTCTAATTAGATTAATAGAGGAAAATCAATTCCAATCCATTCCCAAGGCTCAAAAAGATGCAGATCTAGGTCTGATTGGCTCACCTTCATGGTTGAAAGTCAATCTAAACAACTTGTTGATCTTCATCTTAATGAAACCCTAGAAAAAGGCTAGAAGACTTCCCTCCCAATTCTCTTCAGCTGCACAACTATTTTGCCAATACCCCTTCTTCCCCTAAGATAGATGTTGGTCACGCCTAGGAACCAAAGATACCTGCTATGGATATCCCTAACCCCTATTTGAATTATGCCTTCCCGAGGGAGAAATTGGATGAGCTATTCAAAGCCACTAACATTCAAAATGACATCCTTAAGTGGCTACTGACCTAGCTGCTTAGGATGAAGGATAAAATTCAAAACCTCGAGACCACTATGCTCAAATTGTCTAAAGATTGGTCGGGTAAAGAGGAGGATGCAGATCAGTGGGAGTTGTTGAGAAGCATGTCTCAAAATTTTAATAATTGGGCTAATCTAGAAAAATATGGGGAAATTAAAAATGCTATTGGGTCTCCAAAGGAGTGTGCAATCTTAAGAAATGAGGTTGCCAAATTCCACTGCAATCAAGACAAGATCCTCCTCACTTTGTAAGAGATTATTTAATACAACAAGAAAATGGTGAAGAACACAACAGTCACAATACAAGTGTTTTAGTAGGAGCTTAAAATTTTCCATGCTAAGACTGCTAGGGAGAAACATTCGGAAGCCCCCCCTACCAGCTCCGAAAAAAGGAAAGACTGTGGAGATAGTGTTGCTTGCTTCCGAGGACAACATTAGCAAGAAGAATCATAAAGACTTCTCTTTTGAAGAAAAACTTTATTTTCTTACCAAGGAGTGGCAGGCCATAAAAGGCCTCCATCTTCTTGGAGATCAATAATTGGTCTCGTTTGATTGGTGGTCCTTAGTTGGCCCTATTTTATTTTTTGTTAGTTGTTGGTTTTTCAATTTTTGTCTTTTTTATTGAGTTTTTTTTGTCTCACCTCTTGTAATGGGTTTAGGCCCTTCCCAATTTATCTTAATCAAAACTTAAAGTTTATTTTGAATTTTTACACTGCTTGATAGGACTTAAACCTGAACCCTTTAAGTCTTTTGAACCCTTTTTCCCTAAAAATAAATATTTTTAACTTGATTTTTTTTCATTAAAGATAGTCCATTTGTACTTGTAGTCCAACCTAATAGAGCGATTCCAAGAGAAAAATGCATTTCTCAGCTCACTAGCAAAAAGGTCAAGTTAACATGGTTAAATATTTCCCTAATAACAAAATTTAGGTTAAATTGCATATCAAATTCTACAACTTCTTCTGGAGTCATTACTAGTTAAATATTACAGATTATTGGGTTATTTGATAAAGATTCATTCCTTCGAGATATGTCAAAACTCCCATCAAGAAGTAATATGACATGAATTAAGAAGTCGTACATAGATATTGCTTATTAGAAATAAAATAATATTAGACTGCTTCCTTGTTTTTAGTTGACTAGGAAATTGGTCTCCAAAGTAGCTCTTGACATCTTTGAAAAGAACTATTCAATTTTAATTTGAACAAAATTAAGCTCATAGAATCCAAGATTCAACAAGATTGAAGCTTAGAGCATTTTATGCCTTACAAATTAGTTTATTATCAGCATCATTGAACTTATTTATCTTTAGAAAAGGAGGTTTGTATCATGATTCTAAAATGGCCTTCCATGCTCGCTCTTATAAAGTTCACTTTATAAAATAATTATATTATTCTATTCTTTATTTTATATATTTTATAATTATTTTATTCTTTATTTTATATATTTTTTAATATTTTTGGTTAGAATTTTAAACATTAGGACTCCATCTTTTTATTTTCAACTTTTAATTAAATTTTGAAGTATTAATAACCATTCAATAGTAGGGAGAAGAATGTTCTCATATATTTTATTTTTTTAAGCCATCTAAGTGTATTGTATTTCAATTTAATTTTTATAGTCATAAATTATTTGAAGCAAGTAATTTTTCTAACTGATCTTAAGGGTTTTTATAATAAATTTGCATCAATTTGAGCATTGCAGAAGTCAAATTTTATTGAATCATATTTTATTTTTTATTGATTTCTCATCATGATTTACATTTTAAATCAGAATTCAGTTGATGATTATTTTCTCTCACCTTTTGAGTATGAGAATAATATCAAACAAGCTCTTCTTTGCCTTGATATATTCATCCAAGCTTCTAGTTGAAGTATTCAATGGTAAAAGAATCAATTTTATAACAATCTTTCCAAACTTGGTTGGTTGGATTGCTTTGAATGGAAATGAATTGATCGTGGGGAAATCTATTGATTCCTGACCATTCCCTTTGTATTTTAGGGATTACCTACTAGTGGAATCTTTCCATTGTAATTGAAAGAAAACTAAACTATTGGATCACTGAGCCTCTCTATTTGGCAAATAAATTCTAGCTTTTCTCTAAAACTCTAGTTGCTACCCATGTTTATTATTCTTCTTGTTGGTTCTCTTCTAGTACTTCCTATTTAAAATTTGAGAAGCTCCTCTGAAATTTTTATGGGCTTTTGCATATGGGTCTAAAGATTTTCATCATATTGCTTGGGAGATTTGTTGTCTCTCTCACGATGTTGGTGGCTTGGGTCTTCTACCAATTAGTCAAAAAATAATTTATTTCTATGTTAAATGGATTATTAGAGATCTAGACAAGAATGATGCTTTAAAAATTCTCATTAGGCATTATATTTCTTTAAGAACTCCAAGAAAACCAACTTGGAAAGGCCTTGGTCTATATACTCTACTCATCATAAGGGAATTTGTTCACATTCAAGGCACTTTTTCTATGAAGATCAACTAGCAGGCATGGGATTCCATCAAGCCTTGGCTACTTTGGGGTGGTAATGACTTCTGCAATGACCTACCAATTAGCCAATAGGGACTATTTGATGGTCTCCTATTCAGTCAATCTAGATCGTCCTCTTGCCAAAGCCACTTCAATTCATGCTTTGAAATTATTTAATCTTTGTTAGGACCACCAAGAATTTCCTCTTTTGGCTTGAAGCTAAGCTAAAATCTTAGTTATCTAGCCAAAAACAAGATACCTTTCAAAGTGTTATTGATGTCATTCCTCCCCATATAGTTCATAAGATTGGGGTCAAGTCCTTTGATCCTTGGTAAAAATAATGGAATTGGTATCCTGAAATGCTATTTTGTAATTATAGACCCTACAATAGATATTTGTGGTTCATGTATCATCTTCTAATGATGGACCAATTAAACCACCATTGACACCTCCAGTCTTCACTTGGTACTTGGCATCAATGGTTCCAAACTATTTGGGAAGCCATCTAGAAGCCTAAATTGACTCATTTTGAAAAACCTTATGTGAGGAGATGGCTCTCGCGTGGGTGTGAACAGCGGTAGTGTGCAGGCCCGCGACCTGCATGCTGCATTCTGCTCGTGCATGTCTTTGCAGAGGCAGTGGGTGGAGTGAAGTGGTTGTGGCGCACAGTGGGTGGGGTTTCTTTGCTATTATTCTTGCTGCATGGGAGTTCAGGGGTGTTCGGTGTGGTGGGGTTGTGCGGTGAGAAGGTGTTCAGTGTGGTGGGGCTGTGTGGTGAGAGGGTGTTCGATGTGGTGGGGCTGTGTGGTGTGAGGGTAGTGGGTGGGGGAATTGGTGTCGGTTTGGAGGTGGTGGATTGGTGTGGGCTGAGTATTGGGGTTGGTGAAGAGGTATGGCTGAAGCTTCCAAAATTCTGGTGCTTGCTGGGTCAAAGCCATCTTAGAGTTTTTCGGCTGCCATGCATGCTCAAAAGTCGGATTTGTCTTTTGTGGGTGAGAGCTCAAAGCTCAAGAAAGTGAATGGGTGCTTGCCGCGGAGTCACGATCGCCCTATTCTAGTTATATGTCCTGAATCGATTCAAGAGGACATAGCTTATTGGAGCCAACATGTTTTGATCTGTATTTTGGGTATTCATGTCCCTCTCACGGTGCTAGAGTCTTGGATCCGGCGGACTTGGCAAGTTGAAGGTGATTTTGATCTTTTGGTGGCTGTGAATGGCTATTTTATGGTTGATTTTTCTTGCATCTCGGATCGCAATTGTGTTTTCGAGGGAGGGCCGTATTTTTACAATCATGTGGGCTTATTTATTAAGCCCTGGCATGGAGGTTTTAATGTGACAAAGGATCTTCCTACATGAGTTCCTATTTGGGTTCGTCTTCCATGGCTGTCGTTGGAGTTTTGGAGGGAGGATATTCTACATCGGATTGCTGCCTTGTTGGGGAAGCCGGTTGCCATTGCTCAGAATACTTTGGATAAAAAGGTATTCTCTTATGCTCGCATTTGTGTTGAAATTGATTTAAATAACCCTTTGCCGGATTCGTTGGAAATTTATATTGGCTCTGCCTCATGGATTCAATAATTGGATTATGAGTCCCTTCCTTTTCGCTGTTGCTTTTGTCACGTGTATGGACAGCTTCAGCGCTAGTGTCCTCGGGCACCCAAAGCGGTAGGGGCTTCTTCTTCTCCTTCTTCTGGGCCTTCAGTGGAGAAGGGGGATAAAGACAAGGCATTTGTGGTTGAGGGTGGGCCTGATAAGGATGGCTTTATTCCTGTTAAGCAGAGAAATAAAAGGAGGGCTCAGACGCGGGCCTATAAGGACAAACAAAGTGATCAGGGTTTTAATTGGTTTGAGGTCCTGGATAATCAAGATTTGGAGGAAGGGATTCCTGTTGAGATTCATTCTGGGGCAACTGGTATGGATGTTGGGTTGGATACAGGGCTAGAGCAGGCGAATGTTATTCAGAATATCTCTCCGATATTGGAGCAGGGGCTTTTTGAGCCTCATGGGGCTGCTGCAGACAGGCAGGATGATATTGTTTTAGCAGATTTAGCTAAGGCGGTGTTCTCTTCAAGTAAAGGTCGGGGAGCATCTCTTACTTTGGGGGTTCTGCAACGCCCTCTCAAGAAGGGGCATTTTGAAAATTCTTTGAAAGTTGATCGTAAGAAGGATGCAGACAAGCTTAAATCTACTGAGGATTTGCCGGTGGAATCTGGGTCTAATAAAACCCTTGAGGCTCACTTCTCTCAACCTTCCTCATGATTATTCTCTCATGGAATGCAAGGGGGTTGAATAGTACCTCCTGTCAAAAGGCTATTCAAGATTTGATTGTTGTTCAGTCTCCCGATATCTTTTGTGTTCACGAAACTAAGCTTCAGGTGGATCTTATGCTTCAGCATGCTCCCCGTATTTGGTCTTCTGGCCAGTGTCAATGTATTGGGTCTAGGGGAACCTTTGGGGGTTTGGCTCTTTTCTGGAATCCTCGTAAGGTTGTTCCTCGTTGGTGGATTTCAAGCCAGTCTGCTATTTCGGTGGTGGCTTCGGTTTTGGAATCTGGTGAGACTATTTTGGTTAGTAATGTTTATGCTTCGATTGACATTCGTGGTAAAATCCAGCTTTGGGCCCATATCAGGTATGTGAGGTCTTGTGCCCCCTTTTTGCCTTGGATCTTAGCTAGTGATTTCAATGCTATGTTGAGTTTGGAGGAGAAAAGGGGAGGGTTGCCTAGGCTTGGTCCTGCTTCAAATCTGTTTCGGAGTAATGTGAAATCTCTTGCTCTGGTGGATGTTAAACCCTCCAACGGAATATTCACTTGGACTAATAGACGGAGTGGGTCTGAATCGATTTCCCAGTGGTTGGATCGTTTCTTTGTCTCTTACTCTTGGGTTAGAGGTAGCTTGGTCATTTGCTCTGAGATTCTTGACTGGTGTGGCTCTGATCATTGGCCAATTAAGCTTTCAACTTCAGCTTTGCCAAATCCAAAGAATCCTCCTTTCAAATTTCAGCTTATGTGGCTGTGTGATCCGTCTTTGGGCGATCTTGTTGCTCAGTGGTGGCAGGATGGTGCCCCTATGTATGGTACAACTATGTATTCTCTGGTTAAGAAGCTGCAATAAGTCAAGTATCATCTTAAGCAATGGAATAGGTTTTGTTTTGGTAATTTTCGGGCCAGGAAAAGAGAAGCGCAGGATCGCCTTGCTGTCATTACTTGCCAGATTTGGGATTTGGGTTTCTCAGAGGCTCTTGGACATGCTGAGGCCCAAGCTCTGAAGTTGGTGGAGTTGTGGCAGCTTCGTGATGAGATTTTTTGAAATAAAAGGCTAGGATTGATTGGCTTCAAGAGGGTGACAGGAATATTGTTTTTTTCCATCATTCGGTACAAGCTCGTCGGAATAAAAGTTTTATTTCCTCTCTTGTTAACTCGAAGGATCTTTCGATCTCTTCTCATCAGGCTTTGTCTAGAGAGGCTCGTCAGTTCTACTCTGATCTGTTCACTGAGGATTCACTTCCTATTGAGGCGGATGAGAATATGGTGCTTGATTGCATTCCCTCCTTAATTTCTAATGAGTTGAATGCTTCTCTTATTTGCTAGGTGACTTTGTCGGAAGTGGAGGAGGTAGTGTTTGGGATGAATAAGGGTAAAGCCCCTGGCCCTGATGGTTTCCCAATTGAGTTTTTCCAGGAGTTTTGGGATATTGTGAAGTTGGATTTATTGGAGGTGGTTCGTGAGTCTCTTCATAGTAAGCAGATGCTTCGTGCCCTGAATGCTACTTTTTTGGTTCTCATTCCTAACAAGGAAGGTGCTGACAGGCTTGATCTCTTTACACCTATTGTGCTCTGTAATGTGGTGTACAAGATTATTACGAAGTTTATTGTTGAGAGGCTTAAATCTTGTTTGCCTATGATCATTTTTGAGGAGCAAGGTGGCTTTATGGCTAGTCATCAAATTCTGGATGGAGTGGTGGTTGTGTCTGAAGTTATTCATTCCATGGAAACCTCGCAGGATAGGTCTATGTTTATCAAGTTGGATATGGCCAAAGCTTATGATAGAGTTAAATGGAGTTTTCTTCAAAAGATTCTATTGGCCTTTGGCTTTTCCTCTGATTGGGTGAGTTGGATATTGAGTTGCGTGACCTCTTCTTCCTTTTCGGTTATTGTGAACGGGGAACCGTCAGAGCTATTTGGGGTTTCTAGGGGCCTTTGTCAGGGAGATCCGCTCTCTCCTTATTTGTTTATTATTATGGCAGAGGGACTGGGTCAACTTCTTAAGTCTCAAGTTTCAAAGGGATTGATTCATGGGTGGCAGTGGGGGATGGGCTTGCCTTCGCTTTCTCATCTCCAATTTATGGATGACACCTCTCTTATGGGACCGGCTCGTATTAGGGAGGATGATTCCTTCAGGGCAGCTTTGGACAGCTAGCTTGTGGCTTTGGGCCAGAAAGTCAATGAGCAGAAGTCCTCTATATTCGTTTTTAATACCCTTCAAGCTATCCAGTGGGGGATTGCAGCCATTCTGCCATTCCAAATTGGGTCTCTCCCCTTTGTCTACTTGGGTATTCCTCTTGTTGTTGGTCGTTAGCCCAAATCCTCCTGGCAGCTGTTGCTTGATAAGCTTAGGCAGAAGGTTCATCATTGGACCCATCGTTGGTTGTCTACTGTTGCTAGAGTGACTCTTCTTAAGTCTATTATCCAGGCCCTTCCCATCTATAGGTGCTTTGTTCAAGCGGCTCCTATGTATTTCCTTAAGGAATTCGATGCTCTTTCTTGTCAATTTCTGTGGAGCGATAATCTGCTGTCTTCAAAGTGGAGCCTTGTTAAGTGGGATTTTGTGTGTAGGCCAAAGCAGGAGGGTGGTCTTGGTTTACGCTCTGCTATTCTGAATGGGAAAGCTCTTGCTGCCAAGCTTTACTGGCAATGGTGTACTAATCAGCATCAGTTATGGGCTCGTATTCTCAGCCATAAATATCTTCGGGGTGTTGCTTCTTTTGAGGTTCCTCGCTATCCTCTGGAAGGGAGTGGTTCTATGATTTGGCATACTTTGAAAGTGGGGGCACAGTTGATTAAGAGTGCACTTTTTTGGATCTATCATTCGGGGTCACAGGCTCTTTCTTGGTCTGATTCTTGGGATGGTCACCCTCCTATTCTCTCTTCTTTTCCTCACCTCTAGCCCCTTTGTGATGTTTTTATTGCGGCCGGATGGGATACTGTGGAGCATTATAAGGTGGAGCAGCATGGTGGTTTGGATATAAGTTTTCACTTGAAGCAGCCTTCGAAGTGGCCACCTGGTGGATCTCAGGGAGAGAGGCATGAGCTGGCCCTGCTTCTGGCTTCCCGTGCTTGAAATTCTTTGAGGGGACCTAATGTCTTGGCTTGGGATGGTTCAGAGTTTTTTGGAAAGTACTCTATGGTGGCTGGCTATAGGTAGTTAGGTAGGCAGTTGTTTGGGGAAATTGAGGTCCCTTGGTGGAAGCAAGTTTGGCACAAGCTGTCCTGGCCCAAGTGCAACTTTTTTATGTGGTTAGTGGCTCAAAACCGGTGTCTTACTTGGGATAACTTATGTAAGTGTGGTTTCCATGGCCCCTCTATGTGTGTTTTGTGTCATGGTTGTGAAGAGAGTGTCTCCCATCTCTTCTTCCAATGTTCCTATGCTAGAGACATCTAGCATTTCTGGTGGGGAGTGTGGAATATGGCCTGCTGGTATGCTTCCTCATTGGCGGAGTTTGGGGAAAGGTGGGGCACGGCCCCTGTTTCTACCTCCTTTCTTTAGGCTGCTTGGGCTCTTGGGCCATCCTTTATTATCTGGAACCTATGGTTGGAGAGGAATAGGCGGATTTTTTAGAATTCGTTGTTGAGGGCCCCTCACCTATGGTGGAAAATTCTTCACTCTTTAGGGGAAACTATTGCGGCTAAGTGTGATATGACTGTGCTGGTGAACCCTCGTGATGTTGGTTGTTGTAATCGTCTTCATCTTCCTCCTCCGCAGTAGTAGCTCATGCGCAATAGATGTAGACATCCTACCCCGAAGGTGAATAGGGAGGGAAGATGGACCCCTCCTCCTCATGGAGTCCTAAAAATCAACTCTGATGGCTCTTCTCGTGGAAATCCGGGTCATGCTGGCATTGGGGGTGTTGGCAGGGATAGCTTTAGAGATGTCCAGTTTATCTTTTTTGTGTATAAGGGTCTTCATACTAATAATCTTATGGAGGCTCAGGCCATTTTACTGGCTTTGGAGCGGGGCAGTCAATTGGGATGGCGAAGGATCATATGTGAGTCTGACTCACAGGTTGTGGTGAACTTACTGAAAAGGCAGTATTTGGATGATGTGAGCTGGCAACTAGCTTTGATTGTTGAACAAATTCTCACTCTCTGTGCTTCTTTGGAGTATATTATTTTCACTCATATTCCTCGTGAATGGAATGGGGTTGCTGATTGCTTGGCTAAATGGGCTTCTGATCATATTCATGATTAGAATTTGGGGGATCGGGGTCAACTACCCCCTGATTTGTCTCATCAATTGGATCACTTGGTTGAACTTGATAGGGCCATTTAATGCCCTTCCAATGTAATGTTTCCTTGATTTAATAAAAATTTTACCCCTCCTTGATGTTAAAAAATTGACTCATTTTGCATGGCACATTATTTACTAAGGTCTTCCTCTTGGTTCTCATTTGATTCACATGGGAGTTCTCAACCCCCGTTGTCCCTTGTGGACAATTGGAGTCTTTCAAGCATCTTTTTTGTTTTGTTCTAGAGCTCAAGAAGCTTGGAGTTGGATACGTGATTTATTCAAGCCTTTTTGGCCTCACCCTTTCACATGGCATGTGGTGTTACTAGGCAATTGGCTTGCCTCCCATTAAAGTTTGTCAAGTTTGACATGTCTTCAAGGTAAAAATTCTAATTGGATATTTGAAAGATAGAAATTCAACTATAGTTTTTGGTTGGTTGGCTAATGATCACTTTTCTTTATACACAAAAGTTATGATTTTCTCTAATTTGCTAATGTGTATCTAGGTATAAGCTTGCAAAGTTTTACATCTATAGGATCTTTTTGACCACTAGGGTAGGGGTCTCTGCATGGTTGCTAGAGTCATAACCCCTCTTTCCTCCCCACCTCATGGGCATAGACATGGATCCCAATCTCAAGGCTCTTGACTGCAAGGTTTCATGGACCATGCTGCTTGTGGATAGTATCAACCTTTTCAACCACATTCAGCCCCTTCTCATGGGCCTAGCATTATTGGCTAGCTGAAATTTGGCGAGTTCCCTCAGCTAGAACTGACAATTTCCCCTAATCATGCTCAACAACCTACAGAAGATCAAGAGGAAGAAAGTGCTCTTACTTTCTGAAAACGTATTGATGATGGTACTATCCCCACTAAATAATGAGGTAAACTTGATGACTATGTTTCCCTTCCTACTGGTGCTACTCTTGCCACTTTTAATTTTATTTATGATTACTGTTAATCGGACTTTCCCTTATTTATTTTCATTTCTTTTGTAAACTTGATCCTGCTTAAATTCTGAGAATGTGTCTTTCTACCGCCCACATTTTTTAATACTGTTTCATTATTTTTTAATTAATAAAAAGTATTTTATGCTTTATTGATCAAAAAATTGTAATTGCTATACACTGAATGAACAAAACTGCTGTAAATTGCTTATTGATCACAACTGTACTGACTTTGTTTCGGGAATGGCTGATGAACACATTGTCCCGCAGGGAAAATCACTTACAGTGGAAAACGCTTGTCTGTCAGAAAAGGTAAAAGACTGTCCCATCCATATCCTTATTGCCATCATAATTCTTCTTCGCTTTTGACCAGAATGAAATTCTAAACATGATACAGATTGAGAAAATCATGGAAGGTGTCACCAATCACGCTGCAACTCAACAAGATCTGCCTCAAACTAATCTCAATCTCGCGTAATTCTCATTATCATAAATTCTGCTAACTAATTCTTCATCATCTCAAAAAGAAATTTTTTATGAAGAGATTGTGTGTGTGCAGCCTGTCATGAATTCCAGGGCACTATACCTGTAAAGATCAGAATCTGAACTTTGTAACTAACAAATCCTTCAGAATTTCCTTCAATTGTTTTTCTCCGCTATATGTTTTTAGCAGTTGGGTATAGTTTATGCTTATGAAAATGTGGAAAAAAACAGCTTGTGGGCTCTAATACATCTCCCCAAAGATATTTGGGGAACTTTATATATTAAAGTGAAGAACTTTATATTCAATATCTGGTTGGCAGAAGACTGCTGTGACAGATATATAATGCTTGAGTTGGTATTATAGAGCCATATTCTGTTGAAAATTTGTGTATATGCACTGATGAATTCTCTTGTATTCACAACTTTTTATTTCAAAATTTAAAATATGCATATAAACAGAATAGGTCAAAAATTTTTTTTTTTTAAAATTATACAAGGTGCTGCTGCTATTTTATTTCTATATACATACATTCAAACAGCTCTAAGATTATTTTATTATTTTTTTAATATAATATATACAATGTTATATTATAAAATCAAATTTCTGTGCAAATTAAATTACTATATTGAATATGACAAGTTGTGAGCAGAAAACTATTCCAAAAACAAGTTTACTTTTAACATATTCAAACCCTACATTTACAGTTGAGTGATATTTCTTTAATTATTAAAGAGTTGATTGTAATTTTATATTTTTTATATATAAAAATGATAAATAGTTATTTTATTTTTACTGAATTTTTTTTATTTTTAGTTACTGATTCATTTAAAAATAAAGAATAATAAAATAGAGAAAAAAATCATTATTTGTGAGTAAAGAATTTTTAGAATTCTTAAATATTTTAAAATAGTAAAATTTATAATGTAATGGTATTTTAACATCTAATTTTTTTATATCATTTTTTTTCAAAAGTTTAATTTAAAATTAGAAAAATCTGAGAGAAGATAATAATTTTGTTGAATGACTAATAAAATGGTTGGTCTTGAGTAGGAATGAAATGTATTTATAATTTTATAATTTTATATGTTTTCTTCTTGAATTGGTAATCAATTAACACATTGAGATTGTTAATGTATCATAGAATTCTTCACTTATTTTAACTTTTTAAGTATCTTAGACGCTATTGGTATGTTATTTGGACTGCTGAATAACTATTATTATTGATGTTTCAAAAGAGATAACTATATCATCTAGGATATGGCTCCTTGTATTCCATTAATGCAACACCTCAAGTAGACTAGCTAAATGCAAAGCTAAAATTCTTTTTAGTTAACAATTTAAAAAAATAATAATATCTTGGCACAAATTTAATATGCAGATAAAGTTATTATTTTAACCTTTTAAGTATCTTAGATGCTATTGGTATGTTATTTGGACTGTTGAATAACCTAATTCTGGATATCACTATTGGGAAATAGGTTTAAATTATCCCATTCAACCTTTGATACTAGAAAAATCCATTCAACAAATTTCTAGACCACCGTCAAATTTTTGAGTATAGGTTCTATACGACTAGCACCTATGCATATCCTTTGAAGATCCCATTCTAGTTTTAAACCAAAGAAGATTCAGATTTGATTTTTTTTTTTAATCTCCTTTATCTTTTTAAAATGTGAATTAACTTTAACAAGGATTGGACCCTTTAAAGTTGACTATAATTCCTAGGGTTATAAACTTCATAGATTGGTAAATTATAAGTTCAATAATTTGTTAGGTTTTGGAAGATGCAAAATCAATTACTTCTTCAAACCTCTAATCTAGATAAACATACATTTGAATTAAAAAAAAAACACTAAAATCTAATGCATCAACTCTTTCTTCACCTTGATGGAATCCATGGAGACTTGAAAGGTATGACAAGATTAACTAGGGAAAACATTTTTTATGAATACTAAGCGAGGAATTAGCTAAGGACAAAAATTATATTATTTAAGCCTTCTTAGAACGTCTAGGAAGATTGAATCAAGTTCTGAAACACAAAATCTTCTTTAGAATATTAGCATATCTACGTAGCTTCAACTTGAACTATCCTACACACATTGACTAAGCGACATTCACAAGGCACCATTGCAGTTTGGTTGTGATCCAACTCTTTAACGAGATTCAATCAGATCAAATTACAAATTATTTGAGCAAGAATATATAATAACATCTATAATTCATAGATTATCATAATTTTTTTCACTACAATACAATTATAATCAAATTTTAACTAATCTATATTCCATGCAATTTAAACTTATAATTGTTATTGATGTGAATTTTATTTTAAGTTTAAAGGAGAATACACTAGTGAAGGACTAGATGTACTGCAATCATTGATTGACAACACAAGTAAATATGAAATAACAATTTTTTAATTTAAAAAAGATGATTTTTTATTCAAAGTTGAAAACTCATACAAATCTAGCAAACTCTATAGAAGAGATGCATACCTACTATTCTACTACATAGCTTCAAATTAAGCCCATCATAAACTGAAATTTTACACACCCTTATCCTATGAAATTAAAATAGATTGTCAAATGAGGACAAGTTAACTACAAATTAAGAACATGCTAGGAAATTATTTAACTTGGGTAAACCCAACCTAGTCAAGTCATGACTCGCAGCCCATCAGAAAAAAATGAACTAAGTGGATGTGTTGGAAATATGTCCAAAACAACTAATTTCACTTGCTTAAAACAAAACCTAGATCACCCCACTTAATCTATTGATGAAAGTATCTAAAACTACCTCCACTCTAAAGACCTTTAAAAATACAAATTATAAAAATATAAAAAATACCAAACAATAAGAATTGTGATAATAATTCCCATTGAATGCCTCTAGATTTCCATTAGATTAGTTTTCCTCTCTAAGAAGCAAAAGGCCCTATTACATTGATATTTTCCAACAAATGATTGAATGTTCTTCAATTTATCCCCTCATGAATCACTTTGATTGATGAGTAAACTATCCTACATATACCACTTGATAGAGAGGAATTTATTGATTCTTCAATACTTTAACAAAGCCATCACCGACCTGATCTTTGTTTAATAGAGAAGTACAAATTCAAATAAAGATCAGAATCTAATTTTTTTAACAAACAGATCCATCAGAATTCCCTTCAATTGTTTATCTCCACTATATGTTTTTAGCAGGTGGGTATCGTTTCTACAAATGAAAATGTGAGGAAAAAAAGAACTGATTGCGGGCTATAATACATATCGCCAAAGATATTTCAAAAGAAGTTTATGTATTAAAGTGAAGAACTTTAGATTCAATATCTCGTTGGCAAAAGCCATTGATATGCCGAGACAGATATATAATGCTTGAGTTGGTATTATATATAATTTGCATATATGCACTGTTTTTTCAAATGCCCCGTTTTTACTGTTTTCACTGTTCTAGAAACCTCTTTATTCAGAGATTTTTATTTCAAAAATATAAATTATGCATATAAACAGAATAAGCCAGACATAGATGCACACAAAAAAATTGTACAAGCTGCTGCTGTTTTGTTCTATTTTTTTTTATATATATATTTCCAGACAGCTCTAAGATTATGTTATTGTTTTTATTTTAGTATAATTTATACAATGTTATATTATAAAACCATTTTTTTCAATCAAATTTCTATATTTGATATGACAAGTTGTGGGTAGAAAACTGTTTCAAAAATAAGTTTACTTTCAACATATTTAAACCTTAAATTTATAATCAATTCAATTTAGAATTATAACAAATTGAGAAAAGACAATAATTATGTTGAACCACTAATAAATTGATCTTGAGTGGGAATGAAAGGTATTTATATTTTATTTTATAATTTTTCACTATGAAGTGACAATAAATTATGACATTTTAAGATTGTTAGTGTATAGTAGATTATTCACCATCTTTAATACACTTTAATTCACTATCTTTAATACACTTTAATTATTACAATACATTATTGAAGATGTTTCAAAAGAGAAAACTATACCACCTACAATATGGTTCCTTGTATTCCTTTGTTGTAACATCCCATGTAGACTACTAAAAGTCCAAGCTAAAATTCCTTTAAGTTAACAATTTAAAAATAATATTAATATCTCGACACAAATTAATCTGCAAATGAAGTTATCATTTAACTCTTTAAGTATCTTAGACACCAATTTATTTCTAGTTGATGTGTTAGTTGGATTATGAATAACCAAACTTTAGTCGTCATTGTTAAAAATAGGTTAAATTATCTCATCCAACCTTTTACTCTGGGATGATCTAGACTTCTTAGATTATCATGACCTTTTTCATTATAATGTCATTATAATCAAAATTTAACTAACCTATATTCCATGAAATGTAAATTCATAAATTCTTTCTATCTAAATTTTATTGTGAATATGAAGGAGAATACAATAGTGATGGGCTAGATGTATTGCAACATATGAAATAATAATTTTTTAAGTTAATTTTTTTAATTATTATTCAAAGTTGGGAGTTCATAGAAATCTAGCAAACTCTATAGAAGATATGTATGCCTACCACTCTACTACATAACTTCAAATTAAGCCCATTTATACATTTTCAAGAGAAACTACAAATATACAAAAAATAATAAATTATTGCTTCCATCATAAACTAAAGATTCACACACCTATGTCCTAAGAAGTTTAAATAGATAGATAAATAGGGGAAAATTAGCTACAAATTAAAAAATGCTAAATACTTATTTAATTTTGGTAAACTCAACTTGGTGGAGTCGTGGCTCCTAGCCCATCAAGCAAAATTGGTCTACTTTGATGTGTTGGTGTAGAGGAGGGGGACCAATTGCTCAGGATCCTAGGTCATGGGAGGGTCTAGAACAATAGGTTGTCTTGATCTACCTCAAGCTAAGGAATATTTCAAGAGAGTTTATGGTTTTAAAGGTTGAAAGGAAGAACAAACAAGTTGTTGTTGTCCTTTATCAAGCCTAAATGTTTTGGGAAGTTAGGTGAGAGAGTTTCCAGAGTTTGGATTGTAACTTAAGTATCTCACTACCAGAGGACTACATTAGGAGACATGAACAACAGTGCGACATGTTAGCGTTTCAGTGGGGTGTTGGCATCCATACGGGTAGAAAGCGTAAAGTATAGTCTAAAAGCTAAGGAAACTTACTAACAACCTAACAAATGTGGTTTAATGCAATGACAAAAGGAAAGAAGTTGAATAATAGAATAACAAGAAGAATACTTTAACTTAATCCAAACTACGAATTGATAAAAGAGGGTGAAGAAAGAACACCTTCCTACCCAAGATTTTATATCTTTAAAGTCTTCATTCAACAAGCAACCTACACACACAAGATGGAAAAATTTTGGGGTTGTGAATAGAGGACTACCATAGTCAATCCCCCGCTTTGGTGTTTCCACCTCCATGGACAGCTAATATAACAATGATAGGAGAAATATTATAAAGAAAGATATTGAAATGAAAGTATTAAGCACTATGCTAAACAACAATATGCTATGAAAAGAATACAATAATGTAAGAGAAAAGGAAAATAGAGTGATATCACATTCAACCGCTTGCACTCAAGGAAAATGGGAGGAGTGAACTCGTAAGATTGCAAATGTCGATGTTACTACAACGACGAAGAGAGTGAGTCCACAAAACACCAACTTGCAACTTCAATGGAGGTGAGAATGTTGTGAATGAAGTGTGTGGATAGTAGCTCAAGTGTGTGAATGATCAAGAGAGAGTGAAAGAATGGAAGAGAGAGTGAAAGAATGGAAGAGATAGTCATTTGAAGATGAAATTGGAGGCAAAAGAGTCATTTGAGGTCGGTCAAGGGAGAAGAGACATTACTCGTCATCTCCAATGGAGAATTGTAATTCCTCTACGGACTCCATAGGCAAGAATTTTGTTAGGATGATAGTGTGTTGTACAAACGTTTACGTGCCACACTAGCATCCTAGATATAATATCCTCCACTAACACAAAAAATAGCTACTAAGTGGATGGGAAGTGAATGAAGGACATATAATTTTATTATCAAACTTGATTTCTAAGGTAGGAGGTACGTAAATGTACAATTTGTAGGGGGTGCAAATTCACAACATTATATTTTGTCCCCTCTTTAGTGAGCATAAGTGTTAGAGAATGCATGGTAAACTAGTGTGAAAGCTGAGAAATGTATACCCGAACCATCAAGGAAGCAGACCACAATATGACACACTTGAATGCACATGAAGAGGAGATGGCTCCATAGGTACTCGGTCCTAAGGAGAGTTGAAAAAATGCACTGGAGGCCCTCAAACTTATGGAAGTTGAACAAAAGGCTCTGCAGGTGCTCAATCCTACAAAGGAGGCACCGTAGGTGCTCTATCTTGAAGGAAGCTAGATGTGAAAGGCTTCACAAAGTTTGTTAGGCCCTTATAGGTGCTCGCTCTTGCAAGGAAAGCTTGAGGTGCTCAATCCTCCAAGCTTGATTTGAAAAAGAAGTTTCATAGGTGCTCGGTCCTACAAAGCAACATGTTAATCCACAAACAAAACATGTTAGATATCAAAAATCCGTGCAGGTAGATAGACAGTCAGTCATGCAGATAGTCAACAATTGAAGGAGAAGCTTTCAAAGGGGTCCCTCGGGAACCCTTCAAAAGAAAGGGGTCCACTCAAGGGAGGCTCTGTTTGAAAGGTAATATCATTTTTTGCAAACGATTCTAGCATTAAGGAATCCTTCTGAAATATCTCTTTCATCATGGAATTTGAAATGAAGAATAATCCCTCACAAGGGTAAGTTTTTAGACTTCATCAAAAACAGTACTCTCTTTGCAAAGGAAATTTTTTAGATTCTTTATTTACGAATTTGTGACAAAAGAAAAATTTCGCTAGGGGACCTTGTTGAAGAATATAGTGTTTTTTTGAAAAATAATGCATGTTCAATGAGGGATTCATTGGCCACCAAATACACCTTTTGAAAATCAAAGCAGTATGATAGCCCCCCTTAGGATGGTGCATGTTGAGCACAAAGGCACATGACATCCTAAGGAGAGAGAAGAAAGTGATGTTGTGTCTCGTGATACATGAGAAGATTTAATCATGGAAATGTTGTCACACACATGAGGGACAACACATAGGCACCACAACATCATGAAGAAAGCAAAGAAGAGAGAACGATACAAAGGAAATATAAGAAAAGATGAAGAAAACAAGAGACAGGGGATTTGATATTTCGGGGTTAGAATTTCTCATAGATATAAATAGATAGATCTATAATATATATATATGAACTGTCACCATGCCAATAAGAAAGTAGTTGATGATAAAGCCACGATACCCTTTAGCTAGGGGGACCCGAAAAGACAATTCACTTCTTTATCTGATACCCTTCATAGTACAATGTCCCAACTTTTAGAACAAAAAATGATTACCTTACCTCCAGTAAAAACACCCGATCCTAATAAGCCTTTACCCGCGAGCTTTAGATTAAATTCTTATTGCCATTAGCACCGAAAAAATGGACATGACATGGAACATTGCAAGCATCTTAAACATCTTGTGCAAGACCTCATTGATTTTTGTCGTCTTTTTGTTGGAGGTGTTAGTGATCAAGGAAATAAGTCTGTTACCCCTCCTAACCAAAATTTGTAAATCTTTACCAACCCCATGCCAAAATATACTAAATTTCATTCGTCAAAGCCAGTGAAACTACAAAGAATGATGTGATGAATGTTGACACAGATGATGATAACAATGATTCTATTCAACATTATCCTATCGAAAATGATCCTATGGATGAAATGGCAGGAGTGATAGACATCATTCCTCATAAGGGCCGAACTAAGAATCCTCTTGACATTACTTTCTCCTCTAAGCATATACTTAAATATGCACCCAATGGTCATCTTTACATAGTTGGTCAAATCTATGGCAAGCCCACTAATGGGATACTAATAGATCCTACCTATGGAGAGAATGTGATCACCGATGAATTCTTACTTTTGCATAAGCTCTATCAAGACATATACGATAAACCAAAATCATGGATCAACACACATAACGGTTTTTCTTGCCTAACAATGGGATTAATCACTCTTCCTTTACAAATAGGACCGAAAACATTAGATGTCTCATTCTTCATCATCACATAGTTGGGCCAATTTTGTGTGAAGTTAGGCCATCCATGGATTCACTCCATGAAAGTTGTCCCTTCGATTGTGCATAAATGCTTAAAGTTTCCCTTTGACAATGAAGTATTCACTGTCCACCATAGTGGCTTTAACCCCTTGTCTTCCAAAGGAAATTTTCCCTTAGATTTCTTTTGGCACAAGCCTATGGAACCTATAAAATTGTGAGAAGACTTCTTTTTCTTGTCTTATCAAAATTTCAAGGCAAAGAAAATAGAAAAATTATCCCTTCGAAACATGTCTCCACCCACCACTGAACCTACCATTATAGACGAAACCATGATTGAGCCTATAGAAGCTCCAAACAACCAAGACCAAATTAAGACAGAACCTTCACCTACATCCTACAAATGACCAAGAGACAATGGAAACAACCTCGTCACACCTTCTAGAATAAAACAAGTGTACAAAGTCAAAGAGAAAGTGTTTGAACAACCTCCTGTGGTTACTTTTGTTCCTCCCCTTAGGGAAGAAAAGAAACCTATGGTTGATCAACCTACTCCTACACAAATGTAACTTGAAAACAAAACTAAAAGAAATAGAGGTGCTAGAGAGTGTAGGTGTAGACGTTGTGCCCTTGCTCACAAGTTACTTGAAGAATTAAACAAAGAGAATCAAAACCCAAACTTGACTGAAGCAATTCATGATGAGCCTCCCCCTTCATCGACACAAAACACTCCAATACAACAACCACAACAAGATTTGAACTCTTCCATGGACATTATCATTCGACCTTTAATTGTGATTAACTTGGATGATGATGTCGAGGTTGCTAAAATTGATGAAGAGGTGCATAATGAATTGAATACATTATTTTCCTCTTCCATTAGATTAGATGAAAAATCTTCTACAAAGAGTGTTGAACTTGGTACTGATCCTAGTTTGGCACTTGCTATTGTCCCTTTTGCTAGTTTTTTGCCTTCAGTATACAAGGAACACGATTGGGATATGGACGACCTACTAATAGGTTGGCTCGCATGTGCCTTACTTTCCTTTTGCATTATTTCTTTTTCACTATCTTTTGTGTGATTTCCTGTGCATGATGTGATCCCTTGTGGCATTTTGTTTGATGTTCTCTCTCTTTGTGACATTCCTCTATTTGTACCTTCATTCTTCTCTATGTCGTAAATCTTTTCATTTTTTCATTTTATGTTTTTCATTTGTCTTGTGTTTTCCTTTTGGGGATGATGCAAGGCATCAAGACATTCATGTCTTTTCCATGTTGACCCAAAAAAATAAAATATTTTCTTTATTTCTTTTCATTTGTCTTGTGTTTTCCTTTTGGGGATGACACAAGGCTTCGAGACATTTATGTCTCTTCCATGTTGACCCAAAAATTTTTTCTTTGTTTTCACTCTCTTTGTGTCATTATTCCAGTTCTATGTGTATTTGGGGAATGATGAAAATTTCGGGCTCTCTAAAAACATTGTAACAAGAACATATTGACCCCAAATCCATAGATCTCTTATGTGTTTGGTGTTTTCATTCTGGGGGAAACCCCTCTTCTCTTTTTTCCTTTGCATGACATGGCTTTACTTGGAAACATATGACTTGGCATAGGGCTTTCCAAGTTGGCTCTCATGTCTTCTTTATTGTTAGAATTTATCATTTGCTACATTAAATTTATTACTCACAGTATGGTGTTTAGCAATTTCTTTAAAGTGGGGGCATACATTGGCATTATCCTTTTGCATTTTTCTTTTCACAGTTCATGGTGCAGTTTTCTTATTTCATACGATGCGTTTTTCATTTTGTGGATGAAATTGGGTGTGATGTCCTTCAAGAGCGTGATCTCTCTTAGCATATTATATTTCTCTTGGTGCCTTGATGCAACATATTACATCCCCTAAGTTGTGAATTTTATATTCTTTGATTGGTCCTCTCTTGGAAACATTAGGTACAATGTTCCCTAGGTGAAAGACCTCGCAAGAATATTTTGCATTTGTATTTATATGGCCACCTTGCATAACACAACTTGCATGCTTGTAGAGACATCTTGTTTGTTCATGAGCTCCAAGCATACCAAGTTTTTCTTGCTTTGTGAAGCTGAAAAATCATTTTTTCATGGTGCCTTATTAGAGTTATCAAGAGGTATAACTTTGGTATGGTTTGAGCGAGAAGCTCGACCGAGCCATGATTTTCCCCATAGCCACTTGCATGTGTGTGTGAGTACATACAAGCCATGAGTGTATGTTTCTCACCTTCTTGGAATTCTCACCTAGTGGACAGTGAGGAGTTTCATTGCCATAGAGTGAGTGAAATTTTTAGACAAACAACTTAGATCTGATCCATATCGCGATGGGAAAATGGTCGAAGCTTGATCTGACTCTTTTCTTCTTACCTTTTCTCTCTTTTGTCTTTGACAATCCATTCTTGTTCCTTTTTGTTTCTCTTCATATCATTCTCATGTGTGTTATTTTTTTCCTATGTTGGTTTACAATGGGATCTTGATCCTAGGGGCTTGATCACCCCTCTCGATCATTGTCATCTCATCTTACTGGAATTGGTACACTTGGACCCCTATCGATGTGTGTTCATCTACTTTAGTGTGATTTTTAAGAAATTTAATCCTCTCACTAAAGTGGGGGATAAATGTAGTCGTGTAAAAAGTATCCCTTCTACTTTTCTTGGCTTGTTTAGGCCCTCCTTGTGAACTAGGCTTAATGTTTCCTTGATTTAGTGTTGTAATTTGGTTGACACATTCACATTAGGTCTTGGGCCCTTGTGAACTAATGAATTTAAATGGTACCTTGCTAAAGTGTTATGAAGTTTTGTAACACACTTTAACACTTTTCTAAAGGTTTTATTAATTAACTAAACCTAATTAACATATTTTTAATCAAAATAAACCTTAATTTGGTGCAGGGCACCATGTGAATTTCACGCCTCCATGAGGCAACTTTGTAAATTTTAAAACTTTGGTTGTACTTTGTTTGTAATGAGGCCATATTTGGACCATTTCTAATGCATTTGAGTCATTTGATTAGGATTTTAGGTAAAGTGTGTGGTCAAGTTGTCAAACAATGCAAAATCTTGCAAATATTGTCAAAATGCAAAAAATACAAGAAGTTGGAATATGAGCAGTCACTTTTGTAATAGGAATAGTTGGATGATAGAAACTGAAGGGGAAGCAAAGATAACTGATGTAGTATGTTTAAAGAGTCTTGTGAAGGTGATGAAATTTGGTGGAGAACATTGTATCTCAAGAAATTTTGAACAAACACTTTGTTTTCCTATAGATTCAACATTTTTCTCTTGTTTTTGCAAGCAGTGTATGACCTGTACAACAACACCAGGTCATAATTTGAATTGGATTTAATAAATTAGTGTGTTAGCTTTCAAATAAGCTTGATTTGAGGAAAATTCATTGAGAAAAAAACTTGTTTGAGTCATTCTTCTATAAATTGTCCTTAAACCCTCATTTTAAGGGTTTGAGAGTCTAAAAAGGGAATAAAAATCCATCCCACCAATGGAAACCTTTGTAAATCAATGGGATGGGTTTGTTTAGGTTGGTTTCCATTTTGTTGTGCTTGCAGGTGTAGGGGAAGGCTAGTTTCATGAAATTTTTGCTACCGATGTTGATTTGTTTTATGATTTTTTGAGCATGAATGCATGGATAGAGTTTAGAGTTTGAAGAAAAGACTTTGAAAATGAGTGGAAAATGGTTTGGAGGTCTAAAGTACAGAGATCCAATAAACCCTCATGCAAACTAGCTGAATTAGGCCTTCAGGACATCAAGACAGTCATTTTTTGGAGGTTACTTTTCAAAACAACCCTAGTCACTTATTGGATATGTTAAAGGAAAACCAAAAGGGTGTCTAGAATGGCAATTATTTTGTAGTTTTGAAGAGTATTCTGAAATTTATGCTATGTTTTCACTATTTGGAGGGCTATAAGCAAATAGGCCTCTTGGGTATGAACTATGGAATAATGAAGGAACCATGGTTCTAAGGGAGTTTGGTTGGCTTATTCTAGTTAATATTATGATGTATAAGGTGTATCAAAGATTCATTGAAGGTTTGGCGTCTTGAAACCTCCATTTGGTGTATTTGTAGCTTTTGAACCCATGTTTCATTGAAGTGAATTTGTGAGTGTTTATGCGATCTATCAAAATCAGTGCTTTATGTCTTTGGAAACCTTTGAAGCCCACCATGCTCTACATAAATTGGTATTAGAGCTGGTTGATCTGGTGGATTATGAAGTGTGTTTGTTGCAGGTGCTTGTGGTCCATCTTAAAGCTACAAGAGAGAAAGCGTTATGAGAAGGTGTGTTTGCTACAGACATGGAAGAGGTTTGTGATCACTATCCTCCAATAGAGATGAAGTTGGGGAGAAGTTGCAGAGAGTTCCTCGACTGAGAAAGAGAGTGGGAAGAGGAAGCATCTTCTAGGATCTTTTTTGGGTAGATGGATAGAATGTGTGATGAAGCAGTGAGAGAGATGGGTATATGCCTGAGGAAGAGCACATGAAGAATGCAACCATTTCAAACTATGAAGATGTTGAAGAAATAGGTATGAAACATAATTTAATTTTGGAGGGAAATGATATTGAGTTGGTGTTCAATTTTGCTTCTTTGAAAGTCAAGGAAGAATTGATTTTGGAAATGCAATAATGGGTTAAGAAACATGTTTCTAGGATGGTAGAAGAAGGTTGAATGACAAGTAAAAAGGCATGTTCAACATAATTTTCAGAGGAATAATAGGTCAAGGATCAATCATCAAATGGAAGACAACATTCAACAATGAAGAATCAATTAAAGACAAAGGGAAAATACAGATTTTCAGCTGTTGATGAGTGCAAAGACCACTTGGAGGTTGAAGAATGACATTGATAAGATTGAATCAATTGTGTAGCACTGTCCTCAAGAGGACTTGAGGAATTTTTTTTCCTAGGAGTATGGTGTAGGGCACCATGTGAATTCCATGCCTCCATGAGGCAACTTTGTAAATTTCAAAACTTTGGTTGTATTTTTTTTGTAATGAGGCCATATTTGGACCATGTCTAATAAATTTGAGTCATTTGATTAGGTTTTTAGGTAAAGTGTGGGGTCAAGTTGTCAAATAATGCAAAATCTTGCAAATATTGTCAAAATGCAAAAAATGAAAGAAGTTGGAATATGAACAGTCACTTTTATAATAGGAATAGTTGGATGATAGAAACTAAAGGGGAAGCAAAGATAACTGATTTAATATGTTTAAAGAGTCTTGTAAAGGTGAGGAAATGTGGTGGAGAACATTGTATCTCAAGAAATTTTGAACAAACACTCTATTTTCCTAAAAAAATCAACATTTTTCTCTTGTTTTTACAAGCATTGTATGGCCTATACAACAACGCCAGGTCATAATTTGAATTGGATTTGATAAATTAGTGTGTTAGCTTTCAAATAAGCTTTATTTGAGGAAAATTCATTGAGAAAAAAACTTGTTTGAGTCATTCTTCTATAAACTATCCCAAAACCCTCATTTTAAGGGTTGAGAGTCTAAAAAGGGAATAAAAAGCCATCCCACCGATGGAAACCTTTGTAAATCAGTGGGATGGGTTATTTTAGGTTGTTTTCCAATTTTATTGTGTTTTCTTGTGCATGGGAAGCCTAGTTTCATGAATTTGTTGCTGCCCTAGTGGATTTTGTTTATGATTTTTGAGCATGAATGCATGGCTAGAGTTTAGAGTTTGAAGAAAAGACTTTGGAACAGAGTAGGAAATGGTTTAATAAGCATATACAGACCATATTTGATGTGTCTTGGTCCTTGGTGAGGAGTTTGAAGGTCTAAAGTACAGAGATCCAATAAACCCTCTTGCAAACTAGTTGAATTAGGCCTTTAGGACAACTGGACAGTCATTTTTTGGAGGTTACTTTTCAAAACAACCCTAGTCACTTGTTGGATATGTTAAAGGAAAACCAAAAGTGTATCCGGAATGCCAATTATTTTGTGGGTTTGAAGATTATTCTGAAATTTATGCTCTGTTTTCACTATTTGGAGTGCTACAAGCAAATAGGCCTCTTGGGTATGAACGGTGGAATAATGAAGGAACCAAGGTTCTAAGGGAGTTTGGTTAGCTTATTCTAGTTAATATTATGATGTCTAAGGTGTATTAGAGGTTCATTGAAGGTTTGGTGTCTTGAAACCTCTATTGGGTGTATTTGTAGCTTTTGAAACCATGTTTCATTGAAGTGAATTTGGGGGTGTTTAGGTGATCTATCAAAATCAGTGCTTTATGTCTTTGGAAACCTTTGAAGCCCACCACACAAATATTGTCAAAATACAAAAATGCAAGAAGTTGGAATATGAACAGTCACTTTTGTAATAGGAATAGTTGGATGATAGAAACTGAAGGGGCAACAAAGATAGCTGATGTAATATGTTTAAAGAGTCTTGTGAAGGTGAGGAAATGTGGTGGAGAAAATTGTATCTCAAGAAATTTTTAATAAACACTCTATTTTCCTATAGATTCAACATTTTTCTCTCATTTTTGCAAGCATTGTACATCCAGTACAACAACAACAAGTCATAATTTGAATTGGATTTGATAAAGTAGTGTGTTAGCTTTCAAGTAAGCTTGATTTAAGGAAAATTCATTAAGAAAATAATTTGTTTGAGTCATTCTTCTATAAACTATCTTGAAACCCTCATTTTAAGGGTTTGAGAGTCTAAAAAGGGAATAAAAAGCCATCCTATTGATGGAAACCTTTGTAAATCGGTGGGATGGGTTAGTTTAGGTTGTTTTCCAATTTGATTGTGCTTGCAAGTGCATGGGAAGGCTAGTTCCATGAATTTTTTGATGCCCTAGTGGATTTTTTTTATGATTTTTGAGCATGAATGCATGGCTAGAGTTTAGAGTTTGAAGAAAAGACTTTCGAAATGAGTGGGAAATGGTTTAATAAGGATATACAAACCATATTTGATGTTTCTTGGCCCTTGGTGGGGAGTTTGGAGTTATGAAGTATAGAGATATAATAAACCCTCATGCAAACTAGTTGAATTAGGCCTTTAGGACAACAAGATAGTCATTTTTTGGAGGTTACTTTTCAAAACAACCATATTCACTTGTTGGATATGTTAAAGGGAAAAACAAAGGTGTCTAGAATGCCAATTATTTTGTGGGTTTGAACATTATTCTGAAATTTATGCTCTGTTTTCACTATTTGGAGTGTTACAAGCAAATAGGCCACTTGGGTATGAACGATGGAATAATGAAGGAACCAGGGTTCTAAGGTATTTTGGTTGGCTTATTCCAGTTAATATTACGATTTTGAAGGTGTACTAGAGGTTCATTGAAGGTTTGGTGTCTTGAAACCTCCATTGGGTGTATTTGTAGCTTTTGAAATCATGTTTCATTGAAGTGAATTTTTGAGTGTTTAGGTGATCTATCAAAATTAGTGCTTTATGTCTTTGGAAACCTTTAAAGCCCACCATACTCTACATCATAATATTACCTTATTTTTAAGTGTTGTAACACACTTTCACACTTCTTTAGGCTTGTCATTAATAATTGGGCTTTATTATGCTTTAATTGGCCCTATTTTGCATCCACAAGTCTCATTTGTTACATATTTTCAAGGATAATCCTGACACAAATCAATATCTAATCATAATTTAGGTGTTTCAATTTTGAGTTTACAAGAGCATTCAAGTGTTCACAAGATCATTCAAGAGCAGATTATCAAGCATTTTAGAGTAGCATTCAAGCATCAATCGTCATGTCAAATATTTCATCCATCATGTTTGTTTTTGAGCTAACAATTATGATGTAGGGTTATGATTCAAGAAAAAGTTCTATTCAAGATCTATCACCTTCAAGCAGGAGTCAAGATCTACATCCATTGGAACCATCTCATACATGTTTGTATCCTTTTATTGCTAGGTTTTGGTGAGTTGCAACGTCTCATTTTGTTCATTCATCATTCTTCATTCTATTTCAAGGTTTAATTACCTACAAGGGGTTTGACCAAGGAAAACCCCTATCCACTAACCCAACAACATTTTTCCTTCTTCTTTGTGTGTGATTTGTAGACCTAGGTTGCATATTTTTGAAGGAGCAAGATTGGAGAAAAGTTGTCAAGAGCTCAAAGTTGTCAAAGTTGTCATCAAGCCTTGGAGAACATTGGAAAAGATCTACAGGTTGTAAATGAGATATTTGAATCTGGAAACTTGCAGAGGTAGATTGAGTAGACTGAGGATAGCAAGATCAACCTTTGAAGCTTCAAAAAATCCTACTTGGACTGATTCGCTACTTTTGGTGAATGAGTCCTAGTTTTAGTCAATTTTAGAATTTTGCAGACTCACATACCCATTTGGTCGATTCTTTTTCTCGCACAAAAACCCAATTTTTGGACTGATTCACCCATCTTGGTGAATGAGTCCCAGTCAGCCATAAAAGAAAAAATTCTAGTGTTCCAAACCTCCATCCAACCATTCCAGATTTCCAAGTGCACCTCTTCCTTTCTGTAGTTTTCTATGTTGTTTCATTCACTTTTCTAGGTCATTTCATGTTACTTTGCATTCAATTAGGGTTTAGTGTTGCATCTTGAATTTCATTATCTTTTCCAAGTCTAAACTTGGTGGTGAACCTCTTATTAGTCTACTTTCAACCCCTAGGACAACCCTATTGCAAGATCTCTTTCTCTTTTGCATTGAGATCTCTAGGGTTATCCTTGAATGGAATAGCTTGAAAGTGGGTGTGATAGCACTTAATAATAATAATTATTCCCCACCCTTTTTTCCCTTGTTCCAAAAGGTAATTTTGGATAGGGGGTAAAAGAAACCTTCCCTCCAAATCCATCAAAAAGTGAAGAAATGTGAAGAGACATGTTATCCCTTCACTTTGTTGGTCCCCAACTTTATTTTGGTAAATTCTAAGAAGTTGCAAATTCCTATGCTCAAATATTGTTGGAAGTTGACCAATGAATAAGAGAAAAATCAATTACCTGTTTTACTTTAGGCTCTACAAAACCTAGGGGTAGTTTTTCAATGCACACTAGATTCTACATAAGATTAATAGTTTAACCACAATGTTTAAAGAAAATTAAATATTCATACAAATTAAGTAAGGATTTACCAGATTTGGTAAGTTTTTTGTATGTTCCTTGTACCATTAATGCTTAAGTATGAAAAGAATAAAATTGAAAAAAATACTCATCTATTGATTATCATTCTTTTTATATGAGTGGGTTAGATGGGATTTCCTATAGACTAGTCAATGACTATTTAATAAAATTCAAAGTTATCACACATTGCCATCATTTTTCCTTGACAAATATATTTATATTGGTTTAAGATATATATTATTTCCTTAAAATGATAAAAATGAAGGATATAGCTTAATCTAACACAAACCTACTTAATAATCCCTTGTTAATTTTATGTTTGTTATTATCATTATAAAATATTTATAGTATTCGTTCAATACAAACTTACAAGAATAAGCAATTCAATATTATAAATAACTACGAATATAATTATAACCCTTCACTATTATTCTCAAAGAAATATAATAAGACAAAGGAGACAATTATTAAGAAAATCACTCATTCATATAAGATAGCCAAATAAAGTGTCTCAACAAAAGCTAACAAACAACATGGAATTATTTTTTTCTTCAAATAAGTGTGGTATACAATGTAGAGGATTATTCTCTCACTAGTCCAACCTATTTATAAATGAAATATCTAATCCATAAATAAATAAATAAGTCAACTTTTAGAATGTCCCCATAGATGAGTGGAAATTTCCACCTTAAAGCTCTACAAGATGAAATTTAAAAAAATTGCCTATAGAAGAACACATAAAGCCCTTATGAGGAATTCACAACCTCCCACAAGTTACTAGAATTATTATATAATGGAGATAAAACTCTAAATTTTTACACCTAGGTGAAGAAATTGCACTTGGTATATCACAAAGATATGAGAAAAGGTGAAGAAGACTAGAAATTATCTAGAATTGTTGGCATCAATGATGTCAAAGGAGATAGTGAGAGTGTAGAAATCAAGGACTCCCAGTAAAATTCAAAATATGAACTTGGGAAAACCTTCATCATCTTAACTATCTATTTGATCAATACTCGTAAGGTCATATACACATCCAACAAAACTTGGAGATGTAATGTGAACAATTGTAGGTTAATAAGAGAGCACTAGTGGTCTTGTGACGAAAGATATAGATGAACTACCAATTATAGATAGAAATGGGTAAATGACCCATTTTTTTAAAGTGATATAGCTCCTCCACCTCATGAAATGGAAGATAGCTAATGGTAATCTCCCTATTTCTTCATGTAATTGATCATTTTCATACTAAGTGTTCACATAATTCAAATGAATTTGACGTTTCTTGACCTAATACTTTCACCCTTGAAAAAATTAGGTATTTCAAACCATGACCAAGTAAAATGTTCTAAAAAAGAATCAATTAACATAATAAAAAATTTGGAGACTCCTAAAAATCTCCTTAACAACTCAACTATATGCATAATTGAATATAATCTCAATTATAAACCCTATGTACCTATTATAACTAAAAAATGTTGTTAAATGCCCTTCTAATCCCATATTAACAAGGCTTGCACTAACCACTAATCCTCAAAACACTATTAATTTAAAAAATATATTGCATCATATTACCAGATATGTGCTTACATACTACATGAAAATATTCATAATACTTCTTAAGCATGTTAAATGTCAAAATACTAGGTCTATGAAAATTTAGCAACCCATCTAGCAAAACCATCATCAAGAGGCCATTGGAAATCAATAATTTTTTTAGCTTATGTTGATATGTATACTATCAAATTCTAGCAATATATTTTACTTCTTTTATAAAACTATCTAGCCAAGACTCTAATTTTAATAGTTTGTCCAATTTTAAATTCCATAAATTTGGGTCAATTTTATCCCCTTGGATTATTTATGTGACAAGTACAAGGGTGGTGCTCTATAATTTATCCTTCCATCTTACTAATGATTTTATGCCAACATTATCATCAAGTATAAATGGGAATCAACGCTCCTCCAATTCCTTAAATTTCTTATCTTTTAATGTCGTGTCAATTCTAATCTACTTTGATATTTAGACACTTCATTTATTATTCCTACCACCTTATCTATTATTCAAATATTCCCTAGAGCATTGAGATTTTAATTGAAATTTCCAAAAATTGTATTCATAATCAAAATTCTCTAGATCTATGTATTCATTTTTTTCCTTAAGGTTAAGTCATGTTTATAATTATCTTTAGCTTTTCTCAAGTTATCGTAGCACTCCCATATGTTATCAACCTTATGCAACACACATGAAACTATATGATAAAAAATGGTACTAATTAAATAGACATATGTAACTCCCTTAGGTTTATATGCCATTTTTATATCTTAATCTCTCTTTAGTTCTTCCTTTAAACCCTTTTATTCTCAGCATAAGAGTGTCCCTGTCTTTCTTGGGTATACCTGCTAAAGAGGATAGTTATTTTTCCTTCGCTTATATTATTTTTTTATGTTGCACCACCATATATTTATCCTTATTATACTCATGTAATAAATTGGTAAGTTCTTGTAGCTTGTCATAATCTTCGTATAATTTCCTTGATATTTCTTCGCTAAACAAAGTAGTAACTACCACTAAAGATGTATCTTAAGGTTTAGTAGTATCCCCTATTCTTCTAAAAATCAAATCCTCCAATGGCTTGGGATACTTGAGGTTTATTATTTTCTAGAGTGATGCCTCATATAGCCAATGTGTTATAGTTGTGTTGAATTCTAGCCCAAAGTAGATACTCATTGCCTACTCCTCAATCTCAATAATATCATCCTCAATATCCTACCTTCTTACTATATCTAATACAATCTCATATGAAATTTATCATCTAGGTAATCTAGTAGGTAGTCATTTTCCTTGACTATTATCCTATTGTCTTCTTAGGTCATATGAGTAGTATCAATATCAATTTATTTTTGGATACCCTGAATAACATCTTCTTGACTACATTCTTTACTTTGCTCATTCTCATATTTTCTTCTCTACATTTATATTTTTCTTCATCTTGATTAGTAGCACTTTGAATTCAATAAAATTTATAGAATCATCATCATGGAGGAAATATGCACATGTTAATGTGCTAACATCTTGTACAACCTAATCTCCCTCTTCAAATCTTAACAATGTTATATTCTAGGTAATATTAGTCAAAATTTTCCTCCTAAGAAAATAAATAGCTTGTTGGATCTATCTTTCCTCAGGGGAATTTTCCCCACTTGTTTCTATGACTTCATAATTTACAACATGATAAGTATTCATTATCTTTAAAGTATTCCAAGGTGCTTGGCTGCCACTCATGGATGTAGTAGATAACTTTGGAGTTAGAGAAATTGGTTGCTCAACTTTCTCCAAGTCTAGTTCTTTCTCTTCATTAACAATTTCTATGGGGATGAATTTTGGGATGAGTATAGGAGGCACTACTCTAAAAATATTAACATTTTCAAGAATTATCTTCATTATTTCAATTTAATTTTGACCTCCAAGAATACTCCTTTATAACTACTATCAATCAATTTCCTTCTTTCAACTATGGGGATGTTTCCCTAGTTTCTCCTTATAAACCCATTCTCTTTTTTTTTTTAGAAAATCCTTATTACGCATTAATTTTCATCATATTCATACTCATACCTATCCTACCTACATATTTTATAAGTTTATCAATAAAATGTTATGAATGAATATATTTTTGTTATTGGCTAATTGAATTCTATATCTAGACAATTTTAAATCTAACAATTCTAGACCCTCCTTAGATGTTATATTGAAGTTAGATAGTTTTAAGTTAGGTGGGGAAAAGGATCCCTTTATGTGTTGTCTCAAATTATTTTTTCTTAGTTATTGATTTACCACATGGCCTCAATAAATGACACTCTCAGGCACCCAAAAAGGAAGAATATAATGTTTTACCTCTACTCCATACACTTTGATTATTGTGAAATTGTTGTGATAGAATTAATCATCCAAATTATGTTTAATTAGAGCTTCAAGGTTTACATGCTTAGGTCTTAGAAACAGTTAAATCTCCAAAATTCTACCTCTCATGTAGCCTAGTGAATTTAAAATTCTAGTCTCAAAAAACAACTCAAATGAACAATAGTCATAATCTTGATAATACATATCCCATATATAGGTCCATATTTATATAGGGTTGGGGATTCCCTTTGATGAGATAAGATTCACCTTGAGAGTTGTGTCCCAATAATCTCTCTATAAGGATAATAATATATAGAGCAAGAAAGAATACCATGTAAATGATGGTATCCTTTTGTCAACCTTCAATGATACCATCTGTTTATGAATTTATTTTGTTAAAATTGAAGTTAAATCAACATTCCTACTGATATTCCTATGTTGAATATCATAAACCATCATCATTAAATCCACATGCATTTAAATATTATAGTCAATTCCTAAGACCTAACATAGGGCTACATAAGTCATTCTAAAGTATTCTTCAAATGCACTTACACTAAGGGGATTAGTTTCTCCAATAAGAATGGGATCACCTTCTTAGCTACATGTCATGTCCCATTTTTAATTAATTTAATTTTATGAAAAAAATACTCACTCCAATATTTTCCATGGACAAAGGAAAGACTTAAAAAATAATTTATTTAATATTTACTTCTCAAGCCCATGACAATTTATTCTTTTAGAGAATATTAATGGAGATTGAATTAAATATTAAATGTATTTTATTATTTTATGGTGTTAGAAATCCAAAATGTGATGTACGATTTCTTATGAGGGAGTTTGTAACTTCCAAATTTAGGTGACAATCAATTATCAGTATATTTTTCAACATTTTTTATAACAACTTGCATATGGGGAGTTATCGTCTAACTTTCGTTGGGAATCTTGCAAAGGTAAAAATGGTGAGCATCTTTAGAGGTAAAATGATGAACATAATATTATTTTATTTATTTCTCTAAGGGAGGTGTGTTTGGATTTGTTCCTCTATTTATTTGTAGACAAAGACACATTTCAAGATCTTTTTCTAGTTTAACTTCTCAATTCTTGCATTGTATGAGCTTCTTGTTCTACAATCATCTCTTGTGGAAAAAAACCCATTGGAGGTTACAACTTGTGGATGAAAAACCATTAGTTTTGAGGGTAAAAGGATGAAACCCCTTTGATTCAAGAGGGAATTCTCATTTGTGGATTGCAGTGTAGCTTCATTGGATTGTGAAAATCAGTTAGAGTTATCATATTATTTGTGTGCAAGTGTGATATTTGTATTAAGATTTTTTTTTATTGTGTGTGAAGTTATTTTCCTCCATCATATTACATAAATTATTTGGATGTATAAAATTATGTGTTGTTTGGGTGAGATATTGACTATGTAATGTTGAGATTTACATTGGAGAAACCACCTAGTTTTGTGTAGAAGAGTAATTTTGGTTTCAAATATTTTTCTATTGTGGGGGCTTACATTGTTGCTAATATTTTCTTCTATACAATATAATTTACAAGATCTATAGAAACAATTTTTCTATGGTGTATATTGGTGAGTTTCAATGTGTTCATTGGCAGTGTGTGTGATCTAGTGGGGTGTGTGTTTTATGTTTTATTTTCTCCATATTGTATTTTCTAATTTTGTTGATATATTGGATTGTCATAATAATCCCTCTTACTATATTAATCATATTTAAATTAATAAAA